>JALPQD010000921.1:0-343223 GCA_023101885.1 Typhlomys cinereus | reverse complement strand
CGCGCTGGCTCACCCATTCGCCTCGAGCCCACGAGGCCCCTGCCGTTTCCCCTCCTCCCCCTGGCCGGCCCGGTGGGGATTCGGCAACAACACACTAACTAACTAACTAACTAACTAACTAACTAACTAACTAACTAACTAAGAGAAAGTAACTTTGGGGACCCATGTATATGGGTATGCGCACTTGCACACACACACAGGGACAGAGAGACAGAGATAGAGGCAGATGTCTGTAAGCAAGAAAGAAGGCTCTCACAAGAATTCAAACATGTTGGTATATTTCAGGCTCTCAAATCTCTATAATTGTGAAAAAATAAATTCCTATTATTTAAACCTGTCAGTTGATGGCATTTTGTTATGGTCGACTGAGAAAACGAAGACCAATGTCTACAATGACAGCAAACTTTCTAATGTTACAGTTATTTGTAGTCAGCTCATCTTATTATTCAAGCTGATAACTAAGATTGGTTTAGGGAAGCAGTTGGCTGGAAGAATTTTCTAAGGCTTGTCATTGGTAGTCTGTGTCATGGAGGAAATACTGTGAATTCAGCCACTCTACAATTTAAATGCTGCAACGTTGAATATCAACTCAGTGTCACATAAACAGGCCTCGGATTTGTAACTGCGCTTTCATGAAATGCAACTTAGTGTTCACAAATGGACTTTTACTTATACAATGTTATGTTTTCAAGTTCTGACTCTAAAATATTCATAAAGGAAATGTTAATGAATTTCCACCACGTGTTAAAGCAATGTAGAAGGTCCTAGCACACAGAGCTACGTAAAACAGAATGGTTTTTCTCATCTTGTTGTAGTTCAGTAAGACAAAGGGTTTTGTATGCACTTGGAATAGAAAGGTGTGGCATTGTATAGATTCTTCACCCATCATTCTGATGGGAGAGAGGTACACAGGTTCAGGAAGTAAGTAGAAAAAAAATGTTGAGAGGCAAGTCAAAGGAAACAGGCTGATGGGTGAAGAGAACAAAGTTGAAAAAACTCTAAGTGGAATCACCAAGCCTTGGTGACTAAATGAATCTAATAGGTGGCAAAAAATAATTCCTGAAATCTCTGTCAGGCATAAAGTTTTTATATGGGGAAAATAGGTGTGGAGCTGGGGAGTCCCACAAGGACTTATGATTGCATGACTCTGACTTAAAGCAGAAAATGGATTCCATCTGATCCAGATAAGGATGGTACTTAGCACTGGTGAGGCAGACAGGAAGTATGTTTGTTTGAACAAAGAGAATTTTATCATTGTCAGCAGACACTTAAATGAACACAGAGAACAACTCAGAGAACAAGGCAAGTGCCCTAACTGTGAAACACAAACAAACATGGGTAGAGACTTACTCATCGTAGACCTTCATTTTCTTCAAATAAACATGGTCTTCCTCATTTAAGACACCCCTGTATTGTTTTAAGGCCTCATACAGTTTGTCTCGGAGTCCTTTGTTGTCTAACTGAACCTTATTTAGTTTTTCAGGCCAGCTGGAGAAAAACAGAGAAAGTGAACGAGAAGGACTCGCCTTATGCTTTCTAGGAAAGAGTCCCCTTACACTGAGCAACATCTACTACACAGTGTGGCTTATGACACAGCAAGTATGCCACAAGTGTTGAGGTGACACAAATTCTCAGAAAATAAACAATTATATATTTTGGACCCTCTTCAACAAGTTAGGACAAAGGTATAGAAAGGCTATAATGAAAATGTAGAACCACAGAGACATAATCAGTACTGAAATAAGAGATGGTACTGATGATTGATGTTGGTTTAGCAACAATTATATGCCTTTTTCCCCACAAATAGGCTGGGGAAGAAGAAGAAATGTTTCTCCATGAAAGCTATTACTCAAATTTCTTTGATTAGATATTGTGCTTGCTTTGTGTTAAGTAGAGCTGATCTTGTATCTCCCATACCTGAAAGTTTGTATGTAATAAAGCTGTGGTTTCAATCAAGTGCAGCTGTGAAATTTTGAAAAAATACAAAATTCTAAAAAAGCAAAACCTGAATTTTCCATGTATCAATTACTAGGTGGACAGAAGCCACATGAATGAGTAATATGTAAGGCATTGTAAGCAAGCTAGAGACAATTTAAGCATATGGGAGAATATGTATTAGCTATATAAAAGGATCATGCATTTGCATAAGGGATTCTGTTATCCACAGAAGTGTTTTGCAATCAATCCCTCACAAATATCAGGATGATTTTATTACTAATTGAGGGCAAAAAGTAATACCCATTGGTGTTCATGAAGTAAGAATTTTGTGTTTAGATCTCACTATTGAACTTCTTGAAGTGAGGTAAGAAGCTAAGCAGAAAGCTAGGAGTAGAAATAAATGGTAGGTAGTTCAAAATAACCCCTGGCTGAGTACCACAAAAATAGCAGAAAGAACACAATCTTCTAGGTGTTGAAAAGCTAATAAGATAATGAGGACTAACTCTATCTCATCTATGAGAAAGCAAGAGCATAGAATAAACCTGGTACTCAAAAATTATGCTTACATTTGTGTCATTAACCCGTATGGGAGATGCCATGTGGACACCGAGACTGGGCTATCTTGCATGGCCAAGGAAGATTATCTAGTTGTCTGATATTAGATGGTTTATTGAAAAGTATGTAGACACTAAGGACTTAGTGTCTTGCATGGCCAAGAACAGAGGCAATGCAGACAGCAAATCCGGACATTAGGCTTGACTGAACTGCTTACCATTAAGGCAGAAATGGTTGAATGTCATTGCTTTGTTCTGAGATTTCCCAAGCTCTGCCCACCAGGACAGGAAGTGCAGGCTGCCATTTCTGCCTGGAGTTTTCACATAGGACCTGGGATCTGAACTTAGGACCTTCTGCTTGTGAGGCAAAAATCTTAACCCTTGAGCCATCTCACTAGCTGTTACAAATCATTCTTATGCAAATACAGTGCCTTTGACATCCCTACTGATTTGGGACCCAGGTATAGGTCTCAGATGGAAGGAGATGCTCCGCTTTGTAATGAGGGAGAGGGATATAGATATGAGCAGTTTCATCATATAGGATGATGAACTCAGGATGCAGGACATCAAGTGAACAAAGTGGCTTTGTGATGGTAGTGAGAGTTTTCCTACAACCACTAAAACTTCCAACAAAGCTTTCAATCATTCAAAATAGTGGGTGAAATATTCAGTTTCACTAAATTCATTTTGAAACTAGTGAAATGGGTGAATTTTATATCCTGGCTGATTTGGGGCAAAATAGGATACAGGCAGAGTGCACTGAAGCTGTCAAGACTTGGACTATGGAAACTGCATATATATATATATATATATATATATATATATATATATATATATATATATATATATATATATATATATATATATATATATATATATATATGGGGTGGGGAAGGGAAGAGATACCAAGAGCATTCCTCCTTTAATGCTGAGAGAAAGGAAAATTTCTGTCAATTGAATACATAAATGAATGAATGGGGCCACATTGTAAGCACTATTTTAGATGTACTTGTCACTCAATAATATATGTAAAATATTGTAATTCTCTTTAAACTAAATCTCTTTTTGGATTTTAATCAATTCTTCATTCTCATTTTTCATTATCCTGATCAATACTTTATTGAATATCTTGTGACTAGGTCTCGGTTTACATACCCATGATTATTTATTTATGTTTGTTATGAACTATATATTTTTTGTCACTTTGGTTTGGAAAATGTCTGGAAAAATAAATAAATAAATTTACAAAGAGAAAGAAAATGAACAGAAAAAGAGGCAAAGCAAGAAAAACACAATATGGAAAGTATTCTCTTGGAGACTAAGTCCAACTCGAATACTTCCAAATAGCACTAACATTATTAAATGAAGAACAGGTTGTTGTACTTTACAGGACCCCATACAATAGCAAGAAGGTCATATTTTCTCTAAATAATTAACATAAAATGACCATTAATCATAGATATTCTTAACAAAAAAATTACCAACCCAATTGAAAAAATAGTCCCCAAACTCACTTCATCTTCACATGGATAATTTTTGTTATTTCTTAAATGTGAAGTACTTTGGAAGGAGCTATAAACCTTTAAATTAATTACTGAGAATTATTTTGATGAGTGAAAAACTACAAATTTCTTATATATAATACATATTTAAAATAATAAATCTAATTATAATCTAAAATCATTATTTGTCTTCCTACCTCACGTATCAAAAAGAGGTATTCATCTTTTTCACAAGCAGATGAATCATCCAGACTTTCTTTGTGAGCCTCAAAAAAATACCTTATAAATATAAGAAACCAAACATATTTGTATCAGAACACGGTTTGCTACAAAGCCACATTTAAAATACCATAAATTTCTAGTTCTCATCTCTCTATCCAACTTACTTTGCATATTTAATACAATAAAAATTTTAGTTTTTTAAATTAATACTCTATTTACTTATCCATATATTTGAAATCAACTACTGAGTACCCACATCACAGTGTTATATTTTATAATAATATGATTAGTCACAGCACTATTTAATAATAATAGTTCTGGGTACTTGGGACACAACATACTCAAAGTCCTTAGAATTTCTTGTGGTTACAAATACAATTCAGATATCAGTAAGTATTACAAAGAAAACAAGCTAGGGTAAGGATGTTAAAACTTTGAAAATGGGAGTCTATCTGTCATTGCACTCTAGGTCTGGATTCTATAAGTTCTTTCTCTGCTACATTCCCTTCATGGATTCCATGCCTGTAGTCCATGACTTCTCCAAAGTGCCCTAGTCCCTCATGGTACTGCATGTGTGCAGTCGCTGAGTTCCCTTTTTTCTTGCCTCTGAGAAACTCTACCTCAATTCTGTTCTGGTTTCCATTTTTTACTCCTAACCCAAGAACCTGGATACCTACAGACTCCTAGAGAGTGAACCCTAAATATTTGGCGATCATGGCCAGGAGATCAATACTACAACATTTTGTGGACACAGCCAGGAACAGGCAGGACAATTAGATTGGACTGGCTAAGACATAGTCACCCTCTGTAGAGCATGATCAACCTTGAATTCAAGGACATCCTTCCGCTTCTACCTCTCAAAACAGGATTTGACTGGAAGGATCCTTCTCCTAGAAGATCTGCAGGATGGACATCAAGGCCCCACCCACCTTCCTGGAGGTCACAGTCCACAGCCTGTTGAGGGATGAGTCCTTGACCATCTCTGCCCTGGAGATTCTTCCCAGGGAACTCTTCCCCTCACTGTTCAAAGAAGCTCTCACCAGTAGACACCATCATACTGTGAGGGCAATGGTGGCAGCCTGGCCATTCCCATGCCTCCCTATTGGCTCCCTGATGCAGACCCGAGACCTGAAAACTTTGAAGTCTGTGCTGAGTGAAATCAAACAGCTGCTGGCACAGGAGGTTCGTCCCAGGAGGTGCAAACTACAAGTAGTTGAGTTGAGAAATGTGGACTGCAACTTCTGGAACATATGGGCTGGAGCCCAACATCCAGAGTGCTCAACACAGGTACCTCCCAAGAAGCCAGGAATACAGGACAACCCAGGATCTGGAGAGAAGCAGCTCCTGAAGGTGGTAGTTGACTTCCACATAGAGAACCATCATCTAGATGAATACCACAGGTTCCTCTTGCAGTGGGTTCAGCTAAGAAAAAGGTCTGTGGAGCTGTGCTGTAGAAAGTTGCAGGTCTGGACTTGTCCCATCTTCAGGATCCAAGAAGTCCTAAAGGTTTGTGAACCAGACTTCATCCAGGAGCTGGAACTGAATTCATGGTGGAAGCTGGGAACCCTGACATGTTTTGCACCGCCAGATGCAAAATCCGCGCAGACTCTTTGTAGCTGGCATCTACAAGCAATTCTACCCTCCTAAGGATGAGGAGATGAAGGAAAGGTATTTTCTCCAGTTCATTTCTCAGTTCACCAAACTCGAGGATCTCCAGGATCTGCACATGAATAGAGTTTACTTCCTCAGGAATCATCTGAAGCAGCTGCTCAGGTGCCTGAAGACCCCCTTGAAGACCCTGTCCGTCACGGTCTGCTGTCTTTCACAGGCAGACATTGATTATCTGTCCCAATCCTTGTGTCTGTGGCAGCTCACACACCTCACCCTGAGTGGTGTGGTGCTATTGCACTCAGATGCTAGGCCCCTGCAGGTTCTCCTGGAGAGAGTTGGAGGCACTCTGCAGAGCCTGACATTGCAGGACTGCTGGATGGAGGACTCCCAGTTCAGTGCCCTCCTGCCAGCCCTGCCCTGCTGCACCAGCTCACTGAGGTCAACTTCTGTGGGAATAACTTCTCCCTGACTATCCTGAAGAGCCTGCTGCCCCATACAGCCCCCCCCCCTGAGCCAGATGGCCCTGAAACTTTACCCTGCCCCTTTGGAAACCTATGATGAAATCTACGATGTCATTCCAGAGAGATTTGTCCAACTCTGTTCCCATCTCATGGACACTCTGTGTGTGTAAGGCAGCCCAGGAAGGTCTCCTTTGCTACAGAGGTCTGCTTGGACTGTCAGAGTCGGTGTGTCTATAGCCTGGGGACCACACTGTGTCACTGCTGGCAACTGGAATGAAGTGACTTCTGTCTCTTGGCTTCTGGGTCCCACCCAGGGACACAGAGCAGTGGGCTATAGACATTAGAAACATTGTCAGAGAGAACTCACTATAGTGAGACTTATATTTACCAGACCTGAAGAAAGACTGACATGCCCCCATACACTGGAGGAACTCAAAAGAGATAAGAATATGCAGTCAAACCTTGGGGACTAGAGCAACATGAGTGAAGGGAAATGCCCATACAGTGGGGAGGCCTCAAGAGGGGCAACATGGTACATCACAGAGTCCTGAATGCCCACAAGAATGGACAAGCAAGAGAGAATCCTAGTGGCCATACATGGGGACAATCAATAGTGTGGGAGGGAGTCAGATGGATTGATGAAGGAAAAGGAATCTGATAGAAGGGGGCATGATGGAGGGAAGCAGGGATATGTACTCAATACACTTGTAAAACTCAAAAAAAATAAAGAAACATTAGCAGGTAAAATGAAACTGAGAAGACTTGGTTTAGCGGACGAGATGTGGACAGATGTCCCTATGGGAAGGGTGTGTGGACATAAGGAACTGTGGTTCTGTGGGGCCATGCTCCCTTGATGAGAGAATGACAATTCTGAATTGCCCGATGTCTGTTCTGATACAACATGGAAAGAGGCAGTTTCCCCCTCCCTCATGTTGTAGACTCATGTCAGAATCAGGGATCCTGGACGTTTTCAATCTTGTGTCTCCACTAAGTCTCAAAGTCAGCTGTCTTGTGTCTGTTGGGAAGGGAAAGAGACTTCACTGTTGATGAAGCCCAAGAGCTCTTGGTATCAGACTAGAGCATTCCTGGTATTCCCTTTAGTGTCGTTCTGTTTGTTCCCATATAAACACCTTTTCCATCTTACTGGTGTGCCTGGGCACTTGCAAAACCTTTGTGACCTGCTGTCCCATGGCACTTATTGGTGTTGTGTCCATATTTTAAAACTTTTGTCAACCTATGTCCTGTGGCACTTATTGGGAATGTCTGCGTATTTCAGTATAGCCCATTTGGCTTTGAGTGTCTATTTGCACTTTATGTTGCCTGATTTTCTCATTGTAACAGGACCTAGAGTTCCTAAGAAACACATTTCTGGCCTTGTCTGGGAAATTATTTGGCAAGGTGAACTGAGATGGGGGTGGGAGGTCACCGTGAATGTGGACCACAGCATCCCATGGCTGAGCTGGGATCCTGGGCTGAACAAAGGGAAAGAGCAGCAGAGCACCAGCATCCATCTCTCTCTGCTTGCTACAGTGGGAACAATGTGAGCAGAGTCCTGCCTCTCCCTCAGCTCATCCCTAGGTGCATAAATTATACTCTTGCATTGTAAGCCTAATAAACTCTTTCTGTAGTTGTACCTTGAAAAAAAAAAGACTTTGAAAACAAGAATGCTTTGGATGGGAGTTTGGGGTGATTTCTTTGGAATGACTTATGTGATGAGAAGGAGCCAGACTTTTTAGGTAAAAAAGAGGTATAAGATTGGAGGGGTAGACAGGGACCAGATCATGTAGGGTCTTCAGAGTTATGTAGGAGTTCAGAGTTTATTTAGAAGGGAGCCTGGGAAGGAGAATTTAAAGCATGCAAAGCAACATGAACTGATCCATTGCAAAGATGATCGTGGTTGTTGTATGAAGGAAAACAGTGAGCAAAAGCACTGTAGCTACAGTCTAGAATAAACATGCAGTGTTGGTGGTGGGAAAAGGTCACATATAGGTGCATTTGGCATATTTTCCAAAGGTGAATTTAGGATATTGGATTTGGTGAGAGAGTGAGCTGTGTTAGGGATAATATTAGGAAAACAGGAGTTACGGATTGCCTCCCTGGTTTGGGGCTTGAGTAATGGGATAAATGGTGGTACTACAGTAACTAATAGGGAATAGCCATTTCAGGGACTTCTGCTTAGGACACATGCAGGAAGACCAACGTAAGCGGCAAAGTCAAGTAAGCAGTATTCTGCATTCAGAACTCAGGGGAGAGGTTGGGGCTGGCTATATTAGCTGTGGGAGATCTTCAGGCTGCAGGAAGTATTTGGAACCAAAACATGTGATAAAATCACAACGGAGAGCATGAGCAGAGCACATAGCAGAGGACTTAGGCTGTCACAGTTTAGAGTTAGAAAATACTGGAACAAGTTAATGATCCTGACAGGAACAGCCTGAGTGAAGGAGAATGAGTTGCTTGGGACGAGAAGTGAAGGAATGAATTTGAGACCATTAAGATTGGACAAAATGGAAATCATTGATAAACTTAACAATTTCCATACTATTTCAGTCCCCTAAAGCATGTATAAGCTGTAAAGTATGATCATGTAAAATCCTGATGCACTTTAATGACAAGGATACTCTTTGATATCATTGGATATCATTTATATGCAACATTTAGATTACAACCTGAAATTTTCTATGGACTAAAACCCAGCTGACTAGCAGAAAGACCACAGTAATTGCAAAAGGTAGCCACCAGATTTGCCTTTAATTGATCTAGATTAGAGGATCTTAGTTTCTTCTTTTTGCTTAGTACAAGGTAAGTGGGCTTGTTTTGCTTTACATTAACCCTGTGCCATGGTAGAGAACAACGGGACTACGTGACGGTGGACTGCTAAAGTGGTATATTAACACCTAGAAATACTTCATTAAAAATAAAATAATGGGGGCTGGAGAGATGGCTCAGGAGTTAAGCCTCTGCTTCACAAGCAGAAGGACCTGAGTTCAGATCCCAGCTCTCATGTTAAAAAAAATGCCAGGTAGAAATGGCAAGAGACCTGCACTTTCAGCCCTGGAAGGTAGAGCTTGGGAAATTGCACAGCAAAGCAAAAAGGAGGTAGAAACAATCCAGGATGATTCCTGAAGTTACCCTTGGGCTTCCTTCCACAGGCACACACAGTAACCTCCAATACACACACACACACACACACACACACACACACACACACACACAATCACAAATAAATAAAGTAGCACACTTACACTTTGTCCTTGTAATTCTCACAAGTTTTCTTTACTTCGTCCACCTTCTGTTCCCAGTCTTTTATTGATTCATTAAGTCGTAATATTTCTAAATGGTGATCACTAAGAATCTATTGAAAATTCAACAAAATACATCATGAATCACAATAGTAACTTGAGTCCTCCAAATATTCATGAATCACTCACTCAGCTTTTATAGTGGGGCTGTCCTTTAGTAAAAGGAAATAACCATAATGCTTTCAAGATAAACTTGGTCAAAAATAATTCTGAAATCATCAGAAAACCCAAAATTTGGTGGAGTAAGTTACCAAATATGGCAGGGAGAATATCAAAACTATTTTTTAAAGCCTTTTGGAGTTCATTTTTTCTTTAATTTTTTAAAAAAATTAAATCTATATTGTCATAACCTCTTCAAAATGTTTTCCTAGGATAAGATCACAGAAAGCAAACAAACCGGGTCTTTGACCTAATCAAAAGCTATGCTTATGTTATAAAGCTGCTTTTTAAAATTCAACCAATATTTATCAATGGTATACTGTGCTGAGATGCAGCATGGCTTAAAAGAAGGAAAACTATCATTGAAGAAAATTCATGGTAAGATGGATACTATTTGCAATGTAGTTTGGGCATAAAGAAGAGAGAAGCCAAACTTAGTGGCCATCAAATTTACATTCTACATTTGGAAGAATGGTGCCCAAACAAATTGCTCTTCTCTATGACATTGAGTTCTTATGAATGAATGGGTGACTTAAACATCTAACCCTGGATATCAGTATGAGCCCAGGACAAGACCAATATGGGGAGACGGAAGGTGCTTTTAGGCATGTTATGTGATGTAAGTGGGGTTGAGTGAAATCTGCCCTCAGAATTCTAGCTAGAGTAACTGCATCTTGCAACAAGGAAGCACTAGTTCTTCTACATGTCAGACCACAGCAAGCAAGCCATCTCCTACAGATGGATGGTGCTAGCAGAGACCACCAGAATCCAAAGTAAGGGTAAAGACTAAGTATACATAAGCATACAGCTCTCTCAGACTCTGTCTTTGCCTTACTCTCTTTCAGCCTGCAGCCACCTCTAGTACCAGGGTGGTGGGGTGCTGGAAACCTCAAGAAGATGCATCTGTCTGTAGCCCTCCATTGCTCTGGAAGTAACACCTGATAAACCCGTCAAAATGAGCTTTAATAAACCGCTCTTTGTATTGTGGGTGCAATCCCTGTTTGGGGACAGGTGTTAATCTTCTATCTCTCTAGAAATGTCATGCAATGGTATGATTTCTTTCTCTAGAGCACTCATATGGTTAAAATCACTGGGCTAGTTGCGGTGTTAACAGAAATTCTAGAACAGCCATCAAAAGTAGAAGCAAGTCAAAAGCTCTCATGTTCATTGCCCAAACTTGCATTTCCAGCCAGCCTCATACATCATAAATGTAATTGAAGCTGTTGGGACTATCCATTGTTTCCAGCCCTCAATAATCCCTGGCCTAAAAAAGTGGCTTGCACTGGGAATCACGTCCAGATATTCCTGCTGTCATAGTCAGATACAGGTGTCAACTTGACAAATGCAAGCTTGGGCTTTGGGCACAATTGTGAAGAATTTGTAGTTGCATTAAGCCGTGAGCAAACCTGAAAGAGGTTGTCTAATTGGTGGAAGAGGGTCACCCATGGTGGGTGGGACTGGCCCCTGAGCAGGTGTACAAGAGAGGATCTGGTTGAGGAAGTTGGCATTCCTTGGTGTACTTGGCCATTCCTTTGTGCTGGTCTGGCAAGTAGGGATTGTTTTACTCTCAGCAGTCCTGTGGCTATGTGGATATGACACAATCAGTTCCTTTGGCTCCTGGTATTGGAATAAGCTCTCCTGCCAAGCTGGACCAAGAATTGTAACCAAGAATCATAAGCCAAAATCAAGCCCCTTGTTCTCTTCAGCCATTTGGGTGTGGCAGCAATACAAAGTAACTGCAACACCTGCCAGCGTTGTGCCAGTCTAACCTGGCTACAGAGACATCTCAGCTGATGCTACCACATGAAAACTATACTTCCTCGTGGCCTCAGTCTACACAAAATTCTATCTTCTAACCTTAGCCAGCAACAACCATATTCTGACTGAATGCAAAACGCTGAGCCTGATACAACAGAACTTTGCTCATTTCTATTAAAAGTCACTGCAGGAGTCCATATTATCAGCCCCATTTAACAGGTGAAGAATCTTCAGGTTGGAAGAGCCAAGACTTGAGTCCAGGTCAATTGGTGAGACACTCATTTGTGGGAGATGCTGCATATGGGATTTGGGGGTGAGTTATGGTTACTGTCTTCGTCTAACTTGGACTTAGAGATCTTGGAGTGTACAAGAAGGAACATCCATGTGATTTTCCTAAATGAGTGATGAGAGATATCTTTTATGATTTATAAATGGAAATATGAACTTGGGCATACAGAAGAAACATGTTTTGAAGATCAATTTTCATTTAAGGCTAGTTTGACCACTGCATCTTTACCATGCCAAAATGTTCATCCTCTAAGATGAACATATTTGAGAGAACTACTTGATTTTACTAATGTCATATAATTAACCACTATAACAGACTTGTTGTAATTAAGTTTAGCAAATGAATGCCACCTAAAGTATGATGAAATTGATGGCACATAAAATATGATGTTTCCATATACTGTTGCATTAGTGTGGTCTTTGCTTTTTGATTTTTAAGATACACAGAATAAATTCACTAATGACTCACTGGTTGTGATAGAAGATGAACAGGAATTTCTGTTATCTATACACTTGGATAGTTCTATATATCTGTTCAATTTTTACATTTTACAGTTTTAAATCACCAATGTGATTTGTGTTTAAGATATTTTATACCTCCTACTCACCAATGTATTCCTGAAGAAAAAAAAATACATCATAAAAACTTAAGGAAAATATTAGAAAACATTAACATGCCGAAAATATTCTCTTAATGGTAGGAAGATAAATTTAAATCAACTTTTTGTAATCATTATATCCAGATTAAGTTTTTAAAACTGTGGTTAATGGGCCAGAGAGTTAGATCAGCAGACAAGGTGCAGGCTCATTACTGCAGCCTGGCAACCGGAGTTCAATCCCTGGAAGCCCACATGACTTCTGAGAGCTGCTCTCTGACTTCTACCATGTACCACGGCACACATGTGTTCTCTCTCTCTCTCTCTCCCGCAAATAAATAAATAAAATATAAGAAATCATTTTAAAATGTGGCTTATTCTTTCTTACCACTGTGCTGGTATTAACTGTTTGCTGCATTAATGTCTTTTTGTCTTGTAATCTACTTAATTCTTTCTTCTTAGAGAAAGTCTCCTTTCTTGTTATTTCACAGGATTGTTTAAATTCTTTAATCTATAGTGACAAAGATACACCAATTAAAACTCCTTTTAACACAAAAAGGTTGACGAAATCTTTCAGTTTGTCAGCCTAATTCATATTCATATTCAATTTAAGCATATCATTTACCACCCAAGCAAAATAGCAAGTAGAAAAAATGAAATAGCCTTTCTTCCTTCTGCCCACCTGTCTGCCCAACCGCGCTCCCAGTCCTCCATCCCAGGTGAGTTCACCCAGCTCCCCAGGTGGCCCCGTGTCCCAGCTCCTCCCACCAGCCAGCCCGAGCGACACCCAGGCTGCCTCCGGTTTTGTCTGGGCCACACCCCGGGCCCGGGCTCGGGCCCGGGCTCGGGCCCCAGCCCCTTTATTCCTTCCGCCCGCCTGTCCTGTCCGCCGGACCGGACAGGACTTGCTCACATTCCTCCATCCATGGAGCTTGGGTGGGCAACTAAGCCAAGTCCCAGGTCTCAGGTGAAGAATTCTGCCATCAACATCAGCCCCTCTGCCTCTCTGGCCCACCGGGGACCCACGCACGCGGTCCACGGAAGACACACTGCTACTCAGAATTCAATAGAGTCCAAAGGAAACTCAAACAAAGTTCTAAGGGTCAAAGGCCATACATCTGAAGATCTCTACAATCATCCTATCACATCCAGCCCAAAGATAAGTAAACCTCTTTTTATTCACATTACTGTTCCTTTCTAGTATTAATCACTGTAGATTAACTTTTCCATACAGCCACCCCAAAAACATACAACTCCAGGGATTACACCACTCACCCTCACATATCACTAAGATACTAAATTGTAAAAGTGCACTACTATACTAATATTCACCCCCTGTCTACTTAACCTGACTTAACTGATGAACTAACAGCCTAATAGCCTCATCTAGGAAATAACAATAACAAAAGACAAATGTACCCAACTCCAAGGCAAGCACTAGTAATAACTGCCCAAGTGCAGTAATACCAACTAAATCAGTTCAGCCAAAAACACAGAAACTGAAAGGTCCTAAAGACAAAACAACAATGCCCAAGTCAAAGTGCAGATCCATGAGAAACAAAACCCAAGAAGACCAATCTCCCACAGAAAGAATTAACCCCACAATAATGGATTCCAACCAGAACAAATTCACAGAAAAATAGTGAAGAAAGCCAGAACCAAGATAACGACTTTCAAAGTATGATCATTACCATGATTAATACTATGAAAGAGGAAATCCGAAAGGAGTTAAACAACTGCATGAACCACTTTGAACAGGAACACAACAGGCACTTGGAGGAGTTGAGAAAAACAGTTCAAAAAACAAAAATAGGCATAGAGCAGTTAAAACAGTCTCAGGCAGAGTTTAAAATTGAACTAAAAGACAAGTTATCTTCAACCCAAAACTCAACAGAGAGTTTTATCAGCAGAACTAATGAAGCAGAAAATAGAATTTCAGATCTTGAAGACAAAGTGGGAAAATTAACCAGCTCAATGGAAGAGATTGTTAAAGCCAAAAAGATACTTGAGAGGAATATTCAAGAGATATGGGACACCTTGAAAAAGCCTAACATGCACATTCATGGAATATCAGAGCAAGAATCCCAAAATACCACACCTGAGGAAATGTTTCAAATTATCATAAATGAAAACTTCCCTCAACTAAAGAATGAGAGGCCCATCCAAATACAAGAGGCATTTCGCACTCCAAACAGATATGACCAAAATAGAAACTCACCATGGCAAATAATAGTCAAAACACTCCACATTCAAGACAAAGAAAAGGTGCTGAGAGCTTCAAGAGAAAAAAAGCAAGTCACTTTTAAAGGTAAACCTATTAAGGGCTGGAGAGGTGGCTCAGGCGTTAAGCCTCTGCCTTGCAGGCAGAAGGTCCTGAGTTTGGATCCTAGACCGCACTTATAGATGCCGGGCGGAAGCGGGGGCAGCCTGGTATGGCCTGATCCTGGTATGGCGGAGTCCATGAATCCCTAGGCAGAGTAAACGAGGTGGAGGCGGTCCATGGTGATTTCCGAATTCCTCTGTGGTTCTATACACACACACACACACACACACACACACACACACACACACACACACACATACACGCACACACACAATTGAATAAATAATAAAAAAAGTTTTGAAAAAAAACTATTAAAATAACAAATGACTTCTCAATGGAAACAGTAAAAGCAAGAAGAGCTTGGAGAGACATACTTCAAGTATTAAATGAGCAAAAATGCCAACCCAGACTGATATACCTGGCAAAACTATCTGTCATGATTGAGGGAGAAAGTAAAGTTTTCCAGCACAAAGACAACTTGAAAGATACATGTCTACCAAACCAGGCCTTCAAAAAATGCTAGAAATGATACTCAAACTTGAAGAAAAAAACAAGTGTATCCAGGAGGACAGAAGGGAAGTATAATACCACCAAAACATAAATGTCAAACAATACGCTTACAAAATCCACTAAACATAAAAAATGTCCAGAATTAAAAATAATTTCTCCATTATAACATTAAATGTCAATGGTATTAACTCACTGATCAAGAGACACAGATTACAAACTTGGATTAAAAACCACAACCTATCAATCTGCTGCCCTCAGGAAACTCATCTCACCACAAAAGATAGGCACATCCCAAAAATGAAAGGCTGGTCCAAAATTCTGCAAGCTAATGGAACCAGAAAACAGGCAGGGGTAGCCATTATGCTGTCGGCCAAAGTGGACTTCAAACCAAACAAAATCATAAGCGACACAGATAGATACTACATTTTAGTCACAGGTGCAATTCACCATGAAGACTTCACAATACTACGGGCCCCTCCACATTCATTAAGAAAATCTTACAGCATCTAAAGCGAGAAATCAACCCCCAAACAATAATTCTTGGGGATTTCAACACTGCCCTCTCAACATGGGATAGATCAACAGGTCAAAAGCTTAACAGAGACACTGGAACTTAATCAAACCCTGAAAGAAATGGACCTTACAGATCTCTATCGAACTTTTCATCCACGCACAAAAGAATACACATTTTTCTCAGCAGCACATGGAACTTTCTCCAAACTAGATCACTAGATCACAAAACGAATTTACACATATTGAATTTCCACAGTTGAAATTCTAGCCTGTGCCCTATCAGAACACCACGGCCTAAAGCTGGACATCCACAACACAACAAACAACAGAAATTACACTAACTCCTGGAAACTTAACAATATGATGCTGAATGAGAACTAGATTCAGGAAGAAATTAAAAAGGAAATTCAAGATTTCCTGAAAGTGATCGATAATGAAAATACAACTTACCAAAATCTCTGGGACACAATGAAAGCTGTCCTAAGAGGTAAGTTCATAGCTCTTAATGCCTACATCAAAAAAATGGAAACATCAGAAATAAATAACAATGCAGCTTAAAGCTTTAGAGAAACTAGAGCAATCTGATCCCAAAAGCAGTAGAAGAGAGGAGATTAGCAAAATAAAGGGAGAAATATCTGAAATCAAGATTAGGAAAACGATACAGAAAATCAACCAGTCAAAAAGCTGTTTTTTTGAAAAAAATCAATAAGATTGATACACTCCTAGCTAAATTAACCAAAAGCAAGAGAGAGAAAACCCAAATTAACAAAATTAGAAATGAAAATGGAGTTATCACTACCAATACCCAAGAAATCCAGAGAATTATAACGTCATATTTTAAAAACTTATACTCTGTGAAGTTTGACAACACAAAAGAGATGGATGAATTCCTAAGAAAACACAACTTACCTAAATTGAATCAGGAAGTTGTGAATTATTTAAATAGTCCTATAACATATGAGGAAATTGAGGAAGTAATCTCGAATCTTCCCATCAAAAAATGTCCTGGATCAGATGGATTCAGCACAGAGTTCTACCAGACATTTAAGGAGCTAATAACACCAGTACTCCTTAAACTGTTCCATCAAATAGCAAAGGAAGGAACACTACCAAATTCCTTCTATAATGCTAATATCGTCTCAATCCCAAAACCTAATAAAGATTCACTTAAAAAAGAAAACTATAGGCCAATCTCTCTGATGAACACAGACGCAAAGATTCTCAACAAAGTCTTAGCAAATAGGATTCAAAAACATATCAAAAAGATCATTCACGGGGACCAAGTAGGCTTTATCCCAGGCACACAAGGTTGGTTCAACATACGCAAATCAATAAATGTAATTCATCATGTAAACCAGTCCAAAGTCCAAGACCACATGATACTCTCAATAGATGCAGAAAAAGCTTTTGACAAGATCCAACAGCCTTTTATGATCAAAACGCTAGAGACAGTAGGAATGAAAGGAACCTTTATCAATATAATAAAAGCTGTATACAACAAGCCCACAGCAAGGATTATGCTCAATGGGGAAAAATTGGAAGCATTCCCACTTCGATCAGGAACTAGACAAGGCTATCCACTCTCACCACTTCTATTCAATATTGTACTTGAAGTCTTAGCTGAAGCCATAAGACAAGAAAGGGGCATAAAAGGGATTCAAATCAGCAAGGAAGAAGTCAAGCTATCCCTATTTGCAGATGACATGATCTTCCACCAGGAAGCTCCCAGAACTAATTGAGAAGTTCAGCAGGGTAGCAGGATACAAAATAAATGTACAAAAATCAGTGGCTTAACTATATGCCCAGAATGAAAGAAGTGTAAAAGCCCTGAGAGAAACAATCCCATTTACTATAGCCCCTAAAAAAATGAAATACCTTGGTGTAAACCTAACCAAGGAGGTAAAAGACCTTTACAATGAAAACTTTAAACCTTAAAGAAAGAAATTGCAGCAGATACCAGAAGGTGGAAAGACCTCCCATGTTCCTGGATTGGCAGAATCAACATCGTAAAAATGACCATCCTACCAAAGGCAATATACAAATTCAATGCTATACTAATTAAAATCCCAAAGCAATTCTTTAAAGAAGTTGACCAAACAATCTCAAATTCATATGGAGGCACAAAAGACGCAGGATAGCAAAAACAATCCTGAGTAACAAAAACACTGCTGGAGGTATCACCATACCAAACTTAGTCTATACTACAAATCCATAGTTATAAAGACAGCCTGGTACTGGCTCCAAAATAGACACATGGATCAATGGATAAGGTTGAAGACCCAGATATAAGCCCACAAAATTACAGCCATTTGATCTTTGACAAAGGGGCCCAAAAAATCCAATGGAAAAAGAACAGTATCTTCAACAAATGGTGCTGGCAAAACTGGATCTCCACATGCAGAAGATTAAAACTGGACCCGTACTTGTCACCATGTAGAAGAATTAATTCCAAATGGATCAAGGACCTCGATATAAGGCCAGAGACTATAAAAACCATAGTTGAAAGGGTAAGGAACTCCCTCGAGCTGATTGGGCTAGGCCAACAGTTCCTAAACGGACATCCAATAGCACAGTCACTACAACCAACTCTCAACAGATGGGATCTTGTGAAATTAAAGAGCTTCTGTTCAGATAAAGAGATTGTAACCCTAGCACAAAGGCATCCCACAGAATGGGAGAAAATCTTCACTAACCACATATCTGATAGAGCTCTTTTATCCAAAGTGCATAAAGAACTTAGAAAACTAAACACCAAGGAAACAAATGGCCCAGTTAAGAAATGGGCCCTGAAACTTAAAAGAAACTTTACCAGGGATGAAATTAAAATGTCTAACAAATATCTTTAAAAATGCTCCACTTCCTTAGCCATCAGGGAAATGCAAATCAAAACTTCCCTGAGATATCATCTCACCCCGGTCAGGATGACAAAAATCCACAATACAAACAACACCAAATGCTGGAGAGGATGTGGAGAGAGGGGAACTCTCCTACATTGCTGGTGGGAATGCAGGCTCGTACAACCACTCTGGCGAGCCGTGTGAAGATTCTTAAAGAAATTAAAGATTGAAATGCCATATGACCCTGCTATCCCACTTTTGGGAATAACCCCCCATACAGCAGAGGTTCACCTCGATAGCACAAGCACAACCATGTTCATAGCAGCACTGTTTACAATAGCAAAGTCATGGAATCAACCCAAATGTCCAACAGTTTGACGAGTGGATAAGGAAACTGTGGTACATCTATACAATGGAGTACTACTCAGCCACCAAAAATGATGAATTAATGGAATTTGCCGGGAAATGGATGGAATTAGAAACAATTATATTGAGTGAAGTATCCCAGACACAGAAAATTAAGAGCCATATGTACTCCCTAATAGGTGGCTCCTAGTACCAAACCCACTTAGAGACACTCAAGGATAAATCTCTGTAATACCTACAGTAATTGCAAAGATTATGAACAGGAGGGATGGTTAAGGAGGGCCACACCAGAAACAAGGAGAGAGGGGACCATGTTACAGCAAAGAAAATAGGCCACCATCAAGGACTGCAAGTAAGTACTGAGACATCTGGCTAAGTTCACAGACTTTCTTTCCTGATCATTTGCAACTGATGGGGTATGATATCACCAGAAGGGGAGGGCATATAGTCTGGCAGATAGAAAGTAACCATTTTGCAAATGGGTGATTGACCCCTCCCTCACCATGGTCTCCTACTTTTATTACATCTACCTTTGAATATACTTTTATAACAAGACTCTAGTTTAACAGGTTTTTATCTCTGGCCAGGGGGTGACATCCAGTACCCATCAGGATGGAGTGAAGGGCATTGCAGGAGCAGCAAAACTGAAAAAAACATCAACAAACAATAATCCAGAACATCAGAATATCAACCACCTGGAACTAGGCCCGCCTAATCTCTCCCCATCCTGAAGCTCAGGGAAATTTGCGGAAGAGGGGGCAGTAAGATTTTAAGAGCACAAGGATGGAAGGAGTAATGATATGCAAGATACTCCACACAAGTTAGGGCCAAAGCAATCATAATAGGACTTTGCATGACCTGCGCTATATCCAACACATTATTGACCCCACAAAGTCTAGCATGGGCTAAAGGCACTAGGATCCTTGGAGGCAAAGGCTTGACAGCCACAGTAGTGTTCCTATGCTTAAGGGGAACACAGGAAAGGGTTCTGGGAAATGCCACTGGGTCATTGCACCTCATCGGAGAGGAGGACCCAGAGGAGAGTTTGGCATGCACATTAAAGGATGCTCCAGGAATGGGAGGGGGAGGCACTGGGGGATTGGGAGGGAGAGGAGAGGGGAAGGGAGCACAGGGTGGTGGGAAGGGTGGAGTGAGGGGACCGGTGTACCTGTTAAGTTTGTATGAGTGGAAATAAAAAAATAAAAAGGATTTTCCTAGTAAATGTGAGAAAAAAAAAGAAAAAAATGAAATAAAGCCAGGGCTACTTATTTCTCAGTATCAATGAAATAAACTGTGAATGTAGAATATTGAAATAGTAAACTTTAACAGTAGTGGTAGCAATGATCATTAGTAATGAATTATTAAGGCATGGAATATGTCTGCTCTTACACTGGTTGGCCTGCAAAACACCATAGGGATGGATTCTGCCTTTACACTGTGCTAAGCAGACTGGAGGATTGAAGGAAGGAATGAAGAATTGTCTGGAAACCTAAGTCTATGTTACTTACTGGGAACTAAAGCACAACTAAAGAGCAAACAAAATAATAGAAAATAGGACAACTTTTTATTGTTTTACAAAGATGAAACCTAGTCTGATCATGTGTCAGACCCTAGTAAATGCAATGATGCTCTTATCAAAATTAAACAAATTTGTTAACAAAAACAATGGGCAAGAACAAGGTAACAATTAATAGAAATATCTGAGAGTGTATGCAACTTTATATTCAAAAGCCATGAAAATGTACATGTAGCTGAATTTCCTATTAAGCAATCAGCCAGTTTTCCCTCAATATGATTGTTATCAATTATCTGTGCAATAATATACATATGATTGAAACTTGGAGATTATTAAATTAATGTAGGAATCTACATTCATACTTTTGTTTAATCCTTTCCCAAAAGAAAGAGACAGTTCGGTGGCTAAAGTGCTTGGAGATCAAGCAAGAATACTGGAACTCGGATCCCTAGGATCCACATAAATGCTGTGTGGGTGTGGACACTCACCTATGATTCCATGACACATGACACATGAAGGAGTCTTGGAAGGCAGAGAATGGGGCGGGGCTTCCCAGAGCATGCTGATTAGCAAGACCAGCCTTATCAAACTTTGGGTTTGACTAAGAGATCTATCTTGCCTTAAGGAATAGGGCGGAGGAGAGATGGAGGATGATTTCTGACATCAATCTCTGGCATTACATATACATGCACACACATGCATGTGCACCCCCCACATGTGACACCACATAAACATACATACATGCACACTGCATACAAATAAATACATGTGGAAAAAATAAAGAAAAATAACATTGGCAAGTAGTCCTTTACTTTGTGGTAGGGGACATCTTATGGGTTTTAAGATGTTTTGACACCAGTGGGAGTTTTTGTTTTCTTACAGAAAGTAGAGAAATTAATAGGCTGTGGCTATGCCTTCAGTGAATTTTGTTGATTGACTCATGAATATTCACTCAACTCAGTTTGTCTAACCTACTGACACATGGCATTTATCTTATTAGGAAGTCACTGCTGTGCAGAGCTGGGTGCTCCTTGAATCTGTCCCTAGTGGACACAATAAAGGAGGGCTCCTGGTCCTTGCTCGGTGTCCATGAAGGAGATCAGGGCTTATAATAAAGCTAGAAATGCATTTATTGAAGGAAGCAGTAGAGCATGTATGATAGCTAATCTTCATTGTCAACTGGATTTAGAGTCATCCAAGAGATACGCCTTTGGGTGTTTGTAATGGTGCTAACCTTCTCTGTAGGTTTAACTAACGTGGGGAGACCCACTCTGAAACAAGCAGTGCCGTCCCAAGGATGGTATCCCAGACTGAAGGAAAAGGAGAAAGTGAATGGAGCACTGAAGGAAAAGGAGAAAGTGAATGGAGCACCAACATTCACCTTTGCTTACTGACCCCATGAGTGTGGTCATCTGCCTCACACTCCTGCTGCCAAGGACCCTGGGGCAAAATAAACCTTTCCTCCCTTAAGATATTCTTTGGTTGGACTGGAGATATGGCCTAGGGGTTAAGACTCTCTTTCCCAAGCAGAGGGTCCTGAGTTTGGATCCCAGGTGTCACATAAAAAACACCAGGCAGAAACAGCGGCAGCCCACATTCTGGTTCAGGTGGGTGGAGTCTAGGACGTCCCACACCAAAGCAATTGGGAGGTAGAAGCAATCCAGGATGATCCCAAAGTCATCCTTGGTCGTCCACAGGGAAACACAGGTGCCCTCTGACACACCACACACACACACACACACACACACACACACACACACACACACACATTAAATAAATAGATAAAAGGGGAAAAAAGATGTTCCTTGGTCATTAAAATGAGGAAAGTAATTTACATAGCATGTCTATGATACCTGAACTGTGTAGGCCCTGCACTTGGCTCTAACATCCAGCAGTGAATAAAACCGACAAAATTCTTGCTCCATGGAGCTTGCTTTCTGCAGGACAAAGCTCAGACTGGATGCCACTCTCACTGGCCCTTTTGGTCTCAGGAGAAGTAAAGAAAGTAAAGCAAGCGTCTTCCCCTCAGCATCCTTTCACTGCCCCCAAAAGACCTTGTCCAGCTATGCCAGATGGTCCTGCTTCTCTCCATCTCTGCCTGGAGGTTCTCGGCTGGTCAGGGGGAGCAGAAGCCAACTGAGTGGTGGAGATGTTGGAGGTCGTACAAGTGCTGCTAGATATTGTCTGGGATGAGGAATGAAAGCAGCACAGTATCTCTCAACTTTCTTTTCTGAATTTCCTCTTTAATTTTATGACAGCACTAAAACCCACAGATGATCCGGCTCAGGAAGAGAGTCCCATCCTTTTATTGAGATGAGTACTTCAGGTGATCTAAGCCCCAGACCTGAGGTTCTCTGCTGGCTCCAAGCCCTCACAGGAGTGGGGGAGCTAGGCTTTTACACACCTTGTCCCTCGTTCTGCTATGGTTTTACGTTTCCCCCAAATTTATACATTGAAACTGAACTGTTAATTATCATAGGTGAGACTTTTTAGGGCAGATCCCTCATGACTTAGGACTTACAACAATATAAAAGGAACGAAAGGAATTCACTGGTCCCTTCCTTGCCTTCTTCCATGTGAGGATATAGTGTCTATGTCTTCTGGACAGTGCACAGTCCAAGCCATGTTGGAAGCAGCCTAGACCGTCACCAGACAGTGAGCCTTCTTCCAGAACATATGAAATAAATGATCCTTCTTTGGGTACGTTGTTATAGTGCAAGAAGGATGAAGACGGCTGCTTGCTATTTGTCATATGCAATGGCCATTGTAAGGAAGGTCAGAGCTCAGCTCCATTGTCAGGGATAATGCTGCATGATTTTAGGGTGAAACTGCATCTGTAGTAGTAGATTTTTAAAGACAGATGTTCAGACCGATTGGAATTTTCACACAGCCACTGCCAGTCTTACCATGGAATTGATTATCCTAAGATCAAACCCATTGCCAGATCTTGCTGCTTTAAATTCTGACCAGGACTCGAGCAATTTAAAGTTGGAATGTTGTGGCTCACTTCTATAATTCCAGCACTCAGGAGACTGAGGGCAGGGGAATGACTGTGAGTTCGAGGTCATGCTGATACCCTGCCACCAAAACCCCCCCCCACAAATTTAAAAAAGACTCAAGCGATGTAATGAGCCAACCCTCCCCTCTCATTCATTCTTTTTTGAATACAGCAACATTGCAAACTCAAGGCTTCCCAAATTTAAACATTGAGCTTATGCCAGTTCCCATCTTGGAAAGGGTGTACCAGGAGCTCTTGGACTGTTTCGGTCATGAGCTTGGCTCTCATCTGCACAGACAGGACAAAGACTGCCTTGGGCAACACTTGATAGGTACACAGTCCTACTTTTCCCGGATAACCAGAGCACACTGAGGAAGAAAAGAACTAGAAGCTGTTGGACTTGGGTAAAGTTTGATTCATCAGCATAAGCGTGACAGGTGGCGCGGCTTCCACAGGGACAGAAAAGGAAAAGCAGGAGTGACCTCTGACCCCCGCCTCAGAAAGTTGGGGCCTCAAAAATGCTGTTGGCTCTTTGCATGCTGGGCTCTGCCAGCATCCTTGCAGACCAACCCTGCGGAAGCAGCAGGCACCCTGCCTGAGCTCCTGAGTCCTGTGCATACAAATGCAATCTTAGGACTGAGACCAGGTAAGCATGGTGGAGAGCTCCTCACCCCTATGGCCGTCATCAAGAATCATGAATCCTGCCATGTATGTTTGTGCCATGAACTGAGATGCTGGAACATAACTGAACAAGAGACTCCAAGTGACCTTGAGGGCTGGTTCCTGTTCAATAGCGCACAGAAGATAACCACACACACACACACACACACACACACACACACACACACACACACTCCACTTTCCAGCCAGCATGGAAATTGATTCCCATTTCTTGCCTCAGATTTTTTGTTTTTTAAGTTTTCCATATTTTTTTAATTTCTTTTTTCTACTCATACAAAGTTGATAAGTACCCCATTCCCCTCCCTCCCTCCCTCCACCCCTTCCTGGATCCTCTTGTTCCCTTCCCCCTTTTCACTTTCCTTTCCCCCCTCCATTTTCCCCAGTGGGCCCCCTTTACCCCCCATTCCTGGAGCATCCTTTACTGTGCATGTCAAACTTTCCTCTGCATCCTCCTTTTCTAATGAGGTGTAAGGACTCAGTAGCGTTGCCTAGAGCTCTTTTTTGTGTTCCCCTTAGGCATAGGAACATATTGTGGCTGTTAATCCTTTGCCTCTAAGAATTGTAGTGCCTGTGATCCATGCTAGACTTTGGGGGTTCAATGATATGTTGGTCATTGCACAGGTCATTCTTGCCTCAGATTCTAAACAATTCTATACCCCCCAAAATAATAAAAATACCTCATATCACTTACCTGACAGATCAGGTTATCTTTTCTTGTGGCATAGTCTGTTGTATGTTGTTCTATTAACTCATTTGCCTCTCTCAGGCACTGCCTTTGCAGTGCTATTTCTTCTTTCTCAAAGTTGATCTTGGTGTAAATTTCATTGATGTACATGGTGGCCGTGGCCTTTTCTTCCAAGGCATGGTTCAGCGCCAGGACATACTCTATATGCTGCTTTGACAGCTCTTCTTGCTGTTTACTGAGAGGAAAAAATGGCCCCTGGTGTGAAAAGGACAGCACTTTGGAAGAGGAGAAATTTAGAATCTGCTCAGGGAGCTAAACCCTCATAACCTTATAGAGCAAGCAAGCTTCTTTTCTAGCTACATTTGAGACCACTTAATCTTGGTTGAGATAAGGGCAGGAGGAAAGAGAACAGAGGCCAATCTTGTAGCTGCTTCCCTACCCCTAAAATGTCACATGACCCCTACCTTGCTCCTTCCATTCCTGCATGCCCGGTAATAATGAAAAGACATTTTGGCTTGAAGGATTAGATAATTCAAAGGACATTTTGAGTTGTTGAATGGACTCTGGTCACATGAATGTTTTGTGTGTACGTGTGTACACAAGTGTGAGCATGTGGGAAAGCGGGCATTTGGGGGGGGGTTATGGAGGCCCAAAGGTGACATTGGGAATCATCCTGGATTGTTCTACCTCCTTATTGCTTTGCACTGGGGTTTCCCAGGCTCCACTTTCCATGGACAGAATTTCAGGCGGCTGCCATATCCACCCAGCATTTTTATGTGGATCTGGGGATCTGAACTCAAGTCCTTTTGCTTGTAAATCAAAGGCCGAAACAAGATGATCATTCCGCCAAATCTTTACTCTACTGGAGTCACAGTCCTATGGAAGAGGCCCAAGAGATAGCTGGCCTTCCTATAGGCAGAACCCTGAGAAAGAAGAGGCTGTGCCCATCTTTACTGTTTGGCACGCTTGAGATCTGCTTCTTGTTTTCTCCACACGATCTGAGTACAAGAGTCATGAACTTCACACTCTCCCCTTTGAGGAAGACTTCAGTGCTGGGAGAAGCAGTTAGTCCATGGATAACTAAAAGTTTTGAAGAAAGAATAATATGTGCCAATTCTCTGATTTGTATCTATACCTTCAACATAAAGATTTTCCCTATGTGTAGACTCCTTTAAGGAAATGGACTAGCTACAATAGATAGGGCTGTGTATATACTCACAATACGACACCTACAACAGGTCTTATTTTGGAGCAAAGTGAGGTTTGAAACCTAATTCTATGAAAATGGAAATGAAAATCACTGCATGCCTGTCCCCTGGGGGGTGGCCTTAGAAGCAGCCTTTGGTTCACCAGTCAACAGTCCTTGCTGTGGGGAAGATCAGTTGCTTCTGAGACGGTATAGGAATCCTAGCTACAAGAGCTGAAGATTCTCCACTCTGTTCCCCAGCCAGCCTGAACCAACTTCCACAACTCTGCCTCTCAACTGGCCCTGCCCCAGCTCTAATCAGAGTCCAAATTTCTTAAGACAGTTTACCCACTCCAATCCCAGAGCCCTACTCGCTCAAGCATTGAGCTGAAAATACCAACCCTAGAGCTTCATTGACGTCCTTCAGGTCAGTTATTTTCTTCTTTAGAAACTCTGATTCATTATCTATCTTTGCAATTTTCTCCTTCATCTGACTTATCTCAAGGAGATTTAATCTTCGAGCATCTCTGACACATTCTTAAAAGCAAGCAGGAACATGGCTGTTATTTGAGCAAGAGCATGATAGATGCTTTTCAAAACATGAAGAAAAAAAAAAAAACTACCTTTCATGGAAACAGTTTTTCCATTATGTTTCTGTGCAGATCTCTTTCTGACCACTTGGGTCTCTACTTAATCTCAGCTCGTTCTATTTTGCTGATTTCTGCTACTGTTCAGGTGATCGGCTCATCTGCTCTGAAAAGCTTCGTAGAAGCTCAGTCCACAGCACCCGATTCCTATTGGTCCCATCTACTTCCCATCTCCTGTTTCAGATTCTCTATTGTATCCAATGGAAGATTTCTTCAGACACCATACCATGCAGGCCTGACTAAGCACCATGGGAAGAGGAGCAAACATTGGACCCATGAGAGATAGGAGGCAGGTCAGAAGCACTTCTTACTTTTAAGAGACCACTTTAGAGGGACGTGTTCACATAAATAATCAATGACAGCTAGCTGTAGCCAATGTTATAATGCACCCCGTATTGTCTCTTCTCTCTCCCCTGTCTTGGTAACCCTATCCCACTCTCCTCTTTGGACTCTACTCCCTAAAAAATAAAAGTAGGGCAAAAGCCATTGCTCCAAACTCACTTTTCTGGACAACACAATGCATTAGGAGACAAATTATATGTAAATAAATATCAAATCAGTGTGAGCAATCCTTCAGAGGGTTACTTAGTACGTGACTAAGAGTCAACAAGTGTGAATTCTTGAGCACCTGTTGCAGTTACCCTGAATGTTGTGCATGAATGCATAACCCAGTGCTTATAGGGAAACACGAGGCTTTATTCTCTTTTACAACAGTCTAGTTACAACCATAGTTCCTAATCCACCTTTGCAGGAGAGTGCATACAACACCAGGTGCCAAGGGAACTGGTCATACCACATCCACATGTCCACAGGACTGTTGAGGGAAAGACAGTCCTTACTTGCCAGACCAGCATGTCAAAGGATGCCAATTTCCTGAATCAGTTCCCTCCATCTAATTCACCTGCCCAGGACCTAGTCCCACCCACCATGGGCTGGGCCTCCCCATAAAAAAGATAATCTCCTGCAGGCTTGCACAGGGCTCAACTCAGTTCTACACAACTGTGCCCAGAACTCCAGCCTTCAATTGTCAAGCTGAAACCTATAGCCAACTGTGACAACACCATAGTTTGAGAGATGACGAACTATCCCTAGAAACCATCTGGTAGTTCTCTTAAGAGATTTAGGATAATTTTACCCAAGTTTTTCATTCTTTTTCTCTTAGGTCACTTAGGCTTCTCCAACTTTATGTCTCAAATATACATAGTCATCAACCTGGGGATCCTGTTTTTTAACTAAAAAGTTTCAACTTTTTAGTAGAATATGATGTGGGTCTCGAGTGGATCCAGAGATGACTTTAATTTTTTTTCATGTTCATGTGCATCTGTGTGGGTGGTATATATGTAAAAAGTGTTCACATGTGTATAGGCACATGTGTATAAGCACATATGTACGTGCATACATACACCCAAGGTGATATTCCTGGAAATCATTCTCCATTGTTCTTCCACCTTATTCTTCTGAGGCTGGGTCTTTAATCAAACCCACAGCTCACCAACAGGGCTAATTTGGCCCACTTGCTCTGGGGAGTCCCAGTTACTGCTTCCCAAGGCTGGAATTGCCAACAGGTCACTACACATACTCAGTATTTTACATGAGATCAGGACATCCAAACGCCAATATTTTTGTTTGTGTGGCAAACATTTTATCTGTTGAGCTCTCTTTTAAACTTCAGAGATGTGCATCTCACATGTTGGTCCACACACTGTGCTTCGGGCAGTAAGACTTTATACAATTGAGTTTTCCTAGTTATATATGCAACACATATCAAGGACCTTAGAAGCCAATATGATGTCATATTGTTCCTACCGGAATGATATTAGTATTTATAAATGTGACTCAACCTGGAAAATAAAGTAAAGCAACCAAAGAAAATAAAAACAGAAACTCTGTTTTTAACTCTGCTATTGAGCTCCCCTCCCCATCTGCTGTGTACCTTTAGCTTACTGTGTTTTCTCTGTCAGTCTAATCTCACAGCAAGCATCTAGTTTCATAACTTACAGTATCAGTCAGTGTCCAGCTGGAGGACAGATATTTCACAGTAAACTGAACAGAGAAAGCTTATTGCGAAGGGGTATTAATTATAAGGCAAGCAGGGGAAAGGGTAACAAGTCAATGATAGTAAAAGTCGTGAGAACTCCAAGGAAGTCGGGAATGGCTGAGAAGGTACTTATGGAAGCAGTAGATCCAGTCCTGTGAGGCAGACCTCACTATACAGACCTGTGGCTCAATGGATGGCAAAGAAGTACATGAGGTGCTAACCTGATAGAACTGGCTGGAAATCTCTCTGAAGTGTTGGAGAACACAAAGATACTCCCTGCAAAACTACCCCAGGACATTCAAGGGAAGCTCTTCATGGAGAAGTGCACCGTACTTTGGCACCTCAAGAGGTGTGGGAGGATGCTGTTCTGCACTCTTGAACACTGGAGGCCGCAGGACCCAAGCATGCTAAAGCCACCTGCATGTGCACTGAAGGAGCCAAGCCCTCCTTTCTCCATCCTCCCTCCAGCGCCCCCTATCGACAGACTGGACACAGCCAATTGATATAAGGAAACTACAAGGCATGCTCCCTCCGTCAAGCTGACAATGAAGTATAGATTTAAAACTGACCATCAATATCCGGCTAAAAGGAACATCTAGCTTAAAAACACTTGAAAAAATTATGTCAGACATAGTGGTACGTAACTATAATCTCAGCACTTGGAAGCAGGAGGAGGAGGGTGGAAGAGGGAAAATCAATTCAAGGTCAGCTTGGGCTACATGAGACCCTTTCTCAAAAAACCACACCGACCAAACCCAAATAAAATGAAACACCCTAACAAGCAAACAAACACAATTTTTCTTGCTTGAACCACTCTTAAGGTAGACTCCTTGGAAACAAGACTGTGAAATCTCTGTGTGGAGAGATATTGGATGATGCACTTTCAGGAGTGTCTCCTCTCGGCATGTGAAGGAGGCAGAGGGAAGCTAAGTGAAGGACCGGGAGCTCCGATGGCCCTTGAGAGTCTACACGGAAGTGAGGCAGCTGTGAAAGCTCATCATATGTGGCTGGCTCCTGGAACAGAAAGTGAAGGCAGAGTCACAGTATCTGTCCAAGGCGTTCTCAGAGAGGAACTCAGCTGTGAGCCTCAGCCAGCGCTTCTGGCAGCTGGGAAAATGAGTCTGGATCCTCAACCCACACGAAAAATTAAAAAAAATGAACCAAAGACCTTAACATAAGAGCTAAAAGGATGAATCTTGTAATAGGTGAGAGTGTGGCTCTAGTGACATGTGAGTTCCTGGGTTTGCTCCCCAGCAAAAATACAAAGCATAGCAGTAAAAAAAAAAAATACTCTGGAAGAAAACAGAATTAAATCTTAATGACTTTAGATTTGGCCATGACAGCCAAAAATGAGGGAAATAGATAAATTAGACTATAGAATTCAAAACTTTCATCAACAGTGCAAAAAAGGCAAGTGATTGAATAGGGGGAGACATTTCCAAGGGAAATGAGGGGTAAGAGTAAGAATGCATTGGAATTCTTATGACCCCCAAAATAAAAATGTCATTGAATATAAAATTTAATAGATAAAGAGTCTAGATTGATATTTTTTCACAGAAGATAGACCAAAAACCAAAAACCACTGGAAAGCTGCAGAAAGCTGACCACCACTACTAATAACTGGGGAAATGAAAATTAAAAGTACAATGAGATTCTAATTTACATTTGGTGGAAAGAATCTCATTAAAAACAAATAAACAATAAACAAAACTCCAGAAAATATCAAATAGCAAGTACTGGTAAGGATGTGTACAAAACTGGTCCCAGAGTGCATTGCTGGTGAATAGGGAAAGTGGTGCAGCTACTCTTGGTTGTGTTGCATCTCATCTTCAGAAAGCTAAAGGCAGAACTATGCAATCCAACAATTCCATTTCTGCATATAAAGCCAAAAGAATTCAAAGAAGGGTCTCTGGAATTTGGACACTTGTGTTCATGGACAGCATTAGTCACAATAGCCAAAAAAACAAAAGCAACACATCAACTGTCCATTAGCAGTTAGACAGAGACACTCAATATGGTGAATATATACAATAGAATACTATTCATCCTTAAAGAGGACCGAAATTCTAGCACATGCTGCAATGAGTCAACTTTCAAGATATTATGCAAAGTGAAATAAGCCTCTCACAACAGGATTTATACAAAGTAACCACTATTCTACTTTTTGTCTCCTTTTTGTGACTGTGGGTACAAATTGCTTAATTCAATAGTGTAACTTTTCTTTTGGAATGGGCTGATCACATTATCTTTAGTCTATTTAGAAACTGAATTATGTAAGTTAAATTTCTATACAGCATATTATTCTCATTTAAAATATAACAGGAGTCAGGCATGCACAAGAAAGGACTCTGGGAATTGGGGCGGGAGGCACGGGGGGGGGGGATGGGGTGGGAGGGGTGAGGGGAGGGAAAGCAGGGGGTTGGGGGGGAGGAGGAGGGAGGGAGGGAACTGGTGTACCTATTAAGTTTGTATGAGCTGAAATAATAATAAAAAATGTATATAAAATATATAACAGGAAATTACTAGTGTTCATGCTATGTTTATGTCAGGTAATCTTTCCAGCTATTCTTATACAAGCAGCAACTGTGAAACTTGTCTTGTTAAAAAAAGTTTGGCTCAGCCTGGAGATATGACTCAGGGGTTCGAGTTTTTGCCTCACAAGCAAAAGGAACTGAGTTCAGCTCCCTAGATCCCATGTAAAAAAATGCCAGGCAGAAATGGTGGCAACCCGCAATTCTGGCCCTGGAAGGCAGAGCCTGGCGGAAACCCCAAAGCAATCCTGGGTGATTCCCGGTGTAACCTGTGGGATACCACAGGCACACACACTCAAGTGCTCTTTGATACACACACACACACACACACACACACACACACACACACACACACACACACACCTCTTCTCCTCCCCCAAATACTTGGCTCTATTTTCTTATAAGAGAAACTAAATTGCCACAGTCAATAACCATGAAGGTACCTTCCAACTCCCTGTTAATGCTGGGGGGTACGGTCTCCAACAGAAAGTAGAGCCTGCTCAGTTCCATGCTTTCTATTTCCAGGAGCTCAATCGTGTTTTTTCTCATTTCTTCCTGAAAAATTAAAAATTTGAAGAATTAATGACTAAAGCAGCAAGGTTTGTTTCCTAAGTAATCCTCAATGCTTCCTCAAAATTCCATTTTTATTTTCTATTGTCACTTCCATTGGAACAGAAAGCAGGAAAAGAATATACTGTCCGATCAGTTTTAAAATGCCATGTTGATTTATATTTGAATTTCTGCTGATTTTCTGTTACTCAAGAAATCTTTTCCCTCTGTGTATCTGTTTCTTGTATGTGGTTTCAATCAATCTAAAAAAGCAAAATTCCAACAAGAAGGACAACATTGAGAAAGAAAGTTGCTTACTTTGAAAATAAAATTTCCTATAGAAATATGTTTAGGGATGAAAAGAACAATGTTCTCACTCTTATCTATAGATCCAGACAATCAGATGACAATTGGCTTCTTTGTTTTAGGTGGGGATACATTAAAAAAAAAAAAGAAAACCATCAGTCAATGAAAACTCAATTCAAAATTCAACCAGTGACAAGTTGAATTTGTTTTAAACAAATGTCCACAATAGTTATAGCTATGTCATCATCTGAGAAATGTCATTTACATTTTGCCTGCTAAAAATCAGATTATGCTACTTTATATATAGCATGATATCTTTTCCATAAAGAATAAAATTCAATATGGGTATGGCTAGATCCTGAGAGTAGAAGGATATTCATCAAAGAACTTATTGAGAATAGTTCAGGGTAGTGGAATCATGGTAGTTTTTCCTTTCTTACTTTTAGTTATCTGTTTCTTTAAATCGACAGACTGAACGTTCATTACTTTTATAATAATGAATATTGATCACTTTACAGTGACCTATGTCTGTTATTTAGGAGGTTTCACCGTTCAGACACTCCACCTGGCCACAATAAATACTTAGGCTCCTACATTCTGGAGGAAAGTGTAACTGCGTAACTGAAGAAAGCTCTACCTCCTTATTGCATTCTCTGGGTTTCCCCAAGTTCTGCCTTTCAGGACTGGACCTCCAGGTTGTCTCCATTTCTACCAGGCATTTTTACATAGAATCTGGGGATTTGAACTCAGTTCTTTTTGCTTATGAAGCAAAGACTTGAACCTCTGAGCCATATCCCCAGGCTGAGCCAAATATTGTCTTCAACAAGACAAATTTCACAGTTGCTGACCCTGTGTATGCATAGCTGGAAAGGTTACTGGACATAAATGTAGCACGAACACTAATAATTTCCTGTTGTGTTTTAAAGGGGATGTCACTCAGGACAAAACCCATGAGAAAGCCTCAGGATCCCTAAGTGGGTATGTTTGCACACTTGCATGTGATTCTGTAACATATAAAACAATGAGTTCTTTTCCAGCAGCCTGCAGACTCAGGGTTGATTTCTTTGCAGCTCTCTCTACATTTTTAGATATTTGCTAATGTAGTAGATTTGTATTCAATACTTTTAAATCAATGAACACCTCATATTTCAGCTTTGCTGATGAAGCATTTGAAACATCAGCTGGCTGGGGCTGGTGAGATAGCAAAGTGGGTAAGGTGCCTGATTGCAAACCTGGAAACCAAGGCTCAATCCCTGAGAGTCCACATGGTAGAAGGAGACTCTGACTGTCCTCTTGCATCCACTTGTGCACTATGGCATACATGGGTTCTCTCTCTCCTCTGTGTCTCTGTGTTTCTCTCTCTCTCTCTTTCTCTCTCTCTGTCTGTCTTTCTCTCTCTCTGTTTCTCCTTTCTCTCTCAAGTAAAAAAATGTATTAAGCATCAGCCAGAGATAACAGACATGTCTGTGATACCTAAAGGGAAATTTTAAGAACATTTATTTGATATGTCTTTGATAGGGGAAGGTTAATATAATGGAGTTTCTTCTGTTTTCATAACATACTCTACTTCAGTGAAATAGATGTCAAATCATCTTTTATCAGTTACGAAAGAAATTGCTTATAGCAAACTGAGTTACATGATACCATATTATGATTATTCCCCCCCAAACATTGTTGTTGCTGTTTATTTGGTTGGTAGTTGTAGCAGTTACTTTGCATGTTGTTGATAAAATTAAAAACAAGATAGATGAAGGAAACTAGGGGTTTTATTTTGATTTATGATAGTCTGGATACAGTGTTTGTCTAGCTTGGTAGAAGAGCTCATATCAACATCAGAGTTCAAGAAAATTGGTCATACCATATCCACAGGACTGTGGTGAGAGGGGCAATCCTTACTTGCCAGACCAGTGGTCAAGTATACCAAAGGATGTTAACTCTTTTAACCAGTTCCCTCCATCTTATTCACCTGACCAGGGACTGACTGACCCCACCTACCATGGGCTGGGTCTCCCCATAAATCAGACAATCTCCTGCAGACTTGCTCCGGGCTTAATTCAACTACCAATAATTTACAAATGTGTCCAGAGCTCAAACCCTCAACCATCAAGTTGACACCTGTATCTAATTTTATTACAGTAGTAAGTTATTGTCATTTTTTGGTTGGTTATAATCACTGTTTACAGATTGTGTCCAATATGTGCCCATGTGGCGTATATTGAGCTCTCTCATCACTCATCAATCTTGTCTTAATAGATGAGTTTGTCCTCATTCTTGGCATGGGCACCATAATTTGATTTTGCATGAGAAATTAAACAACAATCTATTCTGATATAAAGATTTAGTGGATTTGGAAGAAAAATATTTTAACACTATCCACCTATATAAACACCACAAACAGAGCTGGTGCTAAAGTTTAACAAGGAAATAAGTGCAGACTTAAAAAAATAATACAGTACCAATTTTTTAACAGCTATAGCAACGTCCTTAAGAAAGATCTTAATTTCTTCATTGCATTTAAAATAGTCACTTTTCAGAGATTTTTCTGGAAAGAAAAAGATTAGAAAATTAAGGCTTCATATATATCTGTCCAAATTCTACTTAACCCAGTATAGTCTGGTTTAAATGCTAGAAATTATGTGTGTTTAGGAATGTCTATGATACATTACATGAATTTTTTACCTAGTTTCTTATTATATAGCATCCTAATTCAGCTGTATGTTTTATTGTCCTTAATGACAGTCTGTTATTAAGATTTGGCTTTGCTTGTCTATGATAGAAAGAAGAGATCTGGGTATGGAAAATATATCAGGAAACATTTACGAATGGGAGAAAGCTAACATGCCTACAAACTAGGTTTAAGAATGTTTTCACATCTACACACATGCACATATTGAATATAAAAGGGTAGCATGCCAGAAACACACACCAAATCAATTATCAAGGAATCTATTATGTCGTATTTACTTCTGTGCAAAAAGTGGAATATGGGATGAGAGCACGTGTGTTTAGATCTGGAAGATATGAAGTGAGTTTCTAGCCCATTTTTGCTGACATCCTTTTCCCTCATTGTAGGTAAAGAGCCTCTGAGAAGAAGGTATTATGGAATGCTGGCAAAGGCAATAAAGACAAGATGCATATTAAATAATAATAATAATAATAATAATAATAAGGGTTCTAAGTCTTCATCCTCATGTGTAAGATGAACTTGATGGATCCTTCTTGTTGAATAAATACTAGCTAATTCTTTTTTATGGTGAGGGAGTGCAAGGTATGGGACCCAAGGCATCCATACACCGTGGAGCCAACCACAACCTGCACCTCATATTGTCCAATTCTTGTGACATGATGGTTTTTAATTTCTCAGATCAGAAATATGACTTTTGAAGTTATATTTCTTATGGAAAGAACCTGGCCCAATCAGTGGTAGAGTTCAGGTTTGAGTCAGTGTTGTGATGCCAGGGCCTATACTCTTTCAGCCTGATTCTCCACCAGCACAAGTTTATTCTTGCTTGAAAACGGACCAGAGAATTACATGCTAAGAAGTCTTTTTAAAAAAAATAGCCCTGCTTTATTTTTTAAAGTCTGGTCTGAAAGTTACTATGCAGCTGCTGACCAAGCAACTTCTGATTCTCCTGCCTGCACCTCTCAAGTGCTATGGTTACAGGTGGGTGTGACCAAACCCAGCTATGAGAAGTGTAATAAAGTTTTCTGTTAAAAAAAAAAAACTTCCTGGCTATCTAGATATTTTTAGCAGAAGAAACATTTGTGTATAAGTCCTCCAGTTGAATGGATATGCTGATCTGTGACTTGAGCATGAAAATAATTCAAGATCCAAATTTTTTCCTTAACCTTACATAGGTATGAATAACTTACCTCATTGGTTAACATGCTTCCTAATAAATACTTGCCCAAGCCTATTTAATGAGAACTGTAAAATTAAATTAGATGCTTTAAGAAGTGGGGGGGGGACACTCTGACTGGGGCATTGCCATAGAAACCAGCATGAGGATTTGAATGGTTGAAACCATGAGAGGTTTTTCTTACATGACCTAACTGATTTTTGCCCTTTCTTGGACTAACAGTTGAGCTTTCTTATTGGAATATTGTATTAGTTACTTTTGCCAGGTGGTGATCAAAACATTCGTCAGACAAAAGTTAGGGAAGGAAGACTTTTATTTGGGCTCAAGGTTTCAATTTTATCATGGTGGGGAAGGCATGGCCCAGAGAGTTAGGGGTCACAGCAGCCCTATATGTGACTAGACTGGTCAGAACCAGGAGCTTAGTGCGGCCTTCAAGAACTCCTGCTGAGCTAGTGACCTCATTCTGCTGTCTGGGCCCTTCCTCCTAAAGCTTTGGGGCCTCAGCAAACAGCACCACACCAGCTAGGAAACAAATGTCCAAGACAAGAACCTGTGGTAGACATTTCAGGTTCCAAACAAGTTTGCTAACCTATTCCCATCTAGGGTCATTTTGGGCCCAAATCTCTCAAATATTGTCTATTATCTAATTTTCTTGTCCTAATACAACAGACACCCTTTAATAATTTCTTTTCCCCATTTGGCTATTAGAGTCTCTGGTTTGCCAGGGTAAATGTGGAATTGATTAACTTGCAAAAGAAAGGCAAGAAGAAACATCTGAAGTGGAAGGTGGCTATTCAGGTCAGGAAGCTGTGGCCCCGGTGGTCTCCAAATGCTCCCAGCAATTAGGGTGAGCGGGGTCTAGACACCCCAGCGTCTCAGGATCAGGAGCCCTGATCACCAAGCCCTCCTCGCCTCACGTCTCCCCACGAGACTAGAAATGGAAAACTTGATCGTGACCAAGGTTCCCCCAGGAGGGTCCCCGACAGGGCTTCCCCAGGACGCTTTATCCCAGGGCGTCTCACCCACGACAAAGAGCTGTTCTAGGGCGTCGGCCGCGACCGAGGAGCCCAAGGTAGAGGGGAAGGTGCATAACTCCAGAGAGAGGCTGGTGGAGACCGAGGCCGGCCGCACCGGCTTATCCTCGATGAACCCCACATCGGGGGTCCAGGAGCGCACCGACATCTTGCTGCTTCTGCACTGCCTGCGCACCTGAGCGCCAGGCACCGCGGTTGCCAAGGGCAACAAGGACGCTGACGTCCCCTGGCGCCTCCTTGTGGCCGTACCTGAGGTGGGCACATCTCTGACTCTCTTAACTTGGTAATAGTTCTTGTCCATTTTTAATACTTTTCTTAAGACCCCTGGAATGACAAAGTATCACGCTTGGAATACCTCTGGCAGGAACGCCTTAATATTCACGGATAATTCATCAGGAAGAGTCTTATACTATCATTACAGACGAGGAAATTGAAGCATGACCGATTAAATGAAACTAAAGGAAAACTGGAGAATAGTTCTACCGGGTTTTTCCTCTTCTGGAACTTTCCCTGTATTCTATTCTTCAGCACATTTTGCCTCGAATCATCGTAGCTCCTCTGTCTTTGCCTGCCTTCCCACACTGTGAGCTCTTCTTTGGTGGGGACAGGCATCTGGCTCAGTGTGAGTCCTTCCAAGTTTTCTTTACAGATGGAGAATCGGAAGCCAGAATGATAATAAAAACATCTTGAGCTGCTATTGTTGAACATGTTTATTATGTTGCAGGCTTTGTTCTAGGTATTTTACTCACATTGCTCCATTCAACCTTCAGCAATCGTCTGAGGCAAGTATCTGGACCCACTTTGCACGTGAGTCGTAATTATACTATAATGGAAGAGGCTTTAACATAGCAAAAACTGAACTAGTTCCAGGCTCGTTTCTTCCAGAGAGCCGTATCCTGACCTTCATCATTGGCCTGGGCCTTTTCTTTTTTTGGAATTTGATCTGTGGATGTGGTTTGCATCTGCTCCTGCCTTTCAATAACCTTCTCTGTGGAGGAGCAAAAGGCCTGGCGAGCACATTTCCCAGACACCCTTGCAAGCCACTGATTTCTGGATACCTTTAACCAACAGAAGACACTAGACAAGATTTCAAGGTCAACAAGACGCCCGTCTCTGGGAGTATTTCAGAGATAGTGGACTCCAGGTCCCAGAAAGTTTGGCCAGACTGGGCTCCGAGGCTTTAGAAATCTCTAGCCACTCAGTAGGAAATGTGGGCACGATGGGTGACGGGGGGAGGGAATATGTGGGAGTGCTTCTGACCTCTAGGGTCTTCCTTTCCTCTGGATAGTAAATAATATACAGACTGAAGTACTCTAAGCCAACCTTTATGCTATCTCCAGAATATTCTCCCCCCCACCACCATCCTGTTTGTAGCTCACTGTTTTGCATTGTCGGTGAATGAAGGGGGTGAGAGTACCTTCCCCATCTACTGGATTGTCATAGGCATACTGAGTTTTTATGTTTCTTTATTTCTCTACTTGTCCTTAAAACTTTATTCTCTCTGTGCGTGCTTTGTGAAAAATTCCCAACTTCTATCTTAGTGCATGGCCTTTGCTATGTGATATATATTATGAAATTAGCTCCAAACTTTTCAAAACCTTTTGAACTAACATTTGGACAAATACCATGGAGCATATACTTCCTAAAGGGAAAAAAAATCTAAGTAATATATGAAAAGAATTTCATCCTTGTTAGTGTTCAGAAAAAATATATATGTTCATTTTCTATGTTGCATAAAGTTGAATTTTATTTAACTTGATTCAACATAGAAAATGAATGTATTTTTGAATTTTATTTCACGATGTTAAAACTGGGAAGATGAATTACTATAATCTCCCTGGAGGGCAATTTGAGAAGTTGTATGAGGAGTCGTGGTCTATAGTGATGATTCAATCATTCAACCATAGCCATGTCCAAATCACAGCTCCTTAACTAGCTCCTGAACTAGAATTCATTGTGAAGATGTACAATTTACAAGGAGCCCTCAAACTCAATGCTGTAGGTGCAGGCTGGGGAGAGGAGCTCTTGAGATTTCTGAAGTTGTAAAGCAGATAATTGCTTTGTTTTCATAAAAATGCACTTACCAGAAAGTATGCTATGAAATACACATTTATCAGTAAGTAGTATGGCAAAAGTGCAGAAAATAAGGGATGGAAGACAGCTCTTAACAAGACATCCAAACCCTAAGGCTCAGGGAACTTTGCTGAAGAAGGAACAGTAAGAGTGTAAGAGCCTGAAGGGTGGAAGGAGGTCAGACATTATCTTCTGGACATGAAAGAGCTTCAGCATTTCTAAACACACAGCAGCTATATATATATCTCCATTAGACCTGCACAGGATTTGTCCTATCAACATGTGACCAAGAAAGGGCAGAGAACTCAAGTGACCCCACACCTCCCAGAGAGACTGATGAAGATTAACCCTGATGGAAGTGGGGGAGATGCTATCCCCAGCAGCACACCAGCTGATGACACACAATTCACACTCCAGCATGTGCTTAGGTACATGTCATCAAAGGCAACCCAAATGAAACTCAGCGGTCCACTCATGCAAAAACAAGAGAAAAGAAAGAAAAGAAAGGAAAAGAAAAGAAAGGAAAAGAAAAGAAAAGAAAAGAAAAGAAAAGAAAAGAAAAAGTAGGAAAATAGCAGATAATAATAAGGAGACTGGCAGGGAAAGGGAGGGAAGATGGGACTGGTGATTAAAGCATAAGCTATTATAAATTTACTGACTGCATTCAGGTATGAAACAAAGAATAATTTACAAAGGAAGTATATAGTGGGAAGAGAGGGGGATGGGATTGGGTAAGTAAGCATGAATATAAATTCTTTGTATTCATGCACGAATGTCAACAAATAAGTAAATAAATATACATTTAGTTCATTTTGTATTGTAATCTCCATCAAAGAAAATATGTTCAAGCCTATTTGAGTATGTTCCGTATGCATTCGCCCTGTGTAAGGCATTAAATTGATGCCACTAGACCATTTAAGAGATAAAGTAGCTGACAGTCAAAGCTCTTTTTTTTCAAAAAAAGAGTAGAAGTTTACATGCACACAAACATAAATTGGGAAAAATTTGGTCTTCACAAGTCCACATCTGTATCTGTATTGACAGATATCACCACCATCCCCCCCCCACAAAACAGCTAGAGAAGAATTATTTACTAATATGCTGATTACTAATTTCTGACTAGGGAGAATCATGTTGTGTCAAAGTCCAAAAGAGACAAAATGCTAACATGCTATGCTGCTGACCTTAAAGATGGAGGAAAAGAACCAAAAGTCAAGGAACATTCTGGCTTCTACAGAAAGTGGAAAAAGGCAGGGAGGAGATTCTTCCTTGGAACCTCAGAAGGAACACAGTCTTGCAGACTTGTTCATTTTAGCCCCTTGAGGCCCGTTTCTGATGTCTGATGTCTGTAAGAGTAAAATGACAAATACATACTATGGCAATTTGTTACTGCAGCTGAAGGAAATTAACATAAATGGATGATGTTAGCTTTTTCTTTTTCTTTATAACACGCCAGTGTTGGAATGCTTATTCATACACACACACACACACACACACACACACACACACACACACACACACCCCTTTCTTCTTGGACAAAAAAAGTAAAGCATTTTTAGTGTTAAACTCTTAGGAAAATAAAGACAGACATAACTGTAAAATAGCTGAACATACAGTGAAAAATATCTTCTGATCACTGGGCCAAATGTCAGGATATCTTCTCTCATGACTTTCTCTTCTAAGCAGTATTTTCTAATTTGTTTATTTATTTATTTTGTGTGTGGGGGAGTGCAAGCCGTCACCGTTTTCACCTGGTACTTTAACTCGGGACCAGGATCTGAACTCAGGACCTTCTGCTTTTGAGGCAGAGTCTTCACCCCTGAGCCATCTCTCCAGCCCTGAGCCGTATTTTCAAAGGCAGACCTTTGCTATGTAGGTGATAATCTGTTCTGTGCTGATGTGCGGTTTTTGGTTCTCATGAACAAGGTTGCTTCTGGCTGAGAATCTGGAGGAGAATAGAGCTGCTCCCCGGAGTCAGAACTTGCCCGGGACCCCTGAGTATTCCCATTGTGTGTGCCATGCTACGCTTCTGTGTGGCGGTGAGACAACACGCATGTGAAGCTTAAGGGGAGGAAAGGAGATGTATTGGGTTTACAGTTCCAGAAGGGAGGTGCAGTCCATTAAGGCAGGACTCCCAAAGCAGAAGATGACGGGAGGCAGAGGCTGCACGGCCCTTCTGGTCATCAGGGAGGTAGAGAGAACAAGAGCAAACTGCATGAGGAAGCAGGGCTGGGCTGCCAAATCTTAAGACCTCCCCCTGCCGCATGCCTTCCTCCATCGACGCTGCAAGGCCTAAGGTGCTGCTCTCTTCCCAAATATTAGCATCAGCTAGGGACCAAGCACAGGATCCTGTGGGGGACAAATCACACTGAAACCAGCCAGCATGTCAGCAATCTCTCTTTTTTTAAACTATTTATTTATTTATTTAGTGTGTGTATGTGCATGTGTGAGAGAGAGAAAGAGAGTGCGCACACATGAGAGAGAGAGAGCACACTGTGTCTCTGTAGAGGTCCAAGGGTGACTTTGAAAATCATTCTGGATTTCTTTTTTCTCGCTTCTGGGATTTCCCAGACTCCATCCTCCAGGGCTGGAAGTGCAGGCTGCTGCTGTTTCTACCTGGCATTTTTTTAACATGGAACCTGGGATCCTAATTCAAGATCTTCTGCTTGTGAAGCAGAGTCTTAGCCCCTGAACCATCTCTCCAGCCCAACAGTCTCTTTTATATGTGAATTCTGCATAGTATTTAAAAATGAGATTGCTCTTGACAGCTGCTTTTTTTGGCATAGATTTGGCATCTCTAGAGACAGTCTAAGCTTCTTGAGTGTTTGTAGACCATAGATGAGATCAACCTAACATCCCATTCTTGGCAGATATGTCAAACAGCTCATGTATAGAAAATGCTTGCATACTTCAGTGCTTTGAACTCCATTTGTCATGGCCCACAATGGCTCAAGACTAGACCATGCTTAATTCCACATGAGAAGTAAGAATGCTAGCAAATTGAGTCTCTGTCTTTCTCATGCTAAACCCTGCAAGTCTGGTACATGGGCCTGTCTCCTCATCAGTGTTTGACCAATAAGATATTTTATCTTTCTGCTCTACTAGTTTTAACATGTTGTGGTCTCATCCTAAAGCATGTTATGTCTTATGTTTCCTGATAATTACTGGAGCTGGCTATGTCCTGCTTCTGAACAAAGCAGAAAGAGGTAGAAAGGAGCTGTGTGTAAAAATCTCCCTTTTCCTTTCCTCAGGGAAAGACACATGCTAAGCAGCCCACTTCCTTCCTTGTCCATTTCAGTGGTTAGAGTGGGGTCACAAGGCCACTCAGAAAGAGAGGTTAGACCAGTGAGTGTCTGGATTCTCACCTTCATGGATGTGGCAAGAGACAAGAGGGTTCAGAAGAGCAAGAGGATTTCCCACAGAATGTCATAGAATACTCCCTAGACCAATACTTAACCAGGGTCAGGTCCCAACCAGCTGGCTGGCTGAGTTTTTCCTAAAGTAAAAATCAACGTGCCTTCTAGCATTGAATGAAAAGAGAGTTTGAGAATAGATAGATGGCTCAAGGGTTAAGATTCTGCCTCACAAGCAGAAGGTCTTGAGTTTGGATCCCAGGTCCCACATAAAAACACCAGACAGAAATAGCAGTGCCCTGCATTTTTGACCCTGTTGGGCAGAGCTTCAGAAATTCCATAGCGAAGCAAAAAGGCGGTAGAAGCAATCCAGGATGATTCCTGAAATCACCCTTGGTCCTCCATGGGGACACATAGTGCTCTCTGATACACACACACACACACACACACACACACACACACACACACGCACGCACGCACACACACACTCACACACATGCATAAATAAATGAATAATTAAAAAAATAATAAAGGATGTTAAAATAACAAAAAAATGAGAAGAGAAGCCTTGAAGTCAGCTTTATGTCTTGCAGGTATGTAAGATGCTTATATGTTAGATATTCTCTGTTTTCTGAATTTCTACCAGCTTTTGAGTGTACATGTCTGAGTTCATGAAAGCAGGAGGAAAGGCTATGGGGAAGGGGGAGAGGCAAGAGAACGAGAAGCTAGCCTAGAGGATTAGATCGTGGTTAATGGGGAAGGGGACAAATTAACAAAATATAATGACATGTATGTATGAAAATGCCATAATGAAACCCATTGCTTTGTGTGCTAACTTAAAAAAACTTAAAAGTGGAAAAATGAAAATAAAGAAGCATCTGCCATGGGGCCAGGCCACCGTTTTCAAGTCAGTGACTCCAGAACACGGACAATTGTAGAAAATGGCAGAAAGATCACATTCCCTGGGTGGTGCCAGATTGTCCAAGAAGCAAACAGATGGGATTATGTCCTCGTTGGCATTATGCCAAATGAAGGGAGCCAAGTATCTCTGAGGGCGAGCAGGCTGTGCTGGTATTTGTAGCAACACCGGACAAAGAGTTTTCTTTTGACTTCCTCTCTTGCCTGTTTGATTTTACTCATTTAAATTTCAATGGGTTTCACAGATTTGGGACAATGATTGGTTGCATGACTTTTAGTGGTTTTAGACTTTCTACTGAAATTCTGAGAGGCAGAAGGGTCCTGGCAGCCCTCACGTGGCAGTTCCATGCCCACCCTCAACAGACCAATTAAACAGACAAGTAATAGTGAAAAGCAAAGAGGAGAGTTATTCAAGGCGGCTACATTGGGAAGAGGAACAAAGAAGTCCTATGATTCTCTCCATCTTGGCTCAGCCTATCTTTGGTCCTGATATAAGTTTATATCTCAATACAGGTCAAGAGGTCTACATAACTAAGCAGTACCAGTCATGGGGTGATCATTTGCCTCACTGACCTATCAGTGTCTTGTCAGTTTCTTTGCAAGGTGGTCTGAGAAGTTGTTAGAACTCCCTGGAATCTCTTTCCAAGTGACAGGTGCCGCCTCTGGCTGGCACCAGGTGTAGATTTTTGTCATAGTTAGACAGTCGAGGGTTTGACCTCTGGGCACATTTGTAGAGAATTAATGGTTGAGCAAACCTGAAGGAGATTGTCTAGCTGATGGGGAAGGCCCAGCCTATGGTGGGTGTGATTAGGCCCTGGAATAAATCACAGAGAGTTGGTTGAGAAAGTCGGTATCCTTCTGTTCACTTGGCCAGACATGCTGGTCTGGCAAAGATCGTCCCTCTTTCAGTCAGTATGTAGGGATGGTGTGGCCAGTTCCCTTGGCCCTGGTGTTGATGCATGCTTTCCCGTCAAGCTTGACTATCAACTATAATCAGTAATCATAAGAGAATAAATCCCTTGTTCCTTTAAGCCATTTATTTGATGGTCATTTATTAGCAACCATGCAGGCTAACTGCAACAATTTCCTTCTCTTGAGCATGAGGTTTGTGGAAAATTCTAATTCCTTAACTCATTTATCTGCTATCCAACAGGAAGGGTGTGAATATCTCTTTAGACTATTTTATTTCTCTCTGGATGGTTTCAAACTGGCTTAAGTAGCTCACTTCTGCCTTCGTTCCTCATCTCTGAGGTGGGAGTTCACATTCTGGGATTATGAGGACTTGGTAGGAAGAAGATGTACTCGTCCCAGGCTTTCCTTCTGTGGCAGAAAATAAGAAGCATTTGTCCTGAAACGTGAATGCCACTGTCCTTTCTACTCTCTTGAGCCCCGCTGTTCGTCAATCTTCCGTGAACATTAATGTCATGAAATCAAACAGCTCTGGTGTCACATGTGGGAGGCCCGTTTTCCGGCAGAACCCGACACCACTGCTCAGCTCCTGTCATAGTTGGGCACAGGTGTCAGCTTGACTGTTGAGGGTTTGAGCTCTGGGCACAGTTGTAGAGAGTTGATGGTTGAGTTAAGCTCACAGCAAACCTGAAGGAGATTATCTAGTTGATGGGGAAGACTCAGCCCATGGTGGGTGGGATTAGACCCTGGATAAATCACAGAGAGCTGGTTGAGAGAGTTGGCGTCCTTCTGTTCACTTGGCCAGACATGCTGGTCTGGCAAGTAAAGATTGTCCATCTCTCAGCCATTATGCGGTGATGGTGTGGCCAGTTCCCTTGGCCCTGGTGTTGGTGCGTGCTCACCTGTCAAGCTGGACTGAGAACTGTAACCGGACTATCGTAAGGAAATAAACCCCTGGTTTCCTTAAATTATTTGATGGTCATTTATCAGGAATGTTGCAAGCTGACTGCAACAGTTTCCCCCAGTCTTCTTTTTTTTAATTTTTTTTATTATTACTTATTCAATTGTGCGTGTATGCTTGTGTGCGCGTGTGTGTATGTATGTGTGTATATGTACGTGTGTGTGTAGAACTACCGATGAATTCTGGAACCACCATGTACCTCCTCTACCTCCGCGTTTACTCTGCCCCGGGATTCACAGGCTCCGCCCTACCAGGACCAGAAACAGGCCGCCCCCGCTTCTGCCTGGCGTCTATACGTGGGGTCTAGGATCCAAATTCAGGATCTTCCGCCTGCAAGGCAGAGGCTTAACCGCTGAGCCACCTCTCCAGCCCCTTCCCCCAGTCTTCTGAACGGGTTTCAAGGTGCCCTTTTCCCTCTGCTTCTCTCTCCGGCTCTTCTGCCTCCCCACGCAACCCTGCATCCCTTCCACCTTCCTAAAAGGGAGTATCTGCAGGAGGGTCCAGGCTTTTAAATTCTTCTGCACATAGAGGTGCTTCTGCACACATGACTGTCAGGGGTATGTCTTGCTCAGCGCTCCTCCGAGCACACCACGCCAGCCATCTGCTTGGGATCGCGCTGTTGCTAGAGCTCATCAGATTTCAGCCTCAAAATCAAAGTCTGCATTTCAGGTAGTTTTCTGCTGATGGAAATCACTGCCGTCTGTCAGCCCATTTGAAAAGCTGACAAAGCCAGTTGTATCATTTATGTTTTCTTTATCCCCGGAATCTCAGTGTCTTAAAAGCAAGTTGTTCAAATTTTTAAAGGATGATGCTTATCATGGTTGAATGTTACCTTAGCTCTGTGTCATAATCTTATTACCCGATAGTGTTTAAACATCATGCTGCGATATTCCCATCAGCAAATAGAGCCTTTCTTGTAGGATGATAATGAGACTTAAATCAATTAATATAGTGCAGGTGTTTAAAACAGCATCAGGAACCAATGAGGCCATTCCATCAATTTAGTTATTATTATTTTTCAAAGATATTATTTATTTATAGAGAGAAAAGGGAAAGAGAAAAAGAAGAGAGGGAGAAAGAGAAGAATTAAACTTAAGAGAGAAAAGAAGAGGAAATGCATACACATGCACAGCACACAGGTGTAGGTCAGAGAACAACTTTCAGAAGTCAGTTCTCTTCTTCCACCATGTGGGCTTCTGGGATTCGAACTCAGGTTGCCAGGTTTGTGAGCAGATGCTTTCCTGCCGCGCTATTTTCCTGGCCCAGTTTAGTTATTATCATATCTATGCTGTGGCCCCCTTAAAAGCGGGGACAGCATCTCTTTTTTGAGTCTCCTTCAGCAGCCAGCATGGAAATTTCCTCTTAACAGACATATTGTTGGAGACAATGAAAGATTCCTGTAGTTGGCATTTTATTTAAAGGTAAAGCTCAAAATCTGCAGTTCAGTCTTTACTAGAAGAAAAAAAAAGAAGTCATGAGAAAAAGGTAACGTCATCAGTATTTGCAACAGCGCTTTTATATCGAAGCCGATATGGAGGCCGGGCATGTCAGCTTACATTTGTCACCCCAGCAATTGGGAGGCTGAGGCCAAAGGATTTATTTGAAATCATCCTGGGCGATGGGGTAAGACACTGTCTTGGGGAAAAAAGTTATTAAAGGCATCTAGTAAAATAACACAGTCACCAGTCAGTATGGCAAGAGCTACATTCATCACAGGACCTTGGAAGGCATTTTCACTGATAAGCCAGAAGTTTGCCTGAAGTCTGATTCTAAGTGAATTTTGTCACACCAGCATTATTGCTTAGTTGGATACAGGGATATCTGGAACAACAAAAAAAAATCGATGTCACCATGATTTTGCTGCTAGGGCTTCTTTTCCTTTGACCCTGTGGATGTGGGTTCTAGATAACCACAAATGTGTTCACAAAATCATGCCACTATATAAAGTCACTGCTGCTTGAGATTCACATACTTCTTTTGCTATCTCTGTTCATGGCAAGATTGTTATGTAATGCTGGGAGGGTATGTGTGTACATGTGTGTATGAGTGGAGGATGGGGTTTAAGGAAAAGCATTTTCCCTAGTTGTTTTCCATCTTAGTTTTTGAAATAGGGCCTGTCACCAATTTGTGTAGACTGACTGGTCAGTGAGATCCAGAGATCCCTCTGCCTCTATCTCCTAAGACATGGTATTGTAGATGTGTGACTGTGCTCAGTTTTTTACATGGATGTTAGCTAATCTGAATTCGGGTCCTCATGTTTATGAAAAAAGTGCTTTACCTACTGAGCCATTTCCCCAGACTCCATTAGTTTGATTCTATTGCTAGAAATCAAAGAATCTGGGGGCAGGAGAGGTGGCTCAGGGGTTAAGCCGCTGCCTTGCAGGCGGAAGATCCTGAGTTTGAATCCTAGACCCCACGTATAGACACTAGGAGCAGGGGCAGCCTGCGTTTCTAGTCCTGGTAGGGCAGAGCCTGTGAATCCCGGGGCAGAGTAAACAGGAAGAGGTGGAGGTGGTCCATGGTGGTTCCCAATTCGCCCATGGGTCTACACACACACATACACACACACACACATGCACACATGCACAATTGAATAAATTAAAAAAAAAAAGAAATCAAAGAATCTTTTACAGTGCCTACCTTCCAAATCATGACAACCAAGCCCTTGTTTTATCGCTCACTAGTTGTGTAAATATCTTGAGATTCAGCTTCCTAATCAAATAAAGGTTTTCATCATGTAAGGTTTTGAAATTCTATTTTGAAATAATGTTATATTGTAAGAAGGCGTCTCATCATGGCATCTGACTGAAAGGCATTGCGGCGTCCCTAAGAGCTGTCATTCCATTGGCCTCAAAATAACTTTATTGGCTAATAAGTTAAGTACATAGTTAATCGACAAGTTAAATGCATATCATATAATACCCTTAAGTGTTGAAGGACAAAATGTAAAAGATACATTTGGGTGGAAAGGAACAGATATATTTTATTCAGAAAAAATTCTAATAAATGCCAGGAGGAAAGCTTTTGTTCTTCCTGGTAAAAGTTAAGAAGCCTTCTGCTTGAAACGAGGGCGCAGTTGCATTCAGTCAAACAACCTAACAAATTATATTAAAAGTATGAAGCCGTGGGACTTGGAAAGAACTCCTTACTCTGTGGACTGTATGCTGTGCTATCGCACCAGGAAACAAGAGGAAAAGCACTAGCTACATCTCCCAGAGCGAGGAGAAGGTTGAGGGTGAGGTCAGTTTGCCACGGTAGGATCATCTTCTGGTGAATTCTCTTGTAATTGGAGAGCACATGAAAGTGACCTCTGTGCTTCCGGAACGATGGTCTCAGGCTACAGAGTTCATATTCCATGAGCAACTTCACAGGAATTTATGGGCTGAAGCGTCTCATTGGCCCAGAAGAGGTTTCTGGAAAAAGAGAAAAGAGAAGTCAATGGGTTCAGCTTCTGGTATGTGCATGCCCTGACAGAGGGATGAAGCACAGCATCAGATTCAGTCGATGCAGTTAATTTTAGTTTTTTTTTTTTATTTCTAGGTGTGTGTGTGTGTGTGTGTGTAGTGCATGTGCATGGGCATGAATATGTGTGAGCCCATGAGCCCATGAGTGTGTGTGAGGCCAGGTGTCTTTTGTCACTGTCTCTGCCACATTCCCTTGAGCCTCGGGCTCACTGTTGTGTGGCGTGGCTGGCTGGCTAGCAAACCCCAGCAACACTCTCGTCTCCATCTCCCACCCTTAGTACTGGGGTCACAGGCACGTGTGACCATGCACAGCTTTTATGTGGGTACTGGGATCTGAACGCAGGTCCTCATGCTTGTGTAGCAAGCACTCCAACATCTCCTTACTGCTAGTTTTTAACTTTGTAAGTAACCTTTTGACTATAGCACCTGAAAATGATTTTCTTTGATAGTCCAGAGAATGGCAAAAGATGTGTATTACCTAGCGTGGGAGTTAGTTTACAGGTGCCAACTTGAAAATTGAACACTGAGCCTTTAGACACATCTGTGAAGAGTTGTTTAGGTAAAGCGAGGCCTGGGCAAGCCTGTGGGAGACTTCGATGGGGAAAGATCCAGGCCTAGCGTGTGGGCAGGTGGACAGGAGGAAAGAGCTGGTTAAGGCTTTGGCATGCTGGTAAGTGAGAAAGGGTAAGTGGACACGATGTGGTCAAGTCCTCGGTCTCTTGAGCTTGGTGTGAACTCACCTGTCCTGCTGAGGCATTGTAAGCTGGAAGAAACCCCTTGCTCCCCTAAGCTGTCCGGGTTCTGTACTCATGGAGAGATGAAGCTTACACACACGGCTCTGTCCTTCACCTCCACCGAGGGCTGGCTACCTCCTTCCCCTGCAGAGGAGCTGCCACTTGACACGGGGTGGATGGAGAACTCCGGAAGCCTGACTTCAGCAACGGCCAGGCAAGCTCATCAATAGTGACGACGACCACCCGATCTTTATTGAATTGAAGGGCTTCCCAGTGGAATCGCAACTCAATGAGATGCGATTGAATAATCTCAACTCCAAACTGCTGTTTTCCTATTTTAGTACAAGTGTGCAAGGAGCAAACCTTGTGTGAGATATCCTAACTCCCCTGTTCCTGAAATGACCCACAAAACTGTACAGCCTGGTCGTCTACCTGCCCACTGCCCACTGTCCAATGCCCACTACCTGTTGTCCACTCTGCACTGCTCACTGCCCACTTCCCCTGCCCACTTAGTCCATCCGAGGTGCTCATGATTTCCATGGCTCAATGTTATAATGGCCTCCCGGGCTCTGGACTTCCTGGCACTGCTGCCCTTCGCCTTCCTATCTGTCTCATCACCTGGGCCAATGCTTTCTGTGTAAGACAGAATCTGACATGACCTGTGTTCCATCTGCTTCAAGTCTGTGCCTGTATCTATCATGCTGTAAGCCTAAAGTTTCCCTCAGGAGCCTTCTCCACCAACAAATGGGGTTCCTGATTAGATCTTCCTAGTGGGCTGCTCCTTGGGAAAGCAATTCGGGACCAACGAGAGAAAAACCGTTAATGCTGGCACTGAAGATGAGCTGTGCGACAGAAAGCCAGGGATAAGAAGCTTCGCATCTCAAGGGCTGGAGACTGGAAATTTCATACAAAAATAAATCCATTCATTTATCTTTATGTATTTACTGTTAGCTTTTTCTTTTGGTGCTGGGGAATGAGCATAGGGTCTCACGTGCTCCGCACATATTCTTTCACTGAGCTACAACTTTAGCCTCCCCCCCCAAAATCCTCCTCTGTGTGAGTACACATTAAAAAAAATTAGGCACCAAACTAAACTTATTATCTTCCCTCCCCAAGCTGGTTCTCCTGGGCTTTCTGGAAAATGGTGTTGCGCTCTCTTGTTCTTAGAAAGTTCTGGGCTTAGGTTGAGGTAAGCAAGGTGCCTCTGGTGTGAAACCTATGTAGGATGGCTTTTGTCTTGAAACCCCATGCGGAGTCGATCACTGGCCCAGCTCCCTTCACATGGTCTCCTAGCTGCCCCTCTCATCCGTGGTAGGCGCTTGCCTGACATGGTGGAGAGGGACGGGCGAATGTCCCTTCGCTGTGCCTGCTTCACAGAGGTCTAGTCACTGGCAGCCATTTGTGTCAGGCTTGGGGGACATGTGCTCCTTCCTACCGCTATGCCTTCTTCCACTCCTGTGCCTTCATCTTTGATTTCTGATTCTAACAGTGAAATAAAATACGCATCAAGGGGGGCGCTGAGAACGCAGCTCAGTTGTTCAGTGCGTGTCTAGCATTTACAAGACCTCAGGTTTAATCTCTAGCATCTGTCTTCCCATCTATCCTGGAAGCTATTCTGGGTTCCATAAGGCATTCGAGACCAGCTGAGATACATGAGACCCTGCCTCAAAAACAAAATGCAACTAAGCATTCATAAGAAGCAGAGTGACACCATTAGAAGACTCAGCACGTGAGGCAAGAATTGTTGAGGACAATTCACAGAGCTATTCTGAGTGGTCTGTGCACACTGAGGACGCCGTGTGTAATTGACCAAAGAGGGAGGTCACGGCTAGCACAAGTGTTTAACAGCAGTGTCGTGCTGTGTGAGGTGATGAAAAGTTTATGTAAAGACTTAATATCACTTTCAGGCCCTTAACTATGCACATCTCTGTAGCAACCCCACTGTATAATACAAAGAGCATTTCCACAGTGATTTCTATTAATAACCTAAAGAAGCTGTAACCCAAGCTGGGGTTGGACCCGGTAGCTCTGGAGAAAGGAGAAAAATGCTCTTAGTACTCCTGGCACAGCTTCTAGCAAGCAACTCCATCTTTACATGTTTTATGACCTTTGCATTTTGGCAAGATCACCAGGGAGAACTTTCTACATTTAGTAACATTTATTGATGCATTCAGTATCAAGTACATAAGTGCAAATATCCAGAGTCCATAATTAAGTCCATTAGGAACTACAGAGAAAGGAATACAAATTGTAATAAAGTCAATATGCTGGTTCTCCTTAGTTACCATACATGTAAATCAGCCCGTCGATCCCAGACAACAAAAGTACTGTGTGTTCAGTTTGGATTTATTCTTCATTTATTTTAAATTATACAAAACTGATTACCATAAGTACGGTCGACTGTTTTTTTTTATTTTATTTTTATATCGCGAGTGTTGGAAAAATGCTAAAACATCAGTCTACAATTCTATATAGTATTATTAAAGATTAATCCAACCAGCAACCCAAAGACATAATAAGCGATTTCCACTATTGCGTCAGCGCACTGGGCAAGAAAGGCTTAGCCATGGGGACATGAGAAGCTACTGAAGCATTGCAGAGAACATCAAAGGAGGAAAAATCACGTGGGCTCTCACCATCATGCACTTTTTTTTTAGAGCAACACAAAATTAAAAACCACATCTAATACACTGTTGTCTATACTTTAGCGCTGGACACAAGTGACTCAAAAAGCCTAAGAGTACAGGAACAGCCCCCAGACAGCTGCTTTAAGGTTTGCCTCTAAGATTATGGTAGTGGGAGGGAAGAACAATCACTCTGAAGTGACAAGTAGAAGACAGCTGTTGCCACGAGGGATGCCCCCAGCTGGGATGCCGTCTACTCACTCGGTGTGCCTTTTGGCGCCTGGGATTTTAGCCTGGATCCTACAAAAAAAGGAACAATGGAAAAGTTACTATTCTGAATGGTATCAATGAAATCGTCTTATGTAATCGTTATGTTGCTTTAACTAAGTGACCGAATAGCATGATGTTCTAGAAAATGCGGTTCTCTCCGTGGGTGTCTAGAAACGCTCTTCCATAAAGAACTGTATCAAGCATGTAAATGCAAATATCCAGAGAAATTTGAAAAGCTTCCGACTGTTTTCAGAAGTTGTGATGGAGTAAGGGTGACCACTGGGCACCTGTTCTGGGGCACTTCTGAAAGAGAAAGCAGGGGCAGTGACGGTACAAGGAAGGGGAGCAAAAACCAAGACGGTGCTAGTAACAGAACCTCTGATCACCCATGGGGTGACAAATGACCCAGAGGAAGGATTTAAAAACCTGGGCACAGATTGTAGTTCTGTCAGTTGTTCAGTAGTGAATCTCCCTCTTCCTAGAAACTCGTGTGTGTGTGTGTGTGTGTGTGTGTGTGTGTGTGTTCAAGTGTGTACAGATCCACATGTATGTGCAAGTATGCATGTGTGCGTTTACAGGTGGAGACCAAAGGTCAACACCAGATGATTCACTCAATTAACATCCACCTTGGATTTGAAGACAAGGTCTCTCCTTGGCCCTGTCTCAGGAAACCCCCGAGAACAAAAAATTCCCATCATTGGCTCAGACCTGAAGACCTGCACTCCTCCTCCACCCCATCTTGCTACCTGCGAGGTAATGCTGTAACTGCCCTCCCTCTGTGCCAGGCACTTGTCCACGTTCTGGATCTCAGTGCTCAGAAGTCATCCAAGTGACCGACTTCTCGTTCTTGTCGGGGATGTGGAGAGAGAAATAAGGAGAGGAGAGGATGCTACGTGTACAGTAACATGCAGAATGGGAACTCGGTGGACATCCTTTGGAGAGCTGAAAGCCTAACTTCCACCAACAAAAATGAGTTAGTGTGATTTTTGCCCAAATCACATAGCTGAGTCTTGAACAACTTAGACCTAGAACTTCTGCACTCCCGTTCCCAAAATCCTCCTCGGACCCTCTGTGCTACATACGGTTCTTGATTATAGTTCTAGCTGCTGAAAAGCCACCTGGGGCATTTGGTAAAATGTAAATGACAAGTTACAAGTAGACTTAGAGATCTTCATCCTACAGGTCTGCTGTTGGCCTCAGAATTGAACAGGCATTTCCAACCTTCCTGCTACTCCACACTCATTTCTAATATAAAATAGTGGTTGTTTTATCCTTCATTGATTTTCACCAAATATTGAGTCCAAGCTGGGTCTTTCAGGCATGCTGAATTGTGTTGCAGATCTGCTGCCTATCAGAATTCACCTTGGGACCCTACCATGTTCTGCATGACTTTAAGAGGAGGAATGTAAATGGGGCATAGTGAAAATCAAAATGTCTTTCCGTAACTGCACGAGATTTAATGTCACAGGAATCTTGACAGGGTTGTCTGTTCTTGGTGTTTCCTTTCTTCTCACACACTGCTGATTACCTGAAAAGTCTCTTCAAATCTGACCATCATCTAGGTCAGCTCTATAATTGCACAATTATTAAATAGGGTTTATGTAATTAAAAAATCTTGAACAGTAACAATAATTGCATAAAAACTGTCCCTGTAGGTAGCAACAAAATCTGAAAATACTAACATGAGAACTGGGTGGGTGGGTGGGATCACTAAGCTAAATAGCCATGCTAGAGGTGGACATATAGAACTGAAATTTTTATTTCCTGATGTATTAGTGGTAGCCCCATAAAATAGTCTGTTCAAAGCACAGGTTTAAAAAAGAATGCTGTTATACAAACTGTGAGGCTGAAATGGAGACATTAAAATCTTTAGGCAACACATAGTTTTTACATTTTAAAGTTGTAAATAATGTAAATGGTTTAAAATCAGTGGTAATCATTGCTTCAAAGATCAAAGATGGTTATTAACCTAAATTAGGTTATTATTAACCTAATAACTCCATTTCAGTTTTCTGAAACAGGCTCCTTCCTTCTTTCCTCTGTTTTGTTCTTGAACATGGGCCAGTCCTCACAAAGAGCTTAATATCACTAGTTCATTAAAACTCATTCATAATGACACTTTAAATAAATCTTGAGGCATTATTTAACTGGGAGTCTGAAAATTATACTTATATTCTGGAATTAAATCTTTGAAAAGGTGTGAACATGTGAACTAAATGAGCGAAATGTCATAATTGACCTATTATGGACTACCTTTTGTTTACATCTAACTAACTCCTTCGCAGTCCGGGTCAGACAAGACATCCCCTAATGAATTACACTGAGTAACTTACTTTGCCACAACAGCATTTATGTGAGTCCTCACAAGTCCTAGATATTGGTCAATCTGTGCCTGTGGAGAGAAAGGGATCGTTAGCTTTATCTAAAGACATGAAGTCAGAATTACACATGAGTGTCAGATACCACACACAACTCACCTGGTGCTTAACATACACGACAGGGAGAGTAAACATGGAAACCACAGCTAGGAAACAAACAAATAAAGTGTTAGAACGCTGTGAACTATCTGTATGAATCAGCTTGTATGCATTTTTGTATAGTCATGATGTTGTAGCATAATTTGGAAAAGCCACCATTCTAGATAAGGCAGTTTGTGAGGAAAACAAAAGGAGAAATAGTCCTCTATAGATATTTTATCATTGTGCTATACGAATATCATATCATTACTATATACATTCTCCCCTTCCAAGAGAAACATAATCCACACTTAGCTGTCATTGCAAATGGATAAATATTAAAAGACAATTTAGCAAGCTAGAGCTTCTTTTAAAACCTTCCAGAGTTAAAAGATAAAATTCATATGTAATTAATTTACTTTATCATTAGATTATGATGGGACAGGAAACATTCTGCACTAGAGGGGGCTTGCCATTCGTTCTTAGAAGTCTATCCAAACAAGCAGAAAGCTGATAGCTTAGGAAGCATTATGTTTTCTGAATGGGTGGGGGGACACATGAAGCCCCGTTCTGTCCTTACCCATGAGCAGCAGGGTCAGGCCATTGAAGAGTGCGCCAACATAAGTCAGAAGCCACATGAGGACTGCAAACTGAAAGGGGAAAGGACTGTCAGAGAGTCACTAGCCTTCCCTATAGATCACACCACTGGCTTTTCTAAGTTTGACTTGGAATGTGCCTCTTTTTTTTTTTTTTTTCGTGTATGTTTGTATGTACAAGAAGGCACTTGAGTGTGTGTGCCTGTAGAAGCCCTACGGTGACAGAAAGACTCATCCTGGATTGCTGTACCTCTTTATTGCTTTGCTTTGAGGTTTCTCAGGCTTCGTCTTTCCAGGGCTGCAAGTGCAGGCCACCACCATTTCTACCTGGCATTTTTTTCACATGGGATCTGGGGATCTGAACTCAGGTCCTTTTGCTTGTGAGGCAAAGACTTTAACCCCTGAGCCATCTTCCCAGCCAAGACTCTGAATTTTCTAGTTAGCATTTCTTTTTTTTTTTCAATTAGATTTTTTTTTTAGATTAGAATTGGAGGCAACAGGAAATGGATTCCAGTTAAATGACTTGGGTGGGAAAAGAAAGAGTAGTGCTTAAAGTCACCATGTACTTGATAAAAAACTACCTCCAGGTGTCTTGGAAGCCTATGGCGTACACTGCTACAATAGTCAAGGGACTCAATACACAGGCTAGGCCAGAGAGTGGACAAACTATGGCTCTTGCTCTGTTTTTGTGTGAGCCCAGGGAATGGGTTTTACATTTTTTTAAATCATCAAATTAAATATTAAAACTATTTTATAGTCACGTGAATTGATAGTCAGTTCCACTTTTCAGTGTTCATCAATGATATTTTAATGGGTGCATAATCCTGAATCGGTGGATTACTTTTTGCTGTTTTCCTGCTATAATGGGCAACACTGGTTAGGAATAATGGGGCCTGAAGTCTCAGACACTTGCTAGCTGGCCTTTACAGATAAGGTTTGCCAACCTCTGCTCTTGGCCCTCAAATGTCATGACAAATACAAATACAGTAAGTCATTACGACTATCAGGGGTGTCTGCTAGGATCACATGGCTCTTGTTCTGGGGAAAGCACCTTGGAGATCAAGCCCTTTCTCTGCTCTCTCTGGCCCTCCTCAAATAGTTACCAAAGCAGCTGGCACCCAAACTAAGTTAATTTTAGGAGACTGACTGAAGATTTGATTTACGGGTAGGCAATCTAGCATGCTGAAATTGCACAGAACTGTGTGACCTAAGTTTGACCCTGGGTGACTCTGGGGAAGTGTCTAAATCTCGCTGAAAATCAGTTTCGTGGTCTGAGAGCAGGTTGGGTGGGTTCCAGGGTGTCCCATAACAGGAGGCTTTCAGGACAGAGGTAGCGTCCTGCTTTGTGCTTTCCACCATGTGGCTGTTCATAACATTCTTCCTTGAAAGGAAACAGCTCAGGGCTGTGGGGCGAGGGACCGAAGCCACCGTACTTTTAAGGAATCCACCAGGTCCTGGACGAGGAAGAGCCTTCGGAGTTCTTTCAGCGTGCTGTTCACGTAGAGCTGCAGGCAGTCCGTGTACTTCTGGATCTGCTCCGGGGACAGGGTGATCTCCAGCTCCAGGTAGGCCCTGCCAACACACCATCCCGGGGGAATGCCATCAGAGGGCCGCACGCGGGCGGTGGCGCCCAGAGCCGGGCCAGCGATCGCGCGCTGGGACGGTGGCCGCTGGGTCACCTCCAGAGCTTGTGGCTGCGGCTTTCCGCGCCCTTCGGGAGAGCAACAGACACGGCGCTGGCTCGGGGGAATTTGTGACTCTGCCGGCCAAACACAGAGTTACAGGAGCCGGCAGCTCAGAGCAACCAGCTCGCACCGTCAACACGCAGGGCTGTTGTAAACAGTTGAATCGTCTGGTCATCTACCTGCTGGCTCCTGTTCTTTGGCAGGACTATTAAGAATTCATGGTTCAGTTCTGGGATTGACCTCCAGGTATCTCTACAGTACGATGGTCACCCAGTGATCCGGACCATGTTAAAATACTCACTAATCCGTGTTTTTAAATAACCGGATTTTCAATTTGTTCAAGTGGTTATTTAACGCATGGCTTGGCAAAATCTATCAAGTCTATTTGCATATAAGATAAAAATAGTAAAAAGCAACCCAACCCACCATCTCCCACTGAACTCCGGCCTCCTACCCACTTCTGATATCTTACATTAAGATAGTTCTGCCCTGACTACCCAGCGGAGACTCCTGGCGTTCTGAAGAGGCAGAAATGAAAAGAGAAAAGTGGCAAGTGGCCTGAGCTGCAGAACGAATGCCACGCCTGCCCAAGGCCCTGTGCTGAAACTCTCACCCTCAATGTCTTGCATTATGAGGCAGGCACCTTGGCCAGTGATTAAGTAAGAGCCCTCATAAATGGGACTTGGCCCTTTGGACGTCAAAGGGCTTCCAGTCTCTTTCTGTTTTGTGAGGACACAGCCAGTAGACAGCAAGCTGCAACCTAACCATAGAGCCACTCTGATCCCAGATTTCCAAGCATCCATAACTGTAAGAAATATACATGTTTTCAGTCATTTAACCCATCCAGTAACTTTGTCACGGCAGTGTGTACCGACGGAGGTAATTTATGCCTAAGTGGTATGACTTTTCTCCCCTTGGAGAAAATGCAGAAATACTGATTTGATTAAATACTGGTCATGATTAAAAATATATAATGTAGATGATGTCACTGATGGCGAGTTTGATATTTTAAATTTGTCTCCCAGAGGCCAATAACATAGTTGAGCTAATTGTAGTAGACAACTGTTCTTATAGCTGGATATTGGAAGAGATAAGCTAAATAAAAGTTCCCCGGGTCTTGCCCTCGAGGATAAGAACATGTAGTGGAAAAATATGGGAGAACTTCGGGCGGCTACCAGCAGAGACTGGGGCAGGGAAGGAAGGTGAAGATGAGGGTTCTGGTCACAGGCCAGGGGCACTCGAGTATGAGTTATGTACGTCCTTGCACAACTGAAGAAGATTCAGGATTTCCCCTCTCTCCCATGAGAGGGGACGGGGGACAAGTATAACCAACGACAGCCCAGATGGCCCATTAGCCTAGCATTACGAAGACAAATGGACCAAGTGTGAGGATGCCCACGCTGTCGCTGCATTTGACCCTGAGATCAGGATGCCAAAGGCTGGGAAGGAAGCCTCGGGGAAGCAGCCTTTCCTTCCCTGTACGCTGGCATCACTTTGCCCAGCGAGTCTCTGGCACCTCAGGGGGCCTCGATGCAGCTGACGGGTGAGACAGAGCCAGGGAGCGTGCAGAGGCGGCCGTGGTGAATCTCGGGACCTGGCCCAGAGACCATTCTGCAGCCTCATCTCCTTGCCTCATCCGGGTCTCAGAACTGCCCTTTAGTTACAGGAAGTGAGAACACCAGCAATGGAGTCTAGGGTCAGTTGCCAGGGGAGGAAGTAAAGCTGGCATTTGGTACAGTGAGTATCCAGCCTCACCATCTGAAATTGGAGGACAAACCACAGCAGACTTAGTTGGATACCTCTGATTAGCCAACACTGTCCTCTGCCTCAATGCAAATACTGCACATTTTGTAAATTTCTCTTTGGAAACAAACAAACAAAAACTCACGAAACCAACCTCCTTTTCAATATTTACTTTTAACCTGATCTTCCCTGCATAAACAGGCAGAGGAGGGCATGCAATAAAACTGATCATAAACCAGCACCCATTAAAAGATGGCTTTCCAAACAGAGCACAAAAGTGAAGATGCAAGCACTGCATTAGGTCTTAATATTCTTAATATTCTTAGCTCTGTAATATTCACTGGCCACGTGACTCTGAGCACGTCACTTTAGTCCTTGGAACCTCAATTGTTCTCATCTGGCTTCCCTTCCCTATACAGCTGACTGGATTATGAAATTGTTTAAATACTTTTTATATCATCCCACATTATACATAGGGCAGTGGACTGTGGCGACTGCTAGTAACTTTTAGGGTTTAAAAGTTAATCAGCAGTGTGAGGATGAGGAGGAGTCTGGAAACCTACTGCGCTGTTAGGTACTGAAGATGGGGTTCCGGAAGCCCCAGGAGGTCCATGGGGCCTCTCAGGGAGAGATGGCACTGAGGCAGGGGAAGAGCTCAGGGGGCCAGGGCAGGGCAGTCATGCCAGGGCACTCACTTGAAAGGGTGGCCCTCGTCGGTTTTCTGCACAGCTTGTAGAACAGACTTGTAGATGCGGAAGCTGATGGTGGCAGAGAGGGCAGCCAGGGCCAGGTAGGCGACGACGCTCACCACGCTGAACTGGGTGAGGGAGAAGAGCAGTAACAGGAAGCTGCCGAAGACGATCCCCGTCTGCTTGATGTCCCGCCAGTACAGCAGGTCAATAGCTGCGGGAGGGCGACACGAACACAGACACCACTCAACTCTGGCGGGGCCTGAGACAGCTGGGGGCTCATCCCAGCCAGCTGCTGGGGCTGTGGGCCCCACGTGGCACCTGGATGTCTAAACATCAGCTAGGAGACACTTCCTGACACTCCATTTTGATTTGGAAAAGTCTCCTGCACGGCTGAGGATCGTTCCCAGATGTGAGAGCAGGGATCACATGGCTATGGGAGGCCTTTGTGTGGGACAACGTCCGCACAGTGGTTGGGATTATGCAATCTGAAACGGACTTGAAAATACAAAGGATTCTGAGGAGGGTCTTCTGCCCTCTGGCTGGCACTTGACTCTGTACATATCTGAATGCTCTGCTGGTGAAGTTGTGCCTCCATGGTGGTCTGGGATACTGTGCAAATGCCCCCCACCGCCTCTGAGAAGGGGCAAGAAGAAAAGCAAGTGGAGGGGAGTGGCAACTATGGAAGGATGGTTTCTGTGACACCTGCCAAGAACATACAGATCTGGACACAGAGGGTCTGCATAAACTCAGGCAAGTGTCTGTGTTAACAAAAGGTGGAGATATCATTTGCAGTGCTGAGACTTGAACCCAGGGCCTCTCATGTGAAAGCCAAGCCATCACCAGTGAGCCACATCCCAAACCCTTTGGTTCATTTAATTTTGAGACAAGGTCTTACTATATGGCCCAGGCCTACCTTGAACTTACTCTTTAGCTCTAGCAGACTATGATCTTGCTGCACACCTGTCTCGGCCTTCTGAGTAGTGGGATCACAAACCTGTGCACCAAGCCTGAATGATATTTGGGCTAAACTTGTCTGACACGATTCACTTATTTATGTTCTCTGATACCACCTCCGCTATTCAGTTATCACCCTCTTTCCAGTTAGAGACAAGTAAGTTCAAAGATCTAACAGCAGAGTGTTCTAAATGAGATGTAAAATGTAAAAAAAAAAAAAAAAAAAAAAATTGAAAAATTCACTCACCAAAACATGAACCTTGTTGGTGAATATATGTCAGCTAATTCTCCAGTTAGGCAAGTAGAATGTTCATGAATCTTGTTGGTAAATATATATCAGCTATTCCAGTTAGGCGAGTAGAATGTTATATTTTTTTGTAGAAAAACATGCCAAACCATTCTCAGGAAGAGGAAAAATAAGAAGCAAACATCCCATCTTATGACTGGATCACGTTACAGTGGCTCGTAGTGCCAGTTTCCTGTGCACTGGACCCGAGACCTGATTTTCAGTTAGACCAGTTACTTGCTCAAAGGAACAAAGTAACTGGGAGGAGGTGAGCAGGAAATGGCTTCTCATGTTCATGAGTGTGCAGTTGGCATAGGTTGGGTACCCCCAGCCTAGATGCCTAGAGCCAGACCTGCTTTGAATTTTGGAATATTTGCATATGTATGATGATTTTTATCTGGAACTGGTCTCACATGTAAACACATAATCCATTCATAATTCATACATACTAAATACACACTGAAGGTAAATTTAGATACCATTTAAAAAAATCTGTACATGCTCCAAAATTTCACGATACAGAATTTGCTCCTTGCAGTGGCTTATCAGTATTATGGAAAATAACCATGTTCAGGTGGTGAAGCAGAATCTCCAGGAAGACATGATCTGACAGGAGCACCGTAGTGTGAGAAGCAGGTCCTCCTCCTGCAGTTGATCCCAGAATCAACAAATCCAAGCCTGGGTCTAGGTGTAGACCAGCCAGGCTAACAAAAAGGAGCCTCCAGGTCATCATGCAGATGTGTCCCTGAGATGCCACTTTCTCCACATTTGTTCATGGAGTCAGTACTCACTGATCAAAAAACAAGTGCCAGGCTTTGCGCTAGGAGAAACGGATGTAATGGGTGGTAGTTCATGGGTGGTGAAAAACAGCAGACACACCCTGTTTCATGCCTTCCAGACACTTGGGCAGGCGTGTTGGGAAGCACTGACCTTATAAGGCAGTCTGACTTCTGTTGGGGGCACTCTGGATGCTAGGGAAGGTGGCTCACCCCCCCCCCCCGACATGTGGAGGGTCACAGGAAACTCTGGAAGTACTTTTCAGACCAGAGGAGGTGGGATTTGTTACTTCCAAATGAGCTCCCCACTGAATGAATTGCTTCATGCCTGTCCACGTGTATCCCCACTAGAAAAGTCCATCACCTCTCTGGCCACCTGCTCAAAAAGATAATACAGTCTGGGCGATCCTAGAAGAATCAGTGGACAGAGAGGGTTGGCTGAGTTCTGTGGGCTCTGTGAGGAGTCATTGCCCAGTCTCTTCATTAACTTGCTAAGATTGTGAGGAGATCGACAAAAGAATTATTGTAAACAGTGAGCTGTGGATTCTGGGCATGTCAGTAACTGAATAAATTCTGAAATGTTCAAGATACTCATTTATTTAAACCTCATTAAAAACTCCACTGGACAGAACGTATCAATGAGGGTGCTAAAGCTGAAACTTGTATCCTGACTAGGAAGTAAAACGGAACCAACTCCTAAATTTAATGTTTTCCCAACAGCAAAATAGTTGCCCTTCTCACTTTTTTGCTTAACAACTTCAAAAGTTACACAAAATTAATTTTGAGCAACTTGACTATATTTTAAATGATTTTCAGAACCGACTGCTTAAATATATTTTTTTCCTTGAGTGAAAATAAGTCATTATCAATAATCGATATCAATATTGTCAATAGTCAATGATCATAATAAAGAAATTACAAAATGTTCTTTTATTTCAATGCTTTTAGGGGCCGGCTGGGATAACAGGACATTCATTTAAACAAATGTCGACTCAGTCCCAGTCTATCAGGACCATGGAAGATAGCAGAGTTGAGTTTGAGGAAGGGTAGTCTTGGAGGTGATACAGGAAGAAGAAGTGGGGGTGATTTGTAACTTTGGGGCACAACTTGTTAAGGAGATGGGGTAAGTAAAAGGAAATACAATGAAGGATAAGTTGACAAGACCAGTGACTAATTAGCTGTGGGAGAAAGGAAGGAGAGATAATTATGGGTGAAAGCAGCATTTCAAAGCGGGGTAATTGAGAGATCGGCATCGTTGATAAAAATAGGCGCTCTGATAGAGAATTGGTTTGGGCAGGGATCATCACACTTGTTTTCAAACCTCCAGATTCTGACATGAGACATGAAGCAAGGCATTGTGACAAGACTGGGGGTACTTTGAGACAGGAATTACAGATGCGCTAAAGCTAACAATTACCCATGAAGCTAGTTTTTAAAAAGTTTGGCAGTTTTCAGCATTTTGCCTATTTCCTTTTACTATTTAATATAGCAACTGGAACATTTAAGTTTTTACATGATTATTTCTGTTGGAGGGTTCTGCTTTACAAATGCGGAGTGGATTCCGAAAGGGCTAAATAAAAAGACTGCCAAAAAACAGAGAAGATGTACTTAAAGTCACTCTAGGGGTTACAGTCAACTGGGTTCCACACTGTGCAAGCCATTGGTGGGCTGATCCAGGGTTATGACGGACACAAGGCACATTGAGAGAGGAGACTGACATCCTAGGGGACAGAACTGAAATGAGCTCAGAACGACAGCGGGGGACTGACCGATGGTTTGGGAGTCTGGCGACAGTCGCAGTACAGGCAAAGGCCTTGGAGCTCCCAGAGAGGAGTGGGAAGCGTAGGTGGTGACAAAGTTGCCATTGCAGAAGAAAATGTCTGTGTCCCAAGTCTGCTGTGCAAATGCCGGCTTTTCACATTTTAATGTTGCCTGGAGTGATGCAAATTTGTGTGGGAAGCTTTATAGTATCTGTTATGGTTTGAATATGGTCTGTCTCTCCTGAAACTCACTTTAGATTTTTTTTCCCTCATTCCCATTGGGAGGTTTTAAGAAAAGTGGAGAATTAACCCAGCTCCCGGGTTAGAAAAGGATTTTAGAGATTAGGATTAAATTCAGTATGTGATCAGGGAGGATTCTCCATGATGGAACATGAACGCCGGCAGCTCTATGAGAGGAGAAAGAGAGACCAGGACACACATACAGGTGCATTTTCTGTCTTGTGGCCCCTGCCCCATTTTGGGACTCTGGCAGGAGGAATGGATGGTGGACATGAAGAATCATTTGACAAAATGTATGTTTCTTCACAGCTTACCCAGATTGAGTACTCTGTTATTAGCCACAGAGAAAACCATACCAGGTCAAGGAAAGTGAGTACTTGAACAAAGTTTACCTAGGACCCAAGTTAGAAAAACCTAAATAGATCTCCAACTGCAGGAAGTCACCCCAAGTGGTGGGGATGCAACAAAGTTAGACTGTTTTCTTCTTCTTGCTATGTCCTTTGCATGCAGAGAAGCCAGGGAGCATGCCACGGGGACAGGTATGTTACTACATTGTTCTGATAATTCTGAAAATCAACGCTACTTGGCTAAAACTCAAGAGGCCACACATCAATTTGATACCATGTATCTATGAGCATTTCAGTTGGATGAATGGGCTGGGCCTAGGAATCTCATCTCAGTTGCCAAGCTGCAGGTATAAGCACACACTGCAGCCCACCCGGGACCAAGAACTAATTCAGCCAAGGATGATTTAGAAGACTGGAAGAATCCTAATATAAAACCCTGAAACCAGTATTCTCATTTCCAAAATCTAATAACAGCAAAGAAAATTGGAATCCTGACTTATGGTTAGAATCAATAGCTAAGTGGAAATTTAACTCTATGCCAAATTTCTTTTTTTAATTAATTTTTTTATTGCATGGCACGTATGAATGCTGTGAACTTAAATAATGCTCACCATTTACTGCCCAATCCCACCTATTCCTTTCCCACTACATACTTTGTCCTTTCTAGTCAGTTTCTCTCCTACTTTCCTGTCTTTCTTTGTGTGTGTGTGTGGGGGGGGGGTTTATTGGGCTTCATCTGGGATGCCTAGCTCTATGTCAAATTTCTAGAAAGTCCTTTACTGTAGTCCAATGATTTAAAACTGTTAATGATTTAAAACTGTCTAAGATGCATTCAATTATATGACTTGATAGTAGTTGCGGTATTCAGAATGCCTATTAAAAATGCATGTGCTAAGAATAAACAGTGCAACTGTCCATATTTTACTTATAAAACAAAATGTGGTGTAAGCAAATATAAAATGGCAAGGGATTATATGCAGTTATCTGCATTGCTGCATGCTTTTCTCACTTTTCTTTTGGAGAAAGGATCTCATGCAGTCCAATCTGCTCTTAAAATTGCTGTGTACTCCTTATCCTTCTATGCAGGCTACTATCTTGGTCCAAAGAAGATTTCAGGCAGCACTGAACTTCTTACTACATTAGAAGTTAATGTTGCAGGGCTGGAGAGATGACTTGGAGTTAAGACTCTATCTCAAAAGCAGAAGGTCCTGAGTTCAGATCCCAGGTGCCATGTGAAAAATGCAGGTGGACATGGCAGAGGCCCACACTTCCAGCCCTGGTGGGGGAAACCTGGGAAATCGCAGTGAAGCAAGAGGGAGGTAGAAGCAATCCAGGATGATACCCAAAGTCACCCTTGGTCCTCCACAGGGACACACAGTATCCTCTGATACACACACACACACACATACACACACACACACACACACACACACACACACACACACACACACACAAAATAAAATACTAAAAATTCATAAAAAATAAAAGAGAAATTAATGTTGCATTTAACAAGGCTATGTAAGAAAATGTCAGAAAGGTGCTTGTTTACAGTAATATCGGCATTTTGACCAAATGATATACTATTGATGTTTATGTTGTTTTTAGCTAACTTCCAATGATTCAACTATAGTAACTATCTTGTAGAAAAGACTAAGAGGCTACACAAGTCTCAATTCTCCCCTACGCAGTATCCAAAGCAATATGGGAAGCCGGTTTTGGACTGCTTTTTCATAAAGCACTGGACTGTTACCACAGATGCTAAGTAGACACTGAAATAACTTTTTCTTCCCTAGTGTACATTAACCAGGAGAAGCATGATTGGCATAGTAAATACTTCCAACATCTGCACACAGAGGTCTTCAAAAAATGACACCTTCTAGGTAATCCATGACTCTCCTGTACCAAAGCAGAATCTCCCAGGAAGTTGAACTTCAAATGGCGATCCGGGAACCCAGGGGGAGGCTGCTGGCGGGGCTGCCACTGATCACACGTATTCTCTGGTGACATTTCCCAGGCCCTCTCCTAACACCTCCTCAACACAGCCAACAAGACCATCAAGAACAAATGCCAGCACTATTTCTAGGTGCCTCACTGACCTGTGGATGTCTCAAAAGGGAAGGCATAGGAAACAAGACATTTCCTGTAGAAAGTGCAAGAGCACAGTATATCATTTTCAAATGAGATTTGATGGGACAAAGGATAGAGAAGAGCTTGACTGTCAAAGTCATGGCCAACAGCAATGTTTGGAATGTCTCTTCCATGAATGAAAGAAAGCTATCTGGCAATTCCCAGTGATTCTCCTTGGGTTGGATGGAAGACAAGAGCTGCCTGATTTGCAAGGAGGCCTTATCACTTTCCCGAGGTGGAGTGGATATGATTCTTGCCTGCGAGTTCTAATCATCAGCACAAGAGGATTCCCATTCTCTCCCTGTTCAATGATGCTGAGGCCTGGGGTCATCAGGGTGGGACCTGGCCAGGAAGTAAAGTGGCAGCACACACACATTTTAAGACAGTTGGCCAGCTTCTCCTCCTGTACATCTTGCGAAGTCAAGGCCTAATTTTTAGGGTTTTTTCCCCCTGAACTTGGATCAAAAGAATCAGTGACCACAAAAGGAAAAGCCAGATTTCAAAAATATGGGACTTGAGGCAAAAAGAAAGAATTCTGAGCCCAGTAAGCCATGAATATCTTCACGTACTGTTCTTCAAGCTTTTGGAGTAAATCCAAGTATAAAACTCATTCATCTATATTAGCCACAAAGTCTCTCTCTATGTATCTATGTATCTGTCTATATATCTATGTATCTAGTATCTAGTATGTATGTATGTATGTATGTATGTATGTATGTATGTATGTATGTATCTATCTATCTATCTATCTACCTACCTACCAGTCTGTCTGTCTGTTTCTGTGTCTGTCTGTATATCTATCCATCCACCTATATATCATTTATTTATCTATGTGTATCTATGTATCTACCTATATTTATTGCTTGTGTATGTGTTTGCATGTGCATACACAGGTGCCATGGCACATTTGTGGTAGTCAAAGGGCAACTTGTGGGGGGAGTCAGTTCTCTTCTTCCATCACATGGGTTCCATGGATTCAACTCAGGACATTAGGCCTCACAGCAAGTTTCTTTACTTGCTGAGCCAGTTCACTAGTCCTTAGCCACAAAATCTTAAATCTGTTTCACACAAAATCAGGTGCCTTCGGGGTAGTATGGCTGTAACTTACACTGTATTAAAAATCTATCATGGCAGGGAAATAGAAAAGAATCGAAGGGTCGCCAGACAATGGCCCTTTTCTGTTTCTTAAAGAATACATTTAATTTTCTGAACAATAAAACAATAGCAAAAATACTGCTCAAATGAAAAAGAGACATAAGAAAAGGAATCATTACTCATCATATTCTTTCCTATTCATTAAAACATAATGCTCATTCGAGTGTTCCTTATGGCTACATTTAAGGTTTGCCAACCTGCAACTTGGTGAATAGTTTCTGGAAGGATGAGGATAAAATACAACCACATTTGAAGCCTGTCTATTATGAAATGGGAAGAACCACAATGAATTCTAAAAGCTAAAGCCCACTACAGTTGTTTCTCCAAAATCATAATACCTCCCCTCTTGCATTTGGTAACATAGGAAAAAAGGAAGAATTCAAGGATACTATAGTGAACCAATAAAATAACTGCTTAGATTCATCATGGATTCATCATAGTTCAAACACATTTTGAGAAAATGAACTCTGTAGTTCTAAAATGCCTAGCAACTTTCTTATTTGAAAAATGTCATATATTTAGAACAATACTATAATTATCAAGATCATAAAGCAACTTTTAAGCTGTTACCTAGGCACATTTATAATTGACTAACTGGTTGATTGGTTCATTGACTGATTGACACAGATTCTCACTCTATAGCCTGGACTGATCTGGAACTCACTTTGTAACCCAGGGTTGTCTTGAACTTGTATTGATTCTGTCTCAGCCTCCAGCACTCTGGAACTCTAGATGTGAACCACCACACCCAGTTCAGAAGAGTTTTTTAAAAGGAATAATTAATGTCAAACTCGTGGATATTCAAACTGTGAGCTAAAAAAGATGGTAGCCGTGTTTTTCCAAATGGCTGCTATGGTTTCCTAAGAACTGGAAGGACAACCATGTGAAAATTTTGCATGGATGTAGTATGAATAAGCCTTAAGAGAACAGGTAGAGAATGACAGGAACTTTGATTGTGCCACATATCTGGTGTGTGTGTGTGTGTGTGTGTGTGTGTGTGTGTGTATTCTTATTTTCAAAAGGAAGATGATATTCTGAAGCCGTTCACTCATGGTATAATTCAGATTTCGGTCCGCTATATTTTTCTTAGCTGTAGCATCTAATTATCTGGTAACTTAAGCATATATATCATTCCATACTTGTGTTTCTGAATATAATTAGTTAGTTCAAAGATGTGAAAGAAGCGAGTGCAGAATATCACTTTAAACATAACAAAGAAAAGAGAAAGAGAGATATTGAAACAGGGAGAGAAGGAAGGCAAGGAGGAGAAGCTTCACAATGAAGGACGGGCCTATTGACTATGATTTTGTCTACAATCCCTATCAATCCTTTAGCACAGTAGGAATATTATTTTATTGGAGTATTAACCCATGGAAATATGAGAAAAAGAACAGATTTGAAGATGTGAATCTAGATTAGCACTTTTATCAACCTTTTTGACACATAGTGATTCTCTTTTTACAGTTTTTAAAAATGTAAGAACGATACTGTAGAGAGTTCACCTTCATTGCTTAAAACTGAAAGAGGTAACTAGCAATGATTCCAAATTACTAATAGTTATTATAGTCTTTTTATAATTTTAGGTATACTCATTTGAAGTTCCATAATTCTTTCAGTATTATCATCTTATTTAAAATGCAAGATCTCCATACCTTATTAATAAAATTGTCTTTTTCTATGCCAACCTAGCTCTTTAGCTTCATTGTGTGGTATACATATGCATATACACAGATAGGCAGCTATATTGGACAATATTCAGCAAATACTAGCAACAATTAATTCTGGGTGGTAGTAGGATTTGGGATAATTTGTGGCTTTTATTGAACTCTTTGTACAAATGAGTTTCATAATATATATGCATCAGTTTTAAAAAGCAATAAAGCCATCCCATCTCAAACACCAAAATATCCTTTGTAAAGCTTTGGCTAACAATGATTAATGCATTATGAAAGAGAAAGAATTTTGCTTTTCAGTAGGCTAACTTACTACCTTGATAATATGCACTTGGTGCATTATCTTTATAAAAAAGGTTTTTCTTCACTAAGGATGAAAATCTTCAGCTCAGCAAGTTTCTCCACAGGATCGCATCAGAATCTAAATGGTGGAGTTTACAGGTATATTATAATGCTGTGAGAGCTGACATTCTAATAATGAGTCTAAATAAAATGATATGTTTGGTAAAGGTAGTATTGGTGAGTGAAACTGTCTCTACTAAACTCTTTCTTTCTTTCTTCTTTCTTTTCTTTCTTTCTTTTCTTTTCCTTCCTCCCTCCCTCCTTTTTTCTCTCCCTCCCTCCTTTCCTTCCTCCCTTCCTTTCTCCCTCCTCCCTTCCTTCCTTTCCTATTATTTTTGTGTGTGCACATGTGTATATGTGGATATGTATACACTTTGCATGTGTGGAGAGAATAGAGGTCAATCTCAGGCATTGTCACTCAGGAACAATCCACCTTATTATTTCTGAGACGAGTTCTCATGGGGACCTGGGGCTCATGAAGCAGACTAGGCTGGCTGGTCGGCAGACCCCAGGGATCTGCCTGCCTCTATTTCCCCAGTACTAGGGTTACAAGCATTTGCCACCATATCTGGCTTTTTAACATGAATTGTGGAGATGAAATTTAGGATGGTAAGTTCTCCAGCCCTCAAATTCAATTTCAAAAGACAATCATTTCTTTCAATTATTGTGGTCAAAATATTGCATTTTATGTATATTTTAGGATGCTTAACTCTTAAATGTTTCAAAGTAGCATAATTCAGATCAGACAACTCTGAAATATTTCCATAAAGCACCGTAGGGAAGTATAGGGTTTCAAAAATCTTTCCTTTTTTATTTCAACGCTCTTACTTGAAATAAAAAAATAATGAACAAATAAAGGTGCTTATGTTATAACATCTGGGGAGTATTTCAGTTGCCATCAACAGTTTACATTCTCTTAAAGCTACAATGCAAAAAAGTAGGAGCTGAATCTGACCCTCCCCCCAAGCACGTAACAGGTGTGTCAAGCCATCACGTTACTATAGATGCTGTCCATTAAGTTTGTTGAGTACCGTGAAATCCAGAATGTAAAGAGACCTACTAAGATACAGATGAAATCCAATGGGATCCATGTTGAGCATGATACCATTTGGTTTCCAAGTAGTGCCCGAATAAAATGAAGGCTTCATGATTAGATAGCTCTACATTCAGAGCCCACTTATAGCCTGGGAAAGGTTATTACTGATCCTTTTAAAACCCTGAATTATCTGTTTATGAGAGGAATCTCATAGGGGATAAACAAGAAACATCATAGGAATTTAGGAAAACTACTGGCACACTGCTAATATTTATAAGGATTTAGGATGATAAACTGATTGATGATGGAGATGATGATAGTTAATGGTATAAGTCAGAAGGATTCCTAAATCATATTACATTTTGCTTTATCTGTAAATAAAGAACCTCTGTGACAATATCTCAGAGAGGCAGATGGAATTCATCTTGTCACTCGCATTAGTAAGGGAGGTGGTGCATGTTGGGATGGAAGAGCTCTGGATGTTCACACCTTCCCCCACTAAACTTTCCACGTGCACAAAAATCTTGGGCAAGTCGCACTTTATTGCTCTGGGCTGCATACCATCTAGAGTGCATAGAAAATTCTCAAATCAGAGTTTGGCACAATATAAAGATGTGACTGTGAGGCTGTTTGTGGCATGCGCAGAAGCCATTCATCTTTAGAAAAGGCACCGAGGAAAACGCAATCGGAGGCAGATGGCAGAACAGTAAGAATCGGGGGCTTCTGGCAGAACTAGCTGTGCATCTGTCGGAAGCCTCAGCCATCACCTGTAAAATGAGCAAGGAAAGTGTGCACATCATAGGATTTCTGAGGATTAAATGCAAGCTTGCAGTAGCAGGGAAGAGCCCCATAGATACTAGCAGCATTGTGAACTGAAGGTTAGCTGAATTAATTAGGCCATTCTTCTCATTGAGTAGAATGTGGTTTGATTTATTAACCAGCTTTTGAAGGTGGCATAGTTCTTTTTAATTGGAAGCAGAATCTGTATAAATGTAAATTTTAGCCTTTTCTTTACTTGGGGGTTGGGGGTCTCATGTAGCCCAGGCTGGCCTCAAACGTACTATGTTAGCAAGGATAGCCTTGAACTCCTGGCCCTACTGCTTCCACCTCCCAAGTGTTTGGAATTATAGTTAAGTGCCACCATGCCTTTAAATATATATGTATTTTGTTTGTGGTCAGAATCTCACTGTGTAGCCTGGGCTTGCTTTGAACTATTCTCTTGTCTCAGCCTCTAATCTTGGCATCCAAGAGGATGGCATGGGCCACCAATAAACAGCATTCATAGCTGAGATTATATAGTTTAATAAGATCTGTGTATATAAGCATATAGCCCCTTTTGCAGGTACCTTTTGCACTATAGTTTTACGATACACATTAATTCACTTCAAGGGAATAGTCTGCTATGATTCTCTAAGAATGGAGAAGAAACCAAAACTATCCAGGCAAAACTTCTACCTCTTAATATTCCCAAAGGACACTCCAACAATGCTCCACTGGTTTCCTTTAATTGTATTGGCAGCTCTTAGGTCATACCCATGCCATTTGTATATTGGATGTCTGCTGGCTTAAGTGTCAGACACACTAAGAATTATTACACATGAGTAGCTTCAACCTTGGGTAAATGTTAAACTCACTGATGCTCAGCTTTAGGGTGGGGCCTGTATTCTGCATGCTTCTGAAAGCTTCCTAGATGATTCCAAGGCACAGCCTGGGTTGGGAACAATTGCTTTCGATGATGAGAGAATTGAAGAGAATATAATGAAAATACTAAATGAATGAAAAGCTGTCAGTGTGTAATTCATTCTTAGCATGATTCTTTGGTGCCAATAAATCACCCAAGTAGTTATTAGTTAATTTTCAAGATAATGGTTTTGTTCTATCTGAGAAAAGGAAATCAATGGTACTAATGACAAGCAAAGGCCACTGAGTGTGAACGTCTCAGGGATCCTGAGTTAATCTTTATATGTAGCAACACATCAAAATGTCCGTGATTGCCTCCAGTGGACAAATTATGGCATTTTATGTTCATTTCTAATTATAAAGGTCCACTTTAAAAAAAAACACTTTACAAAACTGAGGCAAAATGCATAGGATGGTGATGATATAATGTCCTATGTCTTGTACAAATAAAGCATAAAGCCTACCACCTTTTGGTATCCACTTTTGCTAGGAATAGAAGGAAGTCAGAATCATAGCTTAACTACCAGTCTTTATGTCCAACTAAACAACGTTCTGTGAGGCCACAGATGAAAAGTGTGCTTATCCAATAAACTGACAGGTCAGAACACTATCAAGAAGGAAATGTTGCAAAGCATTTCACAGTCGCCTTCTAGCTTCATCACATGCTATTCAGGTAGCCATCATCATCTTGCAAAAATTATACCCTTTGGCTATTCTATATGTCTTATTTAGTGGCTTTTAAATGTGTAGCTTGATTTTTGACATTTTTTATTTCCAAGTAGGCTGTGCTATAGGTCATTGCCACACATTCCAACAAACAAGAGGTAAAGTAAGCCTGTTTTTAATTCTGAGATTTATGCTTACTTTTTCTTTAAAACAAAATCCCACGGGAGGGATTAAAAACGAAAAGAAACACATTTTTTCAGTGATATAAAATTATAAGGAGAAGATGGTATGTTAAAAGAGAGAGAGAGAGAGAGAGAGAGAGAGAGAGAGAGAGAGAGAGAGAGAGAGAGAGAGACTGCTCCAGAGTATTCTTGATCCTCTAGGGATGCTGCAAAACCCTGCAGGTTACATCAAACGTACCTTCTTCCATCTCAGTATTTGTTAACTATCAAAAGACACCTCATCTGACAAACACCCAAATCCACCCTGTATAATTTATTCCTGAAAAGGAGCTTTTCCTCCTCATCAAGGAGGTGAGCAAGGTAAAGGAGAGAACTGAACTGTAATGTAACAAAGGAGAGATGGATGTGTGAAGTATGAGGCTGAATAAAAATGGCTGAAAAGCAACCCAAGCGAGGCTGGAGGGTGGCCACACCCAGTGTGAATATGGACTGTTGTTCAAATGGATCTGCCAGACCAGAGGGCAGCCTCCACTGTTTTGGCATTTCCTTCCATTTATCCTTCTGAAACCCACGTTAATAAATAATACTCATAGGTTATTTCAATGGCAGACCAAACACCAAAATATTTCAGAGCGAACCGTCCTAATATGTGGCTACGCCATCATATTTTCAGGATTTGGAGAGCCGGTCTGCATTTCCAGTCTCCTTTGTGTGACCACAAATAACCACCCTGAAATGGGTGTGTCCCTCTCCTAAGGATGCTCTGAAGCCCTTTCTGCTAATGGCTCTGCCAGGAGATTTCAACCTTTGGGTAGACATAAATGCACTAGGACGCACAGAACAATAGGAAAGCACTTTCACTGCGAGGCTGAAAGATTAAACATCTATGAATGCTCACGCCAAAGCGGCTCCCCGAGGAGAGGAAGGATGCATTATTTAAAATATCAGCAATATGCAAGGAAACAAAGGGGTGAATGAGAAGGGTTAAAAAAAAAGGCGAAATCAAACACCATCCACTCTGATTTTTGCAGTCACAGGTTTACTCCCCCCACAGTAAGCTCTTGGATGTAAGGCATGCATAGGTCCCACAGGTGACATGATGCACAAAGGCCGAGTCCAGATCCCGGTTCCGCGTGCGCCGCAGGCATGCACTACTGAAATAAAGAGAATACCCTGACTTTTCCAGTTGCTCCACACACAGTCCATCTTGGTGGAATCGGCAGTGGCCTGCATGGTGTGGGCTTCGCCGGCTCGCCGTCGCTCTTCTCCGGGGCGCTGAGCTTGCCCTCCGGCGTCGCTGGCCGGCTGCAGCGGTGGGCTCCGGTGGCCGCGCGGCTGCAGACTGAAGCTGCACCGGGCGCGCGCGCGGAGAGGGGCGGGCGGGCGCGGGCGGGCGCGCGCGTCGCGGAGCGCGGCAGCGAATCAGCGCGGCCCCGGAGCCGCCCGAGCGCGGGCACGCGGCCGCTCCACGGTGCCGCGGCGCGGGCTGGGCCGCCCTTAGCCTTGACCGAGTTGTTCTGGGGGCAGCAGAGCCGGTGATGACCTGGACGTGACCGGGGACTGGGTGTGGACCCGTGGAAGAAGGAAAGGACCACCGTGTGTGCGTGTGCGTGTGCGTGTGCGTGTGCGTGTGCGTGTGTGTGTGTGTGTGTGGTGGCAGTTCCAGGAACCAGGGTTGTTCCTGACAGACGTAATGCATATTCTAGAAATTTCCAAGAAACCTGTTAGATAGGGAGATGGTTCAAAGGTCAGCTTTACAGCATAATGACCTTCAGTCTCCACTGGTCCTGCCCCTAATTCTAAAACCACTGGCCACAGTGAATCCTAACTGCTCAGAATAAGTGCCAATTTTTGCTCCTTGTCTGGTATATTCCACAATTACGCAAAACCTTTGTTGGCAAGCAACACTCATGGGGGAGAAATACCGCTGTAGTCTGAAAGCCCCCAGCGTAGTTCTCCGGTTGCTGCTGCCACGCATGGGCGAATGAACATTATCATATTGCCAGACCTGTAGGCCCAGAGCAAAGTCTTCAGACAGCGGCAATGGGGTGGCTGGCCAGTGACAAGGGAAGTCAGTTGTAGGGACATTTAGAAGGAACTCAGAGAAGCAGCAATGTCACCTTTGGGAGTGGACACTGGGGGAAATGGAGGTGGAAGAGTGGCTAACTTGAAAGATAAGCTGAGTGTCCAAGATTCCTGGAGAACCGAAGTGCACCTTCAGTCGTGGAAGGAAGAGAATATGGATGGTGAGCATTCGCAGGTTGGCATAAAGCGCTTTATCAGACTATGCACCCAAGAGACCCAACAGGGTACAGGTGCCCTGAAGACCAATCATGCCTTGGGGACCTCCAGAACTCCCAAAAGGAAACTTCTTAGACACCACACCCAAACACCGAGCTTGGTTTTATTGTGACAACACCTTACCAACTACACAGGACTTTCTCGCCCTCCTAGAGAAGCATAGTTTTCTGTGTTGGCAAGGATCTGGGGTCGTAGGTGTGGGCTTATGCTTGCAGATATGATTTCTTCTTCAGATACAATCTTTGAATTCGTGAGTATTTTCAGAACATGAGCTTCCAGAGAAACCAGCAGGGCCTTGCTGCCTATCTCTGTAAACATATCCGAAATTATTCTTGGGGAAGCTTAGTAAATATATCTGCAGCGGGATACTTTGACATCTCCGTGCAGCTGAAGTTTACTACGGGGGGCGGGGGGAGGGGAATCCATGCTTCCTCCGGACAATAAGGGGGAAAAAAACAGTGATATTAGGACAAAGCAAAAATTTTCCAACTTGCCTCCTCTGGAGACATAGTGATTTTTTTCTATTTGTGTCTCTTGGCCTCCCCAACTTCCCCCTCCTTTTTCATTTCAGTCAGCCATTGTTGGGAATTCGGTCAGCAAGTTACTGAGAAGATTGGTACGTGACGATGACTCATAAGCACCAACTTCTCACTATGTAATGTGAGGATGAAATTAAGGAGAGGAGGGCTGGACAGGGGTGCTGCCCCAACCGCATTTCAAGGGGACATCCTGGGAACTTTGGCCACTAGGAGGCACTGCCAGTCCAATGTTAGTCTTCAGACCTAACTCTGAAAGGTGCCAGCAGGTGCCTTCCAGCCAGGAATAAAGCAGCAACTAAGAAACAGCTGCCCCATGCAGCATGAGGAACTCTATGCGGCCCTACCAGAATGAAAAGTGTGTATTGCCGACGTAACCAAGAAGCTGAGCTGAGTTCAGCACACCCAGAGCAAGGAGACAGAAACAAGCGCTCCCTCCACCGAGGACAGATCGTGGCAGAATTCTTCCACTATGCATTTTCAGCTCAGCCGAGTCTGAAGGAAACTGACAGGCCCGTGTGATAGTTGAAAGGTGAGAAGTGTTAAGACGTGGACGACACAGGAGTAACAGTGGTGAAATGAATGTGGAGGGCTTCAGCCCAATGCACAGGATGGGAGAGAAGCAGAAACGTGCTTATCAGAGGAGAGGGTGGTAGAATGTGAAGATCACTTGACTGGGAGACTCAGACCCCCACGCTACCCAGCCTCGCTGTCATGGTTACTCGTGTTCACCATGGTTACACGTGTTCGTGGACCTCCATAAATCACTGATTCTCTCTGGACCCTCTCTTTATACACGAATAAGTTCTAGCTTCATTTCTAGCCTTCATTTCCCACAAACTTGTAAATGGGTGCTTTCATTGCTCAAGTGTGGGGCACAGGATTAACTGACAGCCCTTGCCAAGATCAAACTGATAAAATGGGCACAAAAGGCATGTAAATTTCCCAAAAGCAGTGAAAGAAGACAGAAAGCCAAAAGAAGCCTGGCAAAAGCGGGCAGGAACTGCCACTATCTTTAAACCAGCAGGGAACAGACCGGCTTTGTACGCAGCCAGCTCAGAACCGGGTTTAGGTGCCTGCCAGGAGAGGAAGTGATTTCCTTAGTTTTCAAGATGAAATCATGCATTAGGCAGCCTGTTTAGAGAAAAAAAAAGCAAAATAGCAGAGTCTTGCAAGCTCATCCCAGATCCAGATGAATGCGGAAGGCTGGCATGCCCACCCTGCGCGGTGTCTGTCTCCTGCAACACTAGCATTCTCCTGATGAGAATCAGAGGCACCTCCACTGATGGATTCTTTCAGCAAACGTTTGTTTACTGATCACTTACTGTGTGGTAGACACTGGCTATAGCACAAGGCAAAACCCTAACAACACTGGTCTGTCAGGTAATGTGAATGATAAATACATAATATTTCTGTTGTAGACACATGTGCCAAATAAATAAATAAATAAATCAAGCACAAGGAGATAGAGAATGGGAGTGGCCAGATGTTTGCTGTTTGATGATGGAGTCCTGCAAAGCCTTGTCTTATAAGGTAAAATTGGAGTGGTACCTTAAGAAGGAACAGGAAAAGACAGGCATCGTGGTACATGCCTGTCACACTAGAACTCGGGGTGCCAAGACAAGGGGATAGTGGGTTTAAGGGCAGTTGAGGACTATGTAGCTTTCCTGTGTCTCAAAAAAAAAAGTGAAGGCGGGAAGGAGGAAAGGAGGAAAGGAAGAGAGGAAAGAAGAGAAGAAGGGAAGGGAAGGAGAGAGGAAGAAAGGAGAGCAGAGAGGTGGGGGGAGAGACAGGGAAAAGAGAAAAATAGGGAGGGAGCAAATGAACGAGAAGACAGAGAGGGAGGAAAGAGCAGAAGAGCAAAGTAAGATGATTAAGATGTAGGGAGAAATTCAGAAACACCCTGAGTTTTCATGCCAGCATGTAATAACTGTCAAACTGCATCAAGCATTCTCATAGAATGTCTTGATTTTTAAAATTCTCTGAGAAATGTTGCAATTGGAAGTAAAGGCACGAAAACTAAAAATATACTTCATTATGATCAAAGAACACCAAGAACTCTGCTCTAGGCCATATGGAAGAAGGGAATGTTGAAGAGACAGACCATTTAGTTCATAACCGTCACAACAAGAGAATGCATAAATTACAGAGACTGAAGAGACCAGATTAGCACATTAATTTTCAAAGTGCTCTTTCGTTTGGTGTATGTTCAGTTGTTCCAAGATCTCTAAGAGGCAGGTAGTTTATCTTGATTTCTGGATTCGTTTGTTCTTTTGATTCACTTGATCTACACATAGTTTTAGATCCCATATTATGTATATCAGTGACTGCAAAAGAAGTTGCTCACTGGGGACTAGAAACAGAAACATGCAATCAGATCTCCATCTGAGCAGGAAGACTGGACACATGAGGCAGCAAGGCAGTGATAAGAGATTTCAGAGGGCTTCAGAGATGACTGTGAGTTGAGTTACAATGAGCAATGAGATCCCTGATTTGAGTGACAGGTGCTTTCCTGATAGACAAATGCTGAATGGAAAAGTTAATTATGGATGTGTGCAGGTCCCAGGAGAAACACCGTCAGAAAGTGGGGGAATGGACACTGAAGAGTTTCTAGGAGGAGACGCACATGAGAAGGGGAATAATTTATTCAAATTTCAAATTCTCCAGAATTGATAAAGGACACCAATTCTAGGGTTGATCATCAGCCTGACAAATACAGAATTAGTACCATGACCCACAGCATGGTGAGACTGTAAGGCAAAGACTAGACAGAAGCACGAATAAAAAGCTGACACCCTGTCCCTCCACCCACAAGCTACTGGACTGACAATCTCCATCAGAAAGAAAAGATAAGGCTCAAGAGACGTCTATGTTCTCCGAGTATAAAGGAAGGTAACTGCCATAGAATTCTGTGCGCAACAAGACTGATGGACATTTTCAATATGTAAGAAATGAGCAAAGATAGCACTTGCAGAATCTGAGGCTAAATCTACCGAAGTTGGTATTTTAGGAAGAAGGAAACTAGACCCAGAGGAAGTGAGCCAGGAGACAAAACAGAAAGTAAGGTAGAAAGTACTGCGAGTGAAAGTGTGAGAGGAGGGTGGAGGGATGAACTATAGACTGTCAAGTAGGACTTGGGTATCAAATGCCTAAGTATCAGCACTGGAAGAATCACAACAGATAATGAATGAACTACGCGAACAAAGGAACTGATCAAACAGGATAGGAAAGAGAGGAATGAAAAGCAAAGAAGCGATAAGTGGAAAAGGAGGATGGAAGTATCAAAAATACATTCAAATATGCCCAGACAGTACTAACTAAAAGGATAGAAACTATCAAACTGGAAGAAATAAAATGACCTTGAAGATGCTTGTGGAAGAAAAGGCTAAAGCAAAGCTGAAATAGAAAAGTTAAAAACAGAAGTGAAAAATGGTGTAGTGGGTAAGTAGATTTTTTTTTTAGCTAAATTCACTTATTAATTTCTTTGGACTTTGCACAATTCTGTCCTCTAGGGAACAAAGGTGGCTTTAGCCTCCTCATCTTGTCACGGAGCTGGCTGTGTAACCTACAGGAACACACTGAGTAGAAACAGTCAGGGAGCAAGCTTAGTCTATCTCCTAAGGTAGGAAAGTCAAACTTATTCAAAATTTTAACACTGAATAGATCAATAGTTATCAGATTAAGGAATCTATATCTTATATCTGTGTGTGGGAATGTGTATGAATGTTTGCATGTGTAAAAGTGGATATACATTTGCAATGAATGCGAGTGTGTGTCTTTGTGTGTGTATGTGTGTATCTTTGTATACATGAACCCATGTGTGTTTGCCACAGTGCATGTGTAGAGGTCAAAGAACACCTTGTGGGAGTCAGTTCTCTCTGTGATGTGTTTTCTGAGATTGTAGCTCAGATCGTGAGACTTGGTGGCAAGTACTTTTACCCATGAGCCGCCTCGCCAGTCATCTCCTATATTGTTTGAAAGAGTTTAGGTAAGATGAGATTATTTCACTTCGGAATATTTAGAAGTCACTAAGGAACTCACATGGGTCTAGGTCTTTCCCAAGTTTCTTTACTTGCTGTGTTTTTTAATTTTACATTTCTGCTTTTAGATAATGTGGCTAGTTTTGTCCCATGTAAATTTTCAATGTTGTGAATTAGTGGCATCAATTGTTCACCATAGCTTTCTACTATGGTAGTAATAACCCAGACGACATGCCACGTCCCTCCTGATGATGTCACATTTTAATTTCTTGGTTCATATTGTACCACCTGGTTGGAGGACTTCCGTATTATAAATTTTTATAAAGAGTAATCTTGTTTTCTTTCTTCTTTGCTTATTTGTTTCATGTTTTATTTCGTTCTTATATCATTTGCCTATTTTTTCTTTTACCTTGTTTTGCTTTCCCTTGCTGTAGTGCACTAGGACTCTTGGGATGAAAGTGTACTATTATTTCCAGCCTTTCTGTTTTCCTAAGATATTCATTTAAATTATAAAATTTTAAAATATCAATATCCAAACACCATGTTAGCGATATCCCATAATTGCAATTATCTTCATGCAATTGTTAGTTTATAATATTTCCTAATATCCATTGTGATTTTTTCCAGTCCAATGATTGTATAATATTATAAACATATGAAGATTTTTATAATTGTACTTACTAGCTTTTAGAATAGCTTCCTTGTATTCAGAGAACAACTTCTATACAGCTGTAACTCAGTGAAACTTGTTATGATTTAGTTTATATCCTTGAATACGACTGATTTTGACAACAGAATTGAAAAGAATGTGTTTTCCATAGTTTAAGCCCTCTACGTGTCAATTAAGTCACACCAATTCATGACACTATTAAATAGTCTATCTCCCTTAAACTTTTGTTTATTGGACACTGAAAGAAGTGTTTTACAACTCATTTTGATGTTACTTTACATTCTTTTTAAATCTATAAATTTTTGCTTTCTATATGTTGAAAGTATATTATTTAAGTCTGGGCTCATAAAGTCTTACTATTACACTAACTGACTTTTGATGACTATGAAAGTTTCCCTTTATTTTTAGGAACAATTCCTGACCTAAAGTGCATTATAGCTTATAATTACAGATATACAGGGATTTTCTTTTTGTTAGGGTTTCATAGTAAGACTTCTTTCATCTTTACTTTAAACTGTTTTTATATACAGTATACTCATGAGAAAGGTTTTTAAACTATGCTCATACATGTAAACTTTTCAACTTGAATGTTAAATTGATTTACATGTAATATAATCAACAATACAGTTGAATCTATCATCTCATTTCTTTCTTAATGCATCACATTTGCTTTTGTGCCTTTCCTTTCTTCCCCATTTTAAATTAATCAAGTATGCCTTCCTTCCTTCCTTCCTTCCTTCCTCTTTCTTTTTTATTTCTTCTTTCTTTACTTACTTTCTGTTTCATAGCTAATACCTATTTGAACATTTTAGTGATTATACTAGAAATTATAATGTTCATTTCTAACCTATTGGAGTTCTGTTTTAAATCAGTAAGTCTTCATTTTCTTGTATGATACAAAAAAAAATCTTAAAACAATGAACTCCAAGTACTTACTTCCTGTGCTTTGTACCAGGATTGTTGTTTATATATATATATATATATATATATATATATATATATATATATAACACCAAGCGGCACACTTTTTGTTGCCTTAAAAAAGTTCAACAGTATTTCTTCCTCCTACACTCTCATAAATCCATCTGGGATCCTTTACTTCAAGTCCAAAGAATTTTCTTACAGTTTCTTTTAGTTGGGATCATGGAAATTAATTACCTCTGATTTTTGTCTTCATTTTGTTTCCATTTATTGAATGGATGAAAAGGTCTAATTTGGCACATTTTTCTTCCAGTAGCTTAAAGGTTTCATTCTGCCAGAAGGAACCCAATAACAAGAGGGCCCTGTGTGAGTCCTGTGGAAGCCCAGAGGTAACTTTGGGAATCCCTTTTGGTTATGGTGCCTTCTATTAGCTTTGCTCCGGGGCTTGCCAGACTCTGCCTTTCATGGCTGCCACTATTTCTGCCTGTCCTTTTTTTTTAATGTGGGATCCAAACCCAGGACCTTCTGCTTGTGAGGCAGAGACTTAAGCCCTTAGCCACCTGTCCAGCCCCCTAAATGGCATTCAATGGCTATAAGCATATTCTAATAGATTTCAACTAGTGCTCTTTACTTATACTAGTTATTTTACAGAATTTAATGCAAAGAAAATCACACCAAGTTATTATGAGACTAGATTAACATTCATACCTTATTAAATTATTGATTGAAATGTGTAATTGGGAAGCATTTCAGCATGTATAAGTGAAGTAATTTTTTTCACTTAAAGATGATTTTTAAAAATCTATTTATTATCCTAAGTTTAAAGCCTAGGCAATCAATCCAGTACAGAGGTAAAAATGATGAAAAGCATCCATTAATTATGGATGATTCTAAGGATAGTGGATGGCTCTGTGTTTGCAACTCCACGATTTGATTTCAATCCCTGGAAGAAGATGGAAGAAGAGAACTACTTCCAGAAGCTGTCCTCTGATCTGTGTCCCCAAGTCACGGCATGCATGTGCTCACATGTTTATCCTCCCCTCTCATAAATACATAAAACAAAATTTAAAAGAAGAAAATTCTAAGAAAACACAAAACTAAAATCTCTCAAAACTTTTCTACACCAATACAGAACAAATATAACTATATATAGCTAAAGATTGGTAAAATGGCTCAGCACATGAAAGTGCTTGACATACAAGCTTGTTGATCTGAATTTGATCCCTGGAACCCATGTTTAACGTCAGATGCAGTGGCTCAAATCAGTAATCTCAGCACACCTACTACAACATAGGAGGTGGAAACAGGAGAATAATAGAGAATCTGCTGGAGCACACAGCAGAAACAAGAGAGATCCTACGTCAATAACTGAACCAGACCCTAAAAGTTGTTCTCTGACCCAAATGCATGTGCTATGGAACACTTGTACCTACACTGCTCACATCATACAGCCCCCCCACACACAAATAAAACTAAAAATATATAGGTAAGCGCTGGAGAGACAGCTCAGATGTTAAGAATCTGCCTTGCAAGCAGAGTTTGCTTGCAATCCCAAGGTTGGATCCCAGGTCTCACATTAAAACACCAGGCAGAAAAAACTGTGGCCTGCACTTTCAACTCTAGTGGGTGGAGCCTGGGAAATCCCAGAGCAAAAAGGTGGTAGAAGCAATCAGGATGATTCCTGAAGTCACTCTTGGTCCTCTAGGACACACAGTGCCCTCTGTAACACACACACACACACACACACACACACACACACACACACAGAGTAAATAAAAAATACATATAAAAAGAATCTGTAAATGAAATGAGATAGGAATTCACATGGAGATGGGAGACTGAAGACAGTTGACATAATCACGAAAAATTATGAGTAAGGAGAAAGGACAAGAGAAAGAGGAGAAAAAATTATGAAGACTAACATTGTTTATTAAAAATAGAATAATATAGGTGCAGTTGTAGATAAATAGACCTATGGAACTACCAAGAGGTCCTAAAAATGGACCTATATGTGCATGAGATTTGGGCATTATTAGTACTCCTAACCTCCACTCTTAATCCATAATTTAGCAGTGGTTTAAATAATTTATATATGCTAGTTAGATATAGTGACATGAAACAATGAGAAAAGAAAGGCTATTCAATCAATTGTGCTAGCATAACTGCATAGCCATTTGGAAAAATAAACAAAATTAAATTACTACTCATAGTACCAATAAGGTTAATAAGAAACAGCTTAAAATACTAGTACAAAAATAAAACTGTCAGAAAAAATGTATTAATACAGCTTATGATATCAAGGAAGGGGTAACATTAATGTTTTAGTAGACAAAACCTCAAAGAAGCCACTGTGAGTTTGTTCAGAGAGTAAAATGAAACTGCATTTGAAGTATTAATTGAAAATTAGATGACAATGACTCAAAAATAAATAGGAAACGGAAGAAAAACTAAAACTTTAAAAGGAAACTCATGGGAGAATAATTAACAACAAATTCACCAGATAGACTCAACAGAAGACTTAACATGCAGAAGACAGAATTATTTTTATTTTATTTTATTTTTATTTATTTAGTGTGTGTGTGTGTGTGTGTGTGTGTGTGTGTGTCTGTCTGTCTGTCTGTCTGTCTCAGAGGGCACTGTGTGTCCCTGTGGAGGACCAAGGGTGACTTTGGGAATCATCCTGGATTGCTTCTACCTCTTTCTTGGGAAATTCCCAAGCTTTCTGGGATTTCCCAAGCTCCGCCCACCAGGGCCAGAAGTTCAGGCCACTACCATTTCCCCCTGGCATTTTTTATGTGGGACTTAGGATCCGAACTCAGGACCTTCTGCTTGGGAGACAGAGTCTTAAACCCTGAACCATCTCTCCAGCCCTAGAGTTATTGAACTTGAAAATGGATAAGTAAAAGTGGTCTAATACGAAGGTCATAGAGAAAAAAAAAAAACAGCATTACTGAGATCTATGGTACAACATCAAACATATCGATACACTGGGCCCAGTGCACAATGGGTAATCCTGGGCTGCATGTCTGTAATCCCAGGGAGGGATGGAGACAGGAGGATGGAGCCATGAGAGGAAGGGCATGGGAGGATCAGGAGTTCAAGATGATCATCTACCATATAGTGAGTGTGAAGCCAGTCTTGGTGACATGAACTCAAAAAAAAAGAGAGAAAAAGAACCTTAATAAATGTCAAGTAGTTTTTCATACAAAACCCTAAGCATATTTTTACCAAAAGTTGAAATACATTAAATATGATGGCACATGACTACAATTCTAGCCTTAGGAGGCTGAAGCAGGAGCATTTATAATTTGAGGCTAGCCTAGACTACATAATAATATCCCATCTCAAAAAACCCCCCCAATCCTTTGTTTCTAAATAAGCAATGAGTCAAAGAAGAAGTCATAAGGCAAATTATAAAATACTATGAAATGATTAAATATAAGGCTAAAGATATAAAAAAGGCACCACAAAGAACCGTCTCTTTATATATTAAACTATCACTCAATAACTTAACCTTTGCCTTATGAAATGAGAAAATGAAAATTTAATCCAAAGCAAGCAGACAGAAGAAAGTATGAACCTCTGAAACTAATGAAACACGGAAAACCAACACAGAAAAATCAATAGAACCAAGAGTCGCATTTGGAGAGGGTCAATGATATTGACAAGCTTATAATTAGAATGACTAAGGAAAAAAGCCTAGAAAAATCAAAAGGATTAAAATCAAGAATAAAAGATGGAAAACTGCTCCTGACCCTATGAACAAGTGCACACAAGCAAATGAGATAATCTAAATGTCATGGAAGCATTTTTAGAAAGACATAAAGTACGAAACTGACTCAAGAAGAAACAGAAACAATGACCTGATTGCAGTTAAGAGATAGAATTAAAGATTTAAAACTTCTTACTAAGAATATCCCAGATCTGGATGGCTTTGTCAGTGAATTCTGTCAAAGAGGAATCGACATCAATGCTGCATGAACTCTCCCTAAAAGAACAGGGAGAATTTCCATCTCCCTGGAAGTCGGTGTTGTCCTGAGGCCCAAACAGACAAAAACATTCCCAGCCAAGAACATTACTGACCAGTTTCCCTTGTGATCACAGAGGTAAAATGCCAAAGTACACATGACAGACTCCAAAAAGTATAAAAAAATACATTGTGATTGGGATTTATCCCACAGTGAAATAGTCAAGGAAATAAACCACAACACTAGAAATAAAGGACAATAAAATCCACATAACTATCTCAGCTGATTATCTTAAAGATTGAAAATTCCAGCACCTTTTATGATTAAAACAACCACGACTAGAAGTACTTCAACCTGATGAAAGGAATCTCCATAAACCTCACAGGATAACATGGAAGGTAAAGATGAAAAATTGGAAGTTTCTTCACCAAGATCTGAAGAAGACAAGAACGATCTGTTCTCATAATTTCTACTCAATACTGTATGAGAGGTCCCAGCAAGGGAAGTAAAAAATTAAATTAAAATAAAAAATTAAAACCATCTGCTGACAAAATTACGCTGAATATAGAAAACCCTAAGAAATTCACACAAAGCAATTTAGTGGTATGAAGTCAAGCGATCTTCAGAATAAGATCAATATGTACAAGTTGGTTGTATTCCTAAATACCAACAATGAACCATGCAACGATTAAAAGAACAATTGCAATTACATTAAAAAGAGTAAAACAAGATATGTGGGACTCATGTCTTGAGGAGTGAAAGAAGCTCTAAGAAAATGAAAAGACTCTTGTTCATGAATTATAAGACTCAGCTGTGTATGTGTGCGTGCGTGTGCGTGCGCGTGCGTGTGCGTGCGCGTGCGCGTGCGTGCGTGCGCGTGTGCGTGCGTGCGTGTGTGTTTTACATTTGGGCATGTGCACATGTGTATTTACAAGAATGCGCTTGAGTGTGTGCCTATGGAAGCCCAAGGGTGAATATTGTGATTACTTTACCTCCCTATTGTTTTCTTCTTGGGCTTCCCAGGCTGTGCCTTCCAGCGTTAGAATTACAGGCCTCCACCATATTTGCCAGACATTTTAATGTGGAATCTAGGGATCCAAATTCAAGTCCTTCTGCTTGTGAGGCAAAAACTTCCACTACTGAACCATCCTCCCAGCTCTAAGACTCAGTATTGTTAAGAGAGCATTACTTCCCCAAGTTAATCTATAGATGAAAAACGATCCTTTGCAAAATCGCTGCCTGTTTGTGGATTTGTTGTTGATCCTCAAATCAATATAGAGATACAAGGGAAGCAGGAAAAGTCAGGGCAACTTTGGTTTTAAAATTTGCCACAAAGTTGCAATAACAGAGAATAGTATAAAGTCAGGCTACATGCAAGGATCCATGGAATAGGTTTGAGTCCAGAATTAAATTCCAATATACAGGATTAGCCTTGCTTCTTGACCTACATACTAAGAACTTTCAATGGAAGAGAGAAATAAATTTCTAACAATACTATCAGGACAATTGGATCTGCAGAAGAACAAGGTAACCCCTACATTAGACTATGTACAAACATTAACACAGATCAAAACCAATTGCTTGACATGAAACTAAAATGCTTAGAAGAAAACATAGGTATAAGTCTTCATGACATTGGCACAAAGATTTGTTAAATATGATATATCAAAAGCATGAGAAAAAAGAAGTTGGATTTCATCAACATGAACATTTTGTGCAAAAGAACATTTTCAAAGGAGTTGAAAAAAATCAAACCCCAGAACAGGAAAAAAATAATCATCTATGTACTAAGGGACATATAATTAGAACATAGGAAAATCTTTTACAAATAAAAATCAGGATAATTCAGTTACAAATGGACAATAGATTTGAAATTATATGTCTTCAAGGAAGATAACTAATCACGTGAAAAGTTGCTGCCATTAGGACAAACTGTGATACAGAATGTCACATTCATTTCAATGCTTACCATCCAAATAATGGAAAAGTGAGATGGGCAGGACTCGCCACCAAAACTCAGATTGTTCTGATGTCAGTCCTGGGAACCCACAGGGTGGAAGGAAAGAACTAACTCTTGCAAGTTGTCCTGTGACCTCCACATGCACAGATGATTTTTTTTTTTGAAAGGATAAGAGAGTAAGAGTTGTTGGGAGGGGTGAGGGAACAAGTGGAAGCCTTGTACTAACAGGTGGGAATGTTAAGTCACAGAGTCACTTCAGAAAACAGATTAGCAGTTCCCCCAGAGAGTTCTAGGACTCTGGGTTTTCACTTGCAGATTCAGAAGCTACACCTAAGGACCCCCAAAACATATGGCCACACAAGGCCTACATGTAATATCCACAGCAACATTATTCATGGTAGACTAAAATATCCATCAGTCAATGAATGAACAGGTGAGAGTAGATCCATCCCATGACAAGGAGCACATGAATCTTGAAAAAATGCTGAGGGAAGAGGCCTGTCAGAAAGGTCGCTGACTGTATGAATCCATTTTTATGAAATTTCCAGAAGAGGCAGGTAGAACAGAAAGAAGGAAACGAGGTGTGCTTACTAGTGGACAGAGTTTCTTTTCACAAGAATGAAAGCATTTTGAAATCAGCTGATTGCATAGCTTTGTCAATATATCAAAAACTAGCCATTTGCATGCTTTTCTAAATGTGTTTTATAGATTGTGATGTATTTCTCAAAAAAATCAGAAATGTGGAGGGAAGATGAGGGCAAAGGCCTCCTTCAGAAGGACCCAAGATGCATCTTGAACTGTTATCAAGCTGAGTTTGCAGTCTCGGCCGGGCACAGTTATCAAGGGCACAGCCTGGCAGCATTGCATGGCAGCTTGGATCGCTTCTTGCCTCACTCCCAACCAACCTCATGCCCCATCTTGGTCCTGGCTCAGGGCAGGATTCCTCTTCCGACACCCATGACAACCTCCTGTTAATGGCTGTGACTTTGGTGGGTTCCCTTTCCTTGTAGACTTTACAGAATCCTGAAGTTTCCCAAGCTCCTAATTTGGATGGGTTTCTAAAGTCTACAGTTTCTACTAAATGCAGCCAAGACTGTATTTGTGAGTTGCTTTCTGGTTTGGATTTCTTGCTCAGCATTATTTCCTTATCCTCTTTTCTTTCCTGGTCTTGCCATCTGACAGTCACTGGCTGATTTACAAGAATCAACACAATTCTCTCTTTTTTTTTTTCGTTCAAGAATACATAAACCATTTCATGATTATAGCAAAGAAAGGAATCTTATCTGCAAATAGTTGGAAAGAAGAAAAGACCGTGAGAAGTAAGTAATACAGACAGTCACAAATTCAATACCAATGAAAAATAGAATGAAATGCATTCAAGGAGGCTTGATGGGGACTTGAGAAATAATAATCTGATAAATAAACCAAATCAGTAATACAGTGTATTAAAGTCTTTATGTATATGAAACACATCTTTTAGTTTCGTTATGTTATTTTTAGATATCTATTTTTATGATATGCTTCTTTATGTTGCTTTGTCATTGTTTCTTCTATCATTATTTATTTTTGTTTTTGTCCACTTTTAAAATTTTATTCCTTTATGTATTATCTATAATGTGGTAATGAGATCTGCACAGAGCATATACTGACTTTCTCTCATCCCAATCTCTAGAAATCACCATTCAGGCCAACCTCTTTGTTCTTGCTAACTTGTACATGTAAAAGACGACATGACCTACTTATCTCTCTATATCTAGTTTATTTCACTAAACAGCATGTTCTTGACATTCATCCTTTGACATTGACAGAATGTTTGTCTTTCTGACTAGATGTACCACATTTTCTTTGCCATTCATTTGTTGGACATATAGGTAGATTTCACATCTTACCTATTCTGAATAGTGTTGCAAAAACATGAGCATGTTGATATCTCTTTGTTATACCAAGTTAATTTCTATTAGATTTATACCCAAATTGGGGTTGGTGGATCAAATGCTAGACCTATTTTTTATTTACTATGTTACTCTATATAGTTCTCTATAATTACTATATTAATTTTCAATTAGACCATTAATGCATGGTATTTCCACTTATTCTATATCCTCACCAACATTTGTTTACTCATTTATTTATTCATTTTATTGATAATAGTCATTTTAACTAGTGTGAGATGATTATGGAGCAAAGAAGAAAATGCTTATTAATTCCCTAAGATAATAAACTGATTTTTTTAGGTTGTGCAAGCACACCTCTCATATGTAAACCAACCACCTCATTGAATCTCACAATATTTCCTCTCTCTCAATTTTCCCATGGTTAGGAAGGAGGCAATTCACAGACATTCCTGTTGCCAAAAGTCCTCTGTTGACCAGTCACACAAGTGAGAAAACGTTTCCTCAAGTGAATCCTATGTGTTCTGGAAAACATAGATGTCCTCCGCAGGCCCATGTTTCCCGCACTTGGTCCCTGGTTTGTGGCATGAGAGAGCAGAGCCCTTGGCAGGCCTGGCTGGCCCGCAGTGCTGACCCACTGGGGACAGGCGTTTGAAGGTTATGTTGCATCTGGTTCTGGCTTGCTCAGCACTTCCTCACCTAATCTTGGGGAGCTCTGCTGCGGAACCCAGGCAAAACAGAACTGTTCTTGTACCCTTCCCTGCCAAGGTGGACTGCACCCTCTGAGACCCTGATCCACATGACAGTTACTTTGTGCTGCTGCGAGACAATATTCAAGCACAACGTAAGGGGAGAAACCAGATTTATTTGACTTATAATTTTAGAGTGGATGTAGTTCATTGTGGCAGGAAAGGCACCGCAGGGGGCAGAAGCTGCAGGAGACTCAGGTCACTGCAGCCATCATGGAAGCAGAGAGAGAAAGGCAAACTGCAAGAACAGATGGCAACAGAAGCAGGGCAGGGCTGCCCAACCTCAAGGCCTCCCCCAGTGACATTTCTTCCCCCAGCAAAGCTCTGCCTCCTAAAAGTGCTATGATCTTCCCAAACATTTAAATCAGCTAAAGCTGCAAACCCATGAGCCTGTGGGGGAAACACATTCAAACAGTGATGGGTCACAACAACTTCTCTCTTAAGTTGCCCTCTCAGGTATGTCTGGTCACCACAATGAAAAGTAACTATCACACTATTTAGATCCTAACCAATGAACGAGATTTAAAAAAGCTGGTCAAATGAATCATTATTCTCTTCCAAGCTGCAGAATTCTGATTTTGACAGAGCAAAGTGTGATTTGAAAAAAATCCCATGCTGAGAGCTCTGGAGTGGTGTCCTCCATCTGAATTATGGGTGGGGTTGCTGAAGATATTCATTTCCAAAATTCACCAATTAAAATACATGTTACTGCAAGGATATTATATTTTCAATAAGCATCATTTTGACAAAATAATTAGAACATCTGCCTCCTTTATAGACTTTATGGAAAGTGGGTGAACATTAAACACCAACCCAGCTGAAAGAAGGGCTGGCACCCATAGGAAGTGCCAGGTAAGGTGTGTGTGTGGGGGGGGATCTCGTCTTTTCACCCATTAGCATTTTAGTACATTTGACCCTTAATGAAGAATTACATAATGTCAATCAAACGTCTAAAATTTCCGTCACTGTTTAGCAAAGGAAGAATAGTATCTCTTAGACATAGATCAAAAGCAGCAACATTTGTGATACAGACTATTTGTTTCCTTTTTCATTCATCGACACCTTTATTTTTTATTGATCTTTTATCACAATTCTGAAAGACAGCTAGCTGAGAGTTAAATCAATCCATCTGAAGCAATCGATTACATTGGGGGGAGGTGTGTGGCTAATGGGCATCTCAGTGGCTGAACTTCCCTGTGACCTGAGGGCTGCTTAAGAAGAGACAGCACCTTTGCTCAGTCCTATCTTTTGTATGACCCACTCCCGTGCCTTGCAGTGCAGCTGCTTGGCTGGGCGATGGAGCTGGTAGCTGAGAGCCGTACTTGTTCAAACTAGCTGTGGTGTAAGTATCTGTGCCTGCAGAGATGAGCCAAACTGCCAGATTTCCTAGCTGTCACCTAGAAGAGTCTGAAGGAGGAGCTAGACTGGGGGGAAGGGCCCCCAGGAGGAGAGGCCAGTGAGGGACCGCAGCAGTGAGGGATCTTGGCAGTCGGCTCAGATGTGGTCAGGGTATCTAGCCTGGGATCAAAGCAAGGAGGAAGCCTCAGGAAATGATTTGGCCTCTCGCAATCAGCAGGCTGAGGGTCCAGTGGGCATCATACCTCTGAGTATGGGGCTGGTACAGAGGGCCCCTCTGGATACCTGGAGTGCAGAGACAAGACCTCCTTGTGGGACGGCAGGGCCACCTTCAGCAGCATCTCCGAGTTGTTTCTCTGCGCTTCGGAGTTCATGTTCTTCATGACCCAGTAGCACCTCCACACGCACTTGGACATGCAGAGCTTGAGGATGAACATGGTGAGGAAGATGATGGAGTAGATGACCATCGTCTAGATGAACTCGCTGTGCAGCGTGGCCTCTGGGCTTGGGAGGTACATCACGTGGTTCATGGACTTGAAGTTGAGGTAAACCTGCACGAAGGCACTGCACAGGGTCAGGATGCTCAGGCAGATGTCCACCAGCTGTGGGGTCACCAGGAGGACCTGGGAGGGACCAGGCCGAGGCGAGGCCAGCAGCTGCGTGGAGGAAGCCAGCAGCGTGAACAGGCACAGGAAGAAGTCCGCAATTTGAAGAAACAGGAAGGGCAGCAGGTACTTGCCCGGGTTCTGGATCACGCCGAGCAGCAGGCTCAGGCTGATGGTCAACAGCAGACCCAGGAGCAGGAAGCTGGAGAGCAGATCAGCGATGCTGAGGTGGGCATCTTGGAGAACGTGCAGGAGAGCTTGTCACAGGCCACCTCCACCAAGTGCTCCCCAAACAGCAGGGCACTCAGGACCACGTGGTAGACGGCCAGGGCAGTGGTGGCAACATTGAAACAGCAACTGGTCTGGCAAACCGGGCCCACGGAAGCGATCATGTTGTCCCCTCTGCTGAGCCTCTGAGAGGGAAGGATGTCTTGGAGAGATGCGACTGAAGATGTCCAAGGATGCCCACCAGTCGCTACTTAGTCCATTAGTCTAGACAGTGACTGAAAACTGGAGGATTCCTGGAGAGTCTTTAGTGCCTTGAATGGTTGTGGGGTTGGAGGGTCCAAGAATTGGGTCGGAGGAGAGGAGACCAATTCACCGGCACAGGCCAAGAGCATCTCCAAAGCTCTTCTGTCCTGTGGTTGCTTTTATCTGGTCTGCTACTGGGAGGTTCCATCCAGATTTAGGGCTGGTCTTTGTTTTGCAAAAGTACTGATCCAGATAATCTCTTCAGGTGGGGCAGTTGATCTGTGAGTTTATCCCAGGTATGGTCAACTTCACAGCCAGGATTAGCATCACAGTCACCTTGGCAGACCCACGAAATTCAGTAGATCAACTTGAGGAAAGCCAGTCGGCCTGCCAACTGAGGGGCTCCTTGGAAGTTAGGCGAACCCCTAGCCTGCAGTTCTGACTCCTCTACTTCCCAGGACCTATGGAGACCTGACATCACAGCAAAGCGATTTGAGGATTAAGAACTCATGGCCTGGGTTCATATCCTGGTGCATCTGGTTGGATATCCAACGATAAACCAGGTCAGAGTTGTACAGTTTTAGAGCCACCAAGCTGGGAATGTCTCTGAAGGTCTTAGAGGTCATCTCTGGGACTGCCCTGAAGGATAATGTGTAACCACTCTAAAGGAACACACCCCCACCCTGAAGGAACATGCCCACCCTAAAGGAATATACCCTGCCTGGCAGGAACACACCCTATTAATCTGGAGGACCTGATTCTAATCTTTCAAGTAGATAAAATCGCCACCTCTGCTCGAGAAAGGATATGGAGATTAGTTCTGGACTGTAGATAAGCACTAGGACAAAGTCGGCTACAAGATCAAGTGAGTTGGGCCAATATGAAGAGATCATTGAGATGTAGAGGACCAGAAGCACCAATCGGGTTCTCAGAAACTGGAGCTAATCAATGTGGAAAAGTCACTTTTCCTGGGCCTGCCTAAGACTATAAATAACCCTGACCCTGGCAGCCATCTAGGGCTCCCTTGCCCCTTACAGGACTCCATGACTGAAGTCCCTGAGCTCCTTTCAGTTCCCTTGCCACTCATGGATTCCATATCTGGGGTCCATGAGTTCCTCTGGGCTCTCTTGATCCTCGCAGATTCATGTGTGTGTGATTTCTACTCTTTCTCTTCTCCAAGAAACTCTTGATCCTCTACATGTGTTCTGGTTTCAGTCTCTGAATACAAGAACATGGACACGTAAAGACCCAAGAAGGAACCCGTAAAATTTTGATGAACAGATCCAGGAGATCAGGACTCATATGAAGAGGACACGCAGATGAGGAGGACAAGACAACACTGAGGCCCCCTGGGGTCCACAGTTGATGTCTGTGAGCTCTGGGAGAGAGTTCACGTCACAGTGAAGGGTAGGGGTGAGTAACTTTATAAGGAAAGAAGCCCAGTGGGCAACATGTGGCATAATTATGATCTGACCACATTGCACATGTTCCCAGTCTCTAAAGAACCTTGATTTTGATCAGGCAGGAGGCCAAGCACTCAGGAGGCACAGGCAGAAGGATTACTACCAACAGTGGCTGTTTTGAACTTGTTATATTTTTCCTAAGAACTGCTATGGCTGATTTGAATATTTTCTTGAGATAACTGCAGACTCGCATGAAGCTGAAAAGTGATCTTATGTATTCTTTACCTAGTTTCTCCCAGTTGTAGTACTTTATAACATTATCGTATGAAATGATCACTAAGATATCGACACTGGTTTAATAAGACAAGTGGAACTCATTTAGGTTTCCTTGGTTTTATTTGTACTTATTTATATGCATTTATTTTTATATGACTTTTCATCAATTGTAGATTCCTTGTCTATAACCACAGACAAGACATTGAACAGCCTCAATATGACAAAGACTCTGCCTGGTGCCCGTTGAGAATCAGACCCACCTCCCTCCTGCCAACCTTCTTATACCTCACCTCTGGGACCACTGAGGCGCCCTCCTTTTTAATAATTAGCCTTTTCAAATGTTACATTAATGAAATCTTGTAGCTTGAAGCTCTGGAGATTTTTTTCATTCAACAAAAAGATTCCTAGAAATTCATTTGAGTTGTCACTTGTATCAGTATTGTTTCCTTTTATTTAATTACTTTTTAAATTCTGTCTTATGGATTATATTGTTTTATTATTTACAGGATGGACTACTTTGAATATCATAAGTGAAACTGTTGCAAACTTTTGTGCACAAGTTTTTCAGCAAGTGCAAGCTTTTATTTTTATTTTATTTTATTTTTTGATCAATGCCAGAGAATATAATTGCTGGATAATACGTCAATTCCATGCTTAGTTTCATAGAACAATGAAATGGTTTTGCATAATGGCTGTATAATTGTACCTTCCCACAAGTAATGTTTGAGTGTCTTGCCCCATTTGATGCTCCCACACTTACTATTTTTATCCATTCTATTAATACAGTGATATCTTTTGATTTTAATTTGCATTTCTAAGATGGCTAATGGTGTTATTTCATCTACTTACTTGATATCAATATTCCCTCTTTGGAGAAATGTCTGTTCATTTTTTTTGTCTTCTATTAATCATTGAATCATTTCTTTTTACTGTTCAGTTTTGAGAGTTCTAGACTCCCAAATACATTCTAGACATTAATTTTTTAAGTCAGATATAGTTTGCAAACATGTACTCCACTCTACATATATATATATATAGCTTGTTTTTTCCCTCACCCACAAAGAAAATGTTTTTAATAATTGTCGCAGATATACAAGTCTGCTTCAGCATTATAAAAACAATGAATAAGATTCATTGACTCAATAAACTAAAGGAGAAAGATCACATGGTCATAACAGTTGATGCATGAGAATCTAATGCTCTGGCTGGGGAGACAGCCCAGTGATTAAAGCCTCTGCCTTGCAAGCAAAAGGACTTTGAGTCTATATCCCTCAAAAAATTCAGGGGAAATATGGGGGCAGCTTGTATTTCTAGCTTGGAAGAAAGAGCCTAGGAAACCCTAGAGCAAAACACTAAGGTGGAAAAGCAATCTAGGATAATTTCTGATGTCACCCTTGGGCCTCTTCCTATAGGAATACACACTCAAATGTCCTCTTCTATCATCCACCCACACATGAACACCACACACACACACACACACACACACACACACACACGCACACGCACATTTTTTTAACTTGTGTGTGTGTGTGTGTGTGTGTGTGTGTGTGTGTGTGCCTGTGGAGGCCCAAACGTGACTTCAGGGATCATCCTGGATTGCTCTCACCACTCCTGTGGATATATGAATATGGCGTGGCCAGTTCTCTGGACCCCTGGTGTTGGTATGGGACTCTCCAGGCAAGCTGGATTAAAATATGTGACTGGATAATCGTGAGTGAGAATAAAATCCCTTGTTCCCCCTTGAGTAGTTTGGTGTGAATTTATCAGCAACATGCAGGTAAACTGCAGCATCTACTATTAAGTTGCTGGGTGAGATTCAGCAGCAGGGTTAACACCGCTGTACATCGTTCATCTCTTTGTGATGCTGATTCCTTGGGTCAGGAAGAGCAACACCACCTTCTTTCTGCTTTCTGAGCATGAATGAATTCCACGTCTCGGACATTCTCTGTGGAGCTCTTCATTGATGCCTTGACGGAGTGCAACGGCAAGTAGAATAACTAAAGAGCACGTCAGTTGCTGGTATGAATGTAGGAATCAAACGACTTAGGGGACCAAGGGTTTTTTTTTTTTTTTTTTTTAATTCATGCTCATGGTTTCAGTTTATAGTCCATTATGGCAGAAGGATTAATGGCAGCATCAGGAGCAAAAGAGCTAGGCACCTCGAAGACTGGCCACACGAGATCCACGGGAAGAGCGGAGACAGGGGCATACTTTCTAGTGTTCCAGTTTGCCTAAATCAACCAGCTCTCTCAGTCTTATCCATCTGCCCAAGGAATGGTCCCGCCCACTCTGGGTTGGGTCTTAACCACATCAATTAGATGTTCTACCGGCTTGCTCAGAGGCTTATGCCAACTAAATAATTCTCTACAAGTGTGCCTAAGCAACTACTCAACAATTAAAACCAGCTGCTACAAGTGGGTTGTTTTCCAAAAATTTGCCTTGTATATTGGTGTAAAATACACATTTTTAGTAAATAGTCACAGAAGGGAGATACTGGTTTTGCAGTAGTAATTCATTGCATAGAGTTAAAAAAATATACTTCTTTTGCTGAACGTGCATTAGGGAACAAAGATCAGAAGTTAGGCCAAAAATAAGGCTTTCACGGAGCATGAAGCAGAAGTAAATGTTTGCAAGCACTTGTAATTTTGCAAACCGCTCCTCATATACCTAGGAAGAAATTTCAAAGAACGCTAAGCTGAGGAAGTCTAAGCAGCTGCTTAAGGAAAAACCTGGATCCACAAAGCCAGTCTCACTACTGAAGGCCTGGAGTTTCAGAGGAGCACATCTGTGTTAGGAAAGAAATGCTTAGAAGGACAAGAATAGCAGAGGGGTTGTGAGGTGGAGAGGGGGACCCCGGAGGAAAAACCTACCCTAAATTCAGGAGCTCAGAAGGCACAAATGCAGCAAAACTGATGGACGTGCCTCCCAGGATCAGCCATCTCTCACATCCAGCAAATAATCACTCAGTTTCTTTCTCTGTGGCACAGATGGTACCTTGGTTACCATGAGTCTAGAAGTTTCAGGAGCCAGAAGCCTATTCCTTTTTTCATAATAGTGGGTAGAGTAAGTTCTAGACTAAAACTCATAGAGAGTCCAAGATATTTATAATGGTGGGGTTTTCGGCATGTGTATGCATGTGCGTGTGCGTGCGTGCGTGCATGCGTGCGTGTGTGTGTGTGTTTTGCATGGATAGGTGTATATGGGCTTGTATACAAGAGTGCACCTGAGCACGTGTGACTGTGGAATTCCCAGGGTGACATCAAGAATCATCCTGAGGGGCTGGAGAGGTGGCTCAGGGGTTAAGCCTCTGCCTTGCAAGCAGAAGGTCCTGAGTTCGGATCCTAGACCCCACGTCTAGACGCCGGGCAGAAGCAGGGGCGGCCTGCGTTTCTGGTCCTGGTAGGGTGGAGCCTGTGAATCCGGGGGCAGAGTAAACAAGGAGGAGGTGGAGGCGGTCCATGGTGGTTCCCGAATTTGTCTGTGGTTCTACACGTACACATACATACACACGCACACACACGCATACACGTACAATTGAATAAATAATAAAAAAAATTTAAAAAAAAAGAATCATCCTGCATTGCTTTTCCACCTTGTTGCTTTGCTCTGGGAATTCCCATGTTCCGTCGTCAGGGCCAGAACTACAGGCTGCCAACATATCCACCTGGCACTTTTTATATGGGATGTGGGGGTCCAATCTGAACTCAGTTCCTTTTGGTTGTGAGGCAAAGGCATTAACCATTGAACCATGTTCTCTGCCCCTATAATGGTAGCTTAAAAAAAACTTTTACTTATCAATTATTTATTTATTTTGTGCGCGCGTGCATGCGTGCACGTGTACATGTGTGTGTGTCTCTGTAGAGAACCAAGTATGTCTTCGGGGATCAACCTGTATTGCTTCTACCTCATTTTTACTTCTGTCTGGGATTTTCTAGGCTCTGCCCGCCAGGGTACAGGAAATGCCGGCTGTGGCTGTTTCCATCTGACCTTTTTAAGTGGTACCTAGGATCCAAACTCAGGACCTTCTGCTTGTGAGGCAGAGTCTTAACCCCTGAGCCATCTCTTCAGCCCATAATGGAAGCTTTTAAGCCTTGAAGATCAGAGACACTGACCTGATTATACTTAACAAATATGTCTGATGCTGCAATTGCAATCATAAGAACTCTGTCGCCTTTTGTGAACGGTCTTTCATGACAAGCTTCAGCACATCTGCAGGACCCAGCACTTTCTGCCATTCATGTACATGAAGATCAACACTGCATGCTGGCATAGGCTCACTTAATCTTCAAGTGCTAGTGTATTTTCCTCCAAGAAGTGACATCTGATTGTCATAATATGTAGTATATTTTTGCAGGTGTATCATGAGTCATTTCAGGATGCATTTAATTAAGGAGTGGTTTCCTTAGAATGCTTCTATACTGAAGCAACTCCTGTGAAAATACAGGCCAACTTGGGAAGTTATGCATGTATAATAGTCTGCTGAGGATTTTTCTACTCTGAGCTACTTCACGCAGCTGGTAGCCATGCTCTTCTTGGTCCACAATGAGCCTCCAACCCCCATCTTTTTACTTTCTAGGTCATTCCAATGTCGACAGCAGCATATGCTGTCCTGGTCTGTGAGTTCACTGAGAAGAATAAATTGGGAAGTGCATTGGTTATTATTTAGAGGCATTTGTCTTACAGACATGAGAAAGTCACACTTGTGAAAGAAAGAGGAGAGAAGTTCGAGCTAGCGCCTGCTCTCTCTAAATATCAGTCTTCAGGATGTTCCCACATTTGTGGGCCAGGTTCTTGCTGCCTATTTTAACCTCAAACACCAACCACTGGGAATTTGTGAAGTAACTCTCCATCAGTCTTAGGTCTTTCAATTGTCACATAAAGTGGATCAAAGATTATTTGCAACTGGTTCACTCATCAAAGAACTGAGAAGACATCCCATGTTTAGGAACAAGCATGATGACAACAGTCCACATCTGGTAGCACTCCTAGTGACAGCCCTTTGGGACAAGGGGCTCACTTGGATCAACTCATTTAGTCCCCAAAACAGATTCATAAGGGAGGACAACAAAAACTCCCACTTTTCCATGGTCATGTGTGTGTGTGGGGAGAGCCTTGGGCTAGATAACTGGGCTCACTCTTAAGACCTTCCAGTTAGATGCAGATTTCAGACACAGGTTTGCTTGATTTCCAAGCCCCAGCTGTGGCCCAGGCTAGCTTACCACCTACTAACATTTCCTAACACCACCTGCTCTTTGTACCTGGTGGATGCCAGGATGCAAAGCAAGGTCTACAGCTCTGGACCTCAGAATTGCCAGGAGGAGTTGGGAAGAGTGAGAAGCTTCCTCCATGTGTTACTCTGTAGAGCTGGGCGTGGCTCCAAGTTCAATTAGAGGTAAGAGTGATGTGTGGTTATTTGTACAGTCTTCAGCTGCTACCCACACCATGCAAATAAGAAAGCTTATACACCACATTGTTACATCTAGCTCCTGTTTCTTCCCTTCTTAAAATGGACTGTGCAATTTATTGCCACGGAGATTATGAAGTGGTCCTCAGAAGCCCAGATGTTGGTCTCAAAGTCAGCCTTGCTTTGAAATGTCTGTAAGTGCTTCAGTGGGCAAGTGTGTCCTTTTCTTGCTACTTGCTGCCTTCACTATGTGAGATACCTATGACTTCTCTGAGCTCAGGATTGTTACCAGAAAAAGGAGATACTACTTACCACATACTTATATAAATAAGCCATTACTTCCAGAGTTTTCAGTAAGGAGCAGCTGTTTGAATCTAAAAAGCTATGAAAGGCAGTCAAGAAAATGCTAAGTTACTGCATCTTAAAGTCAGGGCAGGACCCCAGAGGACTTCAAAATAGTGGTTAAATTGCTAAGGAAAAGTGGTAAAGTGCTTGCAATGAAAGCTTAAGAACTTCAGTTTCCATAACCCACTTAGAAACACTGGGTGTGAGCCTTGTAATCCCAGCAGTGGGAAGCTGAAGACAGGTCACTGGATTACTGGCCAGTCAACACCATTTACTTGGCAAACTTCAGACTGTAAGAGGCCAGAACTAAGAAAAAAAAGCGGAATGGCACCTGAGAAATGACAACTAAGGTTGTCCTCTGACTTCTACATGCATACATGCAGTCACATCTACACACATGTATGTACTGGCACATAAAGCACACACACACAGATGCATGCACGCACGCACACACGCACATGCACACACTTCCAAGGAGGGATTATTGAATTATTATCTTTGTGTTGTTTTGAGTTAGACATCATCAACATAAAATATGGGAAAATACTGTATGATTAATAGTCAAGGAAAGGGTTAGTTTTTCTCAAGTACATGAATATTTCATGTGATAGTGATGATCATTTGTTGAATAAGTGAATATAGCACACATTCCCTTTTGTTGTGACTCTTTTGTTCAATCAGGACTCTTAGGGTAAAATTTAATATGAAACCAGAAGAGATATACTACTCTTGGCAGTAGTACTTCACCTTTTTTATCTTGATGGCTTTATTTCCTCTTTCTTTTTTGACAACTTCCATTTTTTTCACTGAAACTTTCATTAGGATATTTATAAGAAGTAATACAAAGATGGTTGGAGAAATGGCTCAGGGGTTAAGACTCTGCCTCACAAGGAGAATGTCCTGCGTTCAGAATCCAGATCTCATGTAAAGACAAAAACAAAAACAAAAACAAAAACAAAAACAAAAACAAAAACACCAGGCAGAAACAGCAGCCTGCATCTCCAGTCTGGTGGGTGGAGCCCCAGAAATCCCAGAGTGAAGCAAGGAGGTAGAAGCAATCCAGGATGGTTCTTGAAAGTCACCCTTGGTCCTCCACAGGGACACATAGTGCTCTTACAAACACACATACACGGACAAAATAAAGTTTAAAAAATATTAAAGAAATAATACAATGATGTCTTTTGTACATTTTGTGCAGCTTCTTCCGATGGTAATATGTTGAAAGCATTGTCAGTTACTTTTGCCTTTCTTCAGAAAATGCCTGATGGAAAAATTGGATCCCTGGCTTCGGAAGTTACAGCACAGTGGCTTGGTCCCACACACTTGAGCCAAACCTCATGGCAGAGGGAACACAGACCAGAGTTCAGCTACGTGCATCATGGCAGACTAAGCAGCAGAGAGTACCAGGAAGTGGCCAGGGGTAGTTTGACTCCAACAATATGTCCCCAGTGACTTACTTCCTCCAAATCATGCCTTCCAAAGTTTCCAGAGACTCCCCCAGTGCTTCAACTAAGGATCAAGCATTGGAAATATGAGCATGTGGGAAATATTGCTTAGATTTCCCCAGTCTTATTTGTACACATACATGTGCGTCTCTGTGTACTAAACTCTGTACAATATTACCATCATCTATACAGCTCCTACATCCACCATCTATCTAAGGCTTTGCATGTTTCCAACACCACACTGATTTCTTTACAGTCCTCACCCATCTGTTCCTATTTTCTACATGCATTGAAAGTCGGCGGGAAATCGACAGAAATGAATAAAGACTTGAGAGGTGAGGTTATTACACCCCATCATGGCCTTCCTGGCCATGCTAGCTAACCTGACCAGAAAACGAGCCACCAGCCTGGGGGTGGCTGGGGGGGGGGGGAACAACACATTTGCATGATTACATTTCCAATTCTAATTGAACCAGGTATCACTAAGGGCCTGCTGCTCCAGCATGCGCTGGGAGAGGGAGAAATAAAGGTGGATAAACACAGGCACTCAGCCACTGGGAGGAGAAGTGTGAGGAAGCCATTACGCTTCAGGATCATAGCTGATTTCATACATCTGGGTTCCAGTGCAGATTAAGGAGCAGAGCCAGAAAGAAGAGGAGATGCTTTAAAGACAGTGAAAAGTTACGCATCTCTAAACATGCCTCGCACATGGCTTCACCTCAAGCCAGGTGGAACCAAATAGCAAGAATATGTGCGTAGCATTCATCCTAGTGAATAACCATTCAGAGGGTCGAGATTCACGCTATCCCAAAAGGTCCTGCAGATGAATAAAGGAGTGAAGAAGTAGCCAAATGAGGCAAATATGCACTTTACAAATTGTAAGTGCTGCTGAGGAGATGGCTTAGTGGGCAAAACGCTTGCTCTGCAGGCATGAGGACCAGAGTATAGACTCCCAGGCTCCTCACGAATGCGGGATGCAGTTTATAATCCTTGCCCACCTAAGGGAAGTGGAAGAATCTCCAGAAGCTGGTAGGCTAACCGGAGGCTTAGCAGCAGTGATGCAGAGATCCAGGCTCCAGTGATGTGGGAAAGTCACGCGCACACACACACACACACACACACACACACACACACACAGAGAGAGAGAAAAGGTTGCAAAAAGCCCAAAGTGATGAGTGATGGGTTAAAAAAATAATATATGTGCATTCGATCTATTTCACGCCTGAAATCAGGGAGAATTGGAACCATCATTCATTCAAAAACACTTGTTGAAAGCTTCTTATGGAGCACGTGTAGAGGTCAGAAGACAACTTCCAGAAATCCTTTCTCTCCTTTTACCATGTGGACTTTAGGGACTGAACTCAGGTTTGCATACAGGCACCCTTAACCATGGAGTCATCTTAAAGCCTCTTAATGTTTTAAATGCAGCCAACAGTCAAGTGTATGATCTGGGGCCAATACGTCCAGTCCTCATCCATGACCCCAGTCAGCTTTCAATCCTCATGATACTTCCCTGCTAGCCATTCATTCTTTAATGCTGGGTGAGGCAACCCTGTGTATGCTTTCATTAGTCTCTTTGTTTCCTTGTTTGTTTGCTTAACTAAGGTGTATCCTTCGTTCATAATTGTATCATTAGCTGTAATCATTAACCCGGTGACTGACATGTGGCAGATAGTCTATAAATATCCACTTAATGAATAAACCTTCTACATCAAGGTCAGTAGGAACAATACTGAGTTGCTATATGTGTTTATGGCCAATTGCCTTTCATTGGAAGGTGGATGGAATAACTCTGGGTATGGAGATCATAAGGACTGAGTAAAATCTAGTTGAAATAGACTTCATGTACCCAGGATGACTGTGTAGCTAATGTCTTGAACTTCTAGGATCCTCTTGCCTCTACTTCTGAGAACTAGCTCATAGGTGAGCACCACCACATTCTAGTTTATGTGGTGCAGGGCTTTGTGTAGGAACAGCAAAGACTATGAAGTCAGCATCTTGTATGTTCACCAGGTCCTCAGAGGAATCTCTGTATGTAGCAAACACCGCTGTTTACTTTCCATCGTGTATACACGACCTTGAGAATATACCAACATCATCTGTAACTGCGGTCACAGCAATTAGGGAATGTGCCCACTTAATTATCAGTCATGTATAACTTGAGAGACGTGTTGGTTTGCAGCAGAGAAGCGTTAATGAGATCCTGACAGAAGCCCCAGACATTCAAGTGTCCCCTTGTACACACGCACATACACACACACGCACACACACGCACAGAAAAAAAATCTGCTTTCATTTCCCTAGAGGTCTGAGGGAAGATTTGCAACATGAAATGTAGCATAAGAAGTCACATGGTGCATTGTCCTAGGCTGAATAAATGCTTATCTAAGCTAAATAAATACTACACAAAGCTGAGACTGACATTCACACTGGAGGATTTTCTTTGTTGTGGTTTGTTTATTTTTGAGATAGACTTCATTGGCCTCAGGCTCATGATGTAGCTAAGGATGGTCTTGAATTTCTTGCCTCTCCTGCCTCCCTCTCCTAAGAGCTAAATTATAGGTGAACATCATCACGTCTAGTTCATGTGGTGCCAGGAACCAAACCCCGGGCCTTGTGCACACAAGGCAAAGACCGTCAATTGAGCCACATCCTCCTACCCAATACTGGAAAACTTCTAAACAAGACTAAGAGAAACTGTGACCCTAAAGTGGAAGACGATGGCAGACCCAGGCAGTTACTCTAAGAGAGGGCACTGTCGCCTTGGGTTCTAAAAGACAACGTGGGGAGGGGGAGAGAAAGTGAATTTATCTCGCCTTCTCTTGAATCAGTTCAGCGCATGCCCAAGCTCTTAATACCCCAGTTTCAAGAGATGCCCGAAACTCAGAAAGCATGGCCCATGTGAGAAAAAGTAGAAAATGGCCAACTATCCCACTCATAAAAAGCGGTAACATGGATTTCAGTTTTGCATGGAAATTTCCCAGCCAACCATATGGCCCATTTCTGTCTGGTAGTGTTAGAAATGTCCCCCGAAATAGTATTTCTTACAAAAATAACCTTCTTTTCCCACTCCAAGTATCTTGGCATCTACATGCTATTCTAAGCACTTTCGAAAGATAATTTAGTCAATGCTATTTACAACGACAACCGCCATGGTGTGGGCTGACAGAGTTTCCTTTGGATTACCAAGAAGGGAACAAGGGGTTAATATAAGCCCTGGCAAAAGAGCTCAGGGACAAGTCCTGATCCGGGAACTGCGGGGTCTGAAAGTCGGCCAGGGCTTAGACTATGGAGGGGCACATGGGAAATGTAGAAAGGGGTCTTTTCGCTAATGTTCTGTTTAAGAATAGACGCTAAGGATAAGGTGATCAGTTCAATTACTTTAGCTCCAGCTGCCCTGCCCTCACTAACAACAAATGAGAAGCCCTAACTTCTTCTCCCTTCTCGTAAAGGCTGGGACCTGATCTTTCTTTGATGAATATTTTGATTTCTACTCTCTGAGAAAAGAAAATGGCTTTGAATACTTGGATAATTCTAGATAATGCTAAGTGGCTCAGGGGCCAATTCGCTCCACAGGCTTCTTGTTTTAATGGTTTCTGCCTCACCTTCTGTGCATACGGTAGGCCTGAGGCTTTTCTTTTGAGTGTGTGTGTGGGGAGCAGGGAGGGGAGCTCAGAGCTGAAGGCTCCTGGCTGGGTAACCCTGCGCAGAGGCTGAGCCTCCCTCTATTGGCACAAGTCTCCCGCAGTGCTCGGTACCACACATGAAAGGCTGGGATGCTATTTCTTGAGTTTAAAAATACAACTCATAAGACCACTGCTTCAGGAGCATTGCGGGGGTGGGGTGGGGGGAAACCTCATGGTGCGTTAGAAGCGAGCTAGACTGCAGCTCACAGCCTTTCCAAGGCATCCCTCGCACACCTTTGCAAAGACTACAGAGTTCATAGTAAATTGTATCCTGCAGATCCCTGGAGTTTGGGGCGTGAGAGACTAGGCTAAAAAAGGTAGAACGGTCATCCTGGACACATGAAGTCTATTTCAACTAGAAATATTCTGGGTTTCTCCCTTAAACCTCATAAACCTGAGAGCAGCTTCATAGTGCACAATTACATAGTCTCTCTGCTCAACTGCATTATAAACCACCCGTGCACCTGGGCTTTACCTCTGCTGTTGAATCCACGTTCACAGAACAAGATTGGGAGCCAGGCTCTAGCTATCATCCAACCAAACTCCAGCCCTCCTCAGCTCAGACCAAGGAGTTGCTATGTCTTCTCCTGCCTTTGCTTCCTCCACTGCAGAGCAAAACAAGCTTGTCATGCCTGTCACTTGTGCCTTTAGTGAGCAGCCACTTAATGATTCCACACTGTCCTTATAAAAATCACCACCCAGCTGAATTCTGGAGTTACCCTGAGATTTGAGTTGTTCCCATTTTCCTGGGCAGTTGGAAGGCCGCAGTTCTCTGGAGTTTCTACACAGAGCTGCTTGAAGTGACTATGAATTCTCCAACTTTTTCTCATTGTAGCATTGGTTTACTACCCTGAGAATATGTTTGTGTGTGTGTGTGTGTGTGTGTGTGTGTAACTAAAGAAAGGCTAGCTGGATTGAAGCTAAATAAGGCCCAATGTGATGTGTTGCATAAGGACATTGCAACAATGGCATTCTCCCGCAATGGCTGCATACCCAGGATCATTTACGATGCAGCTGAAGAAAAGCTCTATTTCCATGGCACCTGTTGCCATGGCAGCTGTGTGCTCCTCCTGGAATGAGCAAGTCAGTGATAGAGCTCTGGCCACAGCCTCCAGAAAGCTTTGTTTGCTCTTGGGTAAATGGGACATTTTCTGTTGCTTGTTTGTTTTTAAAGAAGCCATAAAACTCTTCAAAAATAGCGGTTGTTAAATATTGCATAATTAATAATCTATTAAAACCAAAATAAGAAACCCTTTTCCCCTGAATGTCAACTACAAAAGCTTTCCTTGCTTCTTTCTGAGAAGCATTTCCAAAGGAAAGCATGCTGAAACACAGAAGTGGCTGTTTAAGGTTCTTTTGCATGAAGATTAATTATGGAAGGAGAAAGTAGTTATTGTTTATAGGAAAGGTACTTCCCCCTTAATTCAAACTGAGAAGAGTATTCTTTACACCTTACACAATGCAATACAGGATTGTTCCAATTCTTAACATGCCATTGAGCCCAAATTCAGGTTTTATAATGCACTTCAAACTTCAATGCATAGTGTTAACAACATGGATAGAGAAAAATACTTAAATGTGTAGAAATTTTAGTGAGCCCCAGGTGACTGAATCATAGGTGACAATTATTCTTTTCCCTTATAAGTTTCTAGACTCTGTGTGTGTGTGTGTGTGTGTGTGTGTGTATTGCCTTTCTCTTTTCTCTTTTTTACCGTCTTCCTTTCTTTCCACTTAGTATCCGTCCACAACATAAACCGAAATCAATATTACTACCTGTTCACATGAGTGTAATGCAGACCTCTACATGTGCTTCATCATACACTTCTTGAGCATCACATCATAGGGATAATTCTTGATTTGAACATATGAATAGAATGAATAACCAACTCTCTCTCTCGTACCCACCCATCCACACAAACACACATATCTTCTCTCTATTCTTCCCTGTATTCCTTCCTTCTTTCATTGTTTTCTTTTTTCTTTATTTTTAATTTTTTAAAATTATTTTGCTTTATACTGAGGATTTCACCCAATTTACCATATGTGCTGGATAAGTGATCTACCATTGATCTATATGCAAAGCCTCTAATGAATCTTTTATTTTACTTTTCTACTTTTACAAACATATTGAGTATTCATCCCTGCTTGCCTCCATCCCCCCTCCCTCCCATCCTCTCCCTTCCCTTGTTTTCTTTTTTGAGACAAGGTCTCATGTAGCCCAGGTTGGCCTTGGGTCCCTGATGCGCCAGTCTCCCCATCCCCGTGCTGGGATCACAGGCCTGGTTACCATTCCTAGCACTCATGTGCTCGCTTCTTGACTGGTTCTTTGTTCTCCGTGAACTACTGTTCCTCAAGATTTAGGGCTCTGACTGTCTGTGAGAGAGAATCACAACAGCTTATGTTTCTATGGATCAACACACTCATACTGTCCACGAATCAGCAGTCCTTAACAAATGCTTTGGGCCACTTGAATGGACAGCATCTCAGGTACCTAATGGCTGTGACCTCAGTGACTGATCCTAAGAACACAGACACTCTGTGGTTCACTCTGAAACTGATCTGCGATCCCCACTGTACGTTATTTTCCCCCCAATAGGGCTCTTACTTGTGAGGTTTATTCAGCATTTAAAGGTACAGCCAAGAGAAAGAAGTAGCTAGAGGAGTGACACGTTGGTGTCAGTTGATATGAAAAGCCAACATTCTTGAGAGACAGTTTCTAGCTGCTCATTCTCCCTTAGAAAGGCATTCTTCCAGTGTTTCACGGAGGGAGGCCTCTTCCAAACTCCATTTTACATTCTCTTTGTATTGGAAACCACTATTTGGCACCCATTCTTGTTTTTATTTTTCACTGAATAAATACATTGATCAGTTTAAATATGTACAAAAGTGACATTAATTTTCCTAAGTTAACCGTCACAGCCTGTTTTCTGGATCGAAATATTTCCAACTCATCCTTAGAGGAGGGAAGAGAAGAGCAAGGACAGCTGCCACAGAAAGCATTCTGCAGATGTGGACAATACAGATTCAGTTTAAATCTTCCTAACTCAGTGAGCATTTAGAACGAGGATTCCTTTCTTTCTTTTTTTGCTTTTAGACTTCTTTTTATAAAATTGCAAGAAGTTTCGTCGTTGTATGTTTCTGGCCAGTTGCAAAGCATTTTGGGGTGCGCCTTCCTCAGATCTCTCCAGATCCGTTCCCTGAAGGATTCATGTCACAAACAACAACCTTCGGCTCCAACTTCTGAACGCTTTCTTTGTTTCTCATCTGCCAGAGACAAGTTACCAATCTGCTTCTTCAGTTCCACTTTCTGAAAGGTTAGCTGCTGGTCAGCTGCTCCGCTGAAGGCCTTCTTTCTTTCGCTTTAGAACGCCTCTCGCATTCCCTCACTTCTTTGGTTTCAGGTAGTTGCCCTTATTAAAAAGTGCTTTGAGCTTTTCCAGACCGTGATCGGAAACTGATGAGCCATCTAACTTCCTCTTCCTGGGTTTTCTATTCCTGTCATTAGGAGCAGCATCCTCGTGTTTCCATAATCTTTATGCAGCTCTTCTAATCAGGGGTTGTGTTTTGAGTTAGTTTCTCTACAGTCATAGTTTGAGAGGCTGACTTTCAGTCTTTCCTATAAGCCAAGGATTTGTAATGAGCAAGCAGAATGCACACAGTGCACATTCAGTTTGCAGGGAAACTTGAGAAAGACTTTGCAAGTTTAGATTAGATAGAATAAGGCCTACTTTTTATATTATCATGTATATTATTATTTATTGAAATTTTATCATCCCTCACTCTCATTTTATATATAGTTTTACATATGATGATGATTACTAGGATTATTTAAATGAGCTACTTCCAAATTTGTTAATTTTAATCAGTTACTCATTCAATAAAATACTTAAAAATTAGGTCACTTTCACCCACACTTATTTTCTTCCTAGTTACTGACTTTGCACATGATTTTTAGCATGTAGATTTACAAAATTTGCATTCTTTTCACAAACTATAATTGGGCTTTTCTACTTATCCATAGGGCAATTCTAAAATTTGTTACACCGAATTTATAGTATGATGACAAAATAAGTTTAAAGAATTATCATATATACAGTAGTGCTGTACTATAGACAATGTATAATAATGGTGAGTAATAAATACAGAATTATAGCATCAACATCACAGAATCTCCACTATGATAAGAGTTACGGAGAGAGAAAAATCAACTCCCACACCTCCGACTTCAGGGAAAACAGCTTTCTGCATCAAGATGCAATGTAATCGCTTCTAAGTTCTCTACTTTCTTCCATTTCTATGGGCAACATTCAGTTACCATGTGGCCTATTTTATTCTATCCCCTAGAGAATTTACCCGAGACACTGATCCATTAAACCTTCAAAACCCACATTTCAGAAAATACTTTGAATTTTGCCTTTGGATTCAAACTATTGGGGGGAAGTTTTGGCATCTAGGTTCAAAATCATTTCTTCACACAGATCTTTGCTCCTGTGGCACTGCTTCACGTGTTCCCAGCTACTGATTGTCTGATCCACTTTGCCTTTCCTCACACAGCTTTTCTTTGCACCTCTGATATTTCATCACATCATACCTAGCTGGGTAGGTTTGCCTCCACTGACTTCTGTACTTGGGGGGATATACTGAGTCCAAAGAGTCATGTCTTTTTAAAAATCAAAGAGATTCTTGACAGTTTAATTATTATTCTTTCTTTCACTTACTGTCCCTTGACTCTAAAACTGTTTAGATAATTGATAAAGCTTCTCTCTCTCTCTCTCTCTCTCTCTTCTTCTTCTCTCTCATTTTCTTATTTTAAATCTCAGTCTTGTTTTACCCAACTTGGAGAATTCTTTGGATTTAAATTCAGATGGCTCTCCTGGTCTTTGGCCTTACCTATCTATTTATTACTTACTGGAATGCTAAAGATTGAGCCCAGGGCCTTCCACATGCTAAGACATACATCAGGCGAACACTCTAACAATCCCACCCTTTAAAAAAAAAGTACAATCCACTAGATTTTTTTTCTTTTGCATTTCTAGTTTCTAGGAACTAATTCTTCACTTCTTCTCATCTATAGCAGCTTGTTTTTTCAGGTGAGATATTTTTCTCTAATCACTGTGTGGATACTAGACATAGTTTTAAAAAATTCTACTCCTTATTTTCTCTGATTTATCTATTTACTTTTGGTCAATTATTCACTTGTCCTTTGAAAATTGGTTTCCCAAGGCCTGAAAGATGGCTCAGCAAATAAAGACATTTGCCACCCAGCCTGACCACCTGAGAGCCCACATGATGGAATAAAATAACAAACTTGAATTCTGTGGCAGTTAGTTATACGTGTTAACTTGACATTTGAGAACCACTAGGTTACCTGTGAAAAAAATTATTTAACTAAAGCGGCCTCTGAGCAAGTATTATGAGATGAGGGAAGATGCAGGTCATCGTATGTGGAGCATTCCCGGGGCAGGTAGATATGATGGAGAGCCAGCTGGTTGGAATTTGGCGGACCAGCAAGCTGGAAGGTCTTTACCTCTTTCTCAGTTCTGCCTGTGGATGCAGTGCTGCCAGATGGCTCAGTTCCTGAAGTCACCGTCACTGTGGACTATGACCTTAAACTCTGAGCGTGAATGACCCACTAGTCGTTCTGGTGGCGTATTCATTATTGTAACTGAAGAGAAACTGCAACATATTGTTTTAAGTTTTATTATTCACATTTGTTTTTTTCAAGCATAAAACCGTACATATCTATGAGATAGCATATGGCATTTAATATATGGTATAATATTAAGTCTATGAAACATTTATTACTTATTTCTGTACATATACATAGTGTATGTGTGTGTGTGAAAGAGGATAGTGTGAATGTGTTTGTGGAGGCCCAAGGATGACTTTGGGAATCATCCTGGACGGCTATGCCTCTTTATTGTGTTGCTCTAGAGTTTCCCAAGCTCTGCCTTCAAGGCCAGAAGTCCAAGTCCCTGCCATTTCTACCTGCATTTTTACAGGGTATCTAGGATCAGAACTCAGGTCTTTCTGCTTGCAAGACAAACACTTTAAACCCTGAGTCGTCTGTCCAGCTCCAACATTTATTATTTCTGTATTGAAGACTTGCCATGTTTTTGCTTCTAGCCTTTGGAAAGGTTGTCTAGTTATCCCTGGCTTGGTGTGTGTCCATCATTCTACTCTCAACTTCTAGGAAATTTCGTTTTCTTTTATATTGTTGACTTTCCTTCAAAATGTGCGTTTTTCAAAGTCAGTCTGAAAAGCCAAAAAGGTGAGATCGATGCATATGACTCAGCTGAAGCTAACTGAGTCAGGGCAGGGCTGAGCTTAGGCATCAGTACAGACCCCCCCCCCACATACACACACTCAATAAAACCATGGTCAAGAGAAGATACTACAAGTCAAAAGTACATTTGAGACACCTAGTCTAGGCTAAGAGGTGGCTCAGCAGGTAAAGGTATCTGCATGCAAACCGAGAGACCCGAGTTCAGTTCCTGGAGCCCACATGGTAGAAGAAAGACAATTTCTGAAAGTTGTTCTCTGATCTCCCCTTGCACTGTGACACACGTGTATCAGCAATCTCTCTCTCTTCCCCCCTCTCTCTCATAAATAAAATATTTCTGAAAGGCATGGAACTCATTGAGCATCCTGACTTAGCAACTTTAGCACTTCAGGATCCGTGTTTTTCACCGTATCCCTCCCTGGGTTGGCACAGCTGACTAGGAGCACAAGCTGCTGCTCCCACAAAACATCCCCAGAGGATGGGCCCACATGTTGCCTGCCCAGGAAAAGATCCAATCAGAATTGCAACATGTGCATTTGGTTTTTGCATCAACACAACTTGCAACAGCCTTTAGATCAGGGGCTATAGGAAGACAGGGAGAGGTGGTACATGCACAGGGGATACGTTCCCCATTGACCAGAGCACACAGGGCTTCCATGTGGGTATGGAAGAGTTTAAACTACTCCATCTCTGGAGAGAAATGACTCATCGTTTCTTCTCCCTCTGTTACCCATCAAGGAGCTTTCTCTTGGACCCTGAGACCTCAGTTTTCTTACCAGGCATCTTCCCCCTTAAGACATCATCTTCCAGAAGCAGCCCTCTGTGGTTAGCCAAAAAGCTGAAGCTTCATTACCAGCCTAACTTGGGGCAAGGGTAGCTGTGAGCCCTTCGTCTCATGTTCACTAGTGCACACAGGAGGTCCCCCAGCCCACCTGGTCCCCCAGCCCACCTGGTCCCCCAGCCCACTTGCTCAAGTGGAAGGCTGTTCCGGCCCTGCTGGGATGGACTGAACCCGAGCTAATGTCCCAACCGCACCCCTTGTGCATTTCTGCATTTAGCCTCACTGCACTTTGTGTTTCAGAAGTTCTGAACTGCTTGGCCTCTGACGTCACTTGCTCATGTTTTCAAGCACCAACATCCATTTATTATCTGAAAAATATCTTCCACTACCTCAAAGGAAACGTGAAAGGAGAGGCATAAGAATTGCTTTGTTTCTTGAACTGAAACCCCCTCAAGGCTTTGAACCTGTAGCTTCATTGACTCGTACCTGCTCCTGACTTCCCTATAGATCAATTGTAATAGCGCAAGTCACTTAAGATCTTCGTGGTGGTTTCCCTCATTTTGGAAGTGGAGAAAGCTAATGAAGATTTTTGAAATTTCTTTAATATTTAAGGATCTATCATGTTCTTTGGTTTTCATAGGGTAGTGTCACAATTTGGACATCTGGCACAAAATTCACTTTCTCGGCCTTCAAAGAAATAAATTTTTGTTGCTTAAAGTGCCCAGCTTACAAGCCTCTGTCATGTTTCTTCACAGGAGCCTGAACTGATGAGGGCAGTATTACTAAAAACAGACAGCAGTTTTTGCACAATTCCCCTTTCACAGCATTTGGTTAGATGTTTGTGGAAGGTTCTGTATTCACTTAATTGACTTGGTTCCTGGTTTTCATCCTTTAGTGGAAAGCATGCCAGGACCAATGCAATAGGAGAGCTCCTGTCCGAAGCTGATTTTCTCCTATGTCTCCCTAGACTCACTACAGACGATGCCACCCCCAGAAAAGCGTGCACAAGCAAACAACCATCCACACGGTGCCTATAGCACAACAAATGATGGAGTGCCGAGAGAGGAAGCCAGCAGACTCCAAGCACAGCATGATTCTGCTGGACACTGAACCTGCACAGACTGGACTGACATCCAGTCCTGCTGTGACTCAGACAGATGTCCAGCTCCTCCACGGTGTCTGTTCTCACCTCTGTTTACAGGAGACACAACTGAAGGAAAATGGTCCACAAGGGCCCTGAAACTTCAGTTCTAAACACCACCTTCCAAGGTGGGGTCCCCATTACTCTTTGCTTTTTCCCCCTCCAGCATTTTGTGATTGGCTCTCCTTTCTCAATTAGCCTTTCACCATTTTCTTTAGTTAAGTCTAGATTTCCTTGTTTATTTTTCTTTTCTTGTAGCTAATTCTTTGTGAAAGTGATTCTAATAGAACCATTAACAAAACGTTAGGGACTGGGGAAGTAATTCAGTCTATAAAGGTACTGGAAAATGGCAAAGACTTGAATTTGATCCCAGAACTCAAATGCTAGTGTATTTGAGTTAAAGGACCTTTGGGGCTTCCGGTTAGCTAGTCTGGCTTGCTTGATCAATTCTAGGCTAATGAAAGACCTTGTTTAAAATTTTTAAAAACTTAAAAAAGTGGACAGTGTCTGAGAAGTTCACCCAAGGCTGCCTCTGGCTTCAATACGTACACATACGCTTCCGACCCAAATGCTCAATGCATTTACACACACACACACACACACACACACACACACACACACACACACACGGGGGAGCATTATTTTGTAGCTGGAAACAAGAGAGTCACAGATTAACACAGATGAGAGGGAGAAACCAATCACACCCTTGAGTATGAAAGATCAAAAAACACCATAAAAATGGAAGGAAGAAATAGGAAGCCCGTGTGTGCTTGCTTGCATGTTCAACACTCTGTGACTGAAAGTCAGAATCAACACTATGTGTTCCACATGACAAAGGCTAATTAAGTATCTTTCCCAAGAAACACTAATTGCAGGCTTCTACAGATAATTCTGGAGATTTTCACGATGCAAAAACATTAAGGCACATCAAATAAAAACAGAGAAAAATGCCATATGGTGGTGCCATAGAATCCCAAAGCTTCAGGTTGAAGATAAACATTCTATGATTTTTCTTACAACTCCTCTGCCATTCAGAATCAATCACTAAGCTTCCAACATGGCGGATCCATTTATAGCTGGGATGTATAAATTACTGGTTATTGGGCTCAATGGAATCTGACCACACTGTAAAGATACACCAGCTGCTAGGTCCCTCCCCCAAACCAACCCAGATGATGGCACAGAAAGGCAAAAAAGGCTGAGAGATCACAGAAACTCATCCGTAAACTGGGAAATCCTTCGGGAGAGTGTTTGGAGTCCAGGGTGGTTGGCAAACAGCAATCCAGAGCAGAAAACTAAGTGTTCACAGGCAAAACAATGACTGGCATGTAACTATTTAGCTATTATTTTTCCTCTTATTTCCCTGAAAAAGGATGCCAGAGACAAAACAAAACAAAACAAAAAACCCCAACTGTATCAGTTTCTCAGAGCATTCTCTTGGGGGAAAACTCAAAGGTAAAGAAGGATACAGAGTGAGATAGCCTACTAATGTTTAATTAAAAATGACGAGGGTTTGGCAGGGAAAGAGAATAAAAGCTTTCCACACCTCGATGATCAGAATACTACCTGAAGCTCACCACTTTCCGCAGTCAAATCTAGTGGTGTTGAGTTAGATGAGGGAGCAAATTGATTATGTCATGTATAGATGATGGAAATTCTGCCATAAGAAGGTCTGTGTAGATGTTCACAGCACTGTGGAGTGGATGGCAGGGCACAGTTGGAACCCATCAAAGAAACTCACTGAGGAGCACTGGGTGGGTAAAACCTGACAGATACACATCAATAGCTGAATGTAATGATTTAGACACATGTATGCACTGTTTCAATAGCATACTGAAGCACAGCACGCAAGAAAAAGGAAGAAACGTACAACGTAATATCATCTTTTAAAACGTGGAGATTGACAGGTGAATACAAAGGCATGTATGAATCTCACTGGAGTGTGTTGCTGTAAAGAAGAGGGGAGAGAAGTGTAAGAAACAAGGGGTAAAACAAAATTAGAGAGAGAGTCCTTGTGTTGGCTGATAATGATATTCACCCTGCTAGAGAATTCAATGACTAACTGGGCTTGGAGGATGTTTTTCTTCCACTCATCACCAAAACAAATAACAAAGCCTACTGCCCCAAATCAAGAGCCTATCATTTTACCTGTGTCAAGCAGACATACAGGTTTCTACATTAAAATATTTAGCTTTTTCACAATCAACGACATAATCAAATTGAATCTCTTTCCTCTCTCCCTCCCTCCCTTAAATATTTATTTTAGAGAGAGAGAGAGAGACAGAGACCGAGAGTACATACATGCATGCCATGGTGCATGGGTGGAAGTCAGAGGACAATTTTTGAAAGTCAGTTTTCCCCTTCTATCATGGTGTGGGCTTCCACTGAACTCAGGTCATCAGGACTGCCAGCAGGCACCTTACCTGCGAGCTATCTTGCTAACTTCTCATTCTTTCCTTTCAAGGCAGGGTCTCACTTTCTAGTCCAGGCTAGCCTTCACCTCTTAATCCTCATTCTTTAACTTCCAAGTACTGGGTTTTACAGACATGTGCCATCACACCAGGCACTCAAATCCATTTTAAAAAATTCCTTTTTGCATATCCATGAGCTTAATCAACATTTATCATTTTGATCTAAAATGGATTCTTACGTCACTGCTCAAATTAATCTCAAACTTGCCAATCTGACATGGCAATGACATATCATAATATGCTTTATGTAAAATGGGATGCATAAGATGTAGGCTCATTTAGCAGGTGACACTGTAGAAGTCTTTAGTCAGCTAAGTTTCTAACAATTCAATTATATCTCAAAGCTCTACTCTAACTACAATTTGGTGTCTCTGTTTACCTACCTCTAGGTACATAAGGCCAGTACCTTAATGTAATAAATAGACAAGTACTTGCATATTCTCAGCTCTTTGCTGACTGCAGGAGAGAGATTTCATCTTTTTCCTCATTTTCTCTTTTCCATTTTTATGTGTATGTGGGAAATTGCATGCATGTACATAAGTATGTTTGCATGTGGATGGGCACATACATGCATGCATGTGATGTCTAAGATTGATACTGAAAATCATCCTCGATTGCTCTTCCAGCTTATTCTTTTTGAGACCCAGTCTCTACTTACACCGACAGGACTAGTCTAATTAGGGAGCTTGCTCTGGGGATTCCCCATCTCCACCTTCCAAGATTGAAATTACAGGCCGTCCACATGGGATCTAAGGCATTTTGCATGGAATCTGGGACCCAAACTCTGCTCTTCTTGTTTGTGCAGCAAGTGCTTCCATTGGTGAGTCTTCTCAGTCCTTTGCCTCCATTTTTTAAAAGATAAAACCTCTTGATGAATTGACCATCCTTATGGAAACACAAAACAGATCACTCACAATGGCTGTGCAAGTCGATCCCAGGGCAAGGCTGGCAGATCAGTGACAAATCCACGTTTCACCGATAAGCTCCTGAATTTTTAGCAGGACATTGAAGTATCAAGTGTAGACAAGAGCTCTTACTCCTAGATGGCCGACTCTCTCACAAAGCAGACGGATTACCAAGAAAGAAGCTTTCGGGATTTCTGATTCCTGATCCTAAACCTAAGGAACCTTGTTAAGAGCTTTCTAACCACCCACAAAGGCCAGAGAATGGGAGAAAACAAGCTTTGGGAAAAAAATTGAAAGAGATCTGATGATGTAGATTCATGAGCAGAGTGGTTGCCCCTAGCATATACAAAGCCCTGAGCTTGATCCTCAGTGCTGCATAAAAAAGTAAACTGTGCACCTTGTCGAACACCTGTGATCCCAGCAGGAGGATCAGAAGGTCACGATCATCGTCAGTTTTAGTTTGATACCAGCCTGGAATACAGGAGACTCTGTCTCAGAGAAAAAAACAATGAAAACATAACACCTCTTTCTGGAAACAGTGCTGTCGCACCATGGAGCAGCTAGTATATACTGCAAGTATAGTAGATTCGTTAGTCTAAGCATGACTTATAGTGGGTGCGTCTTGTTTTTTCAGTCCGTTTTTTTCCCTCCAGGTGCAAACTAGCAAGTAAATAATATGTTGCTTTCCCATACCACAAATGTTGATTAATAAATAGCAGTCAGATTCTCCTCCTGTTCTTACAAACTGACCTCTCCTCTTTCAAAACTTGGCTCAATATCTTCTTTTCTTCGCATGCATCATTAACCTCTGGTAATTACTAGCCTGTCCTTTGGGTGACTTGCCCATCCATGCCTGTGCTATTACACTTACACAATGTAATGGGTATCTTTCTTCTTTTGTGCAGCAATGATATACTATCCTATCATGTTCATCATTGACTTGCCAGCTCTGACTGCAGTCTTTTTCAAAGTACATAGGATATGTTCACAAATGGATTTCAAATCTGAAGAGAAGTTTCAAATAAACCATTATAGGATTTGGGTTTTTAATGCTATTTTCTTTTGTGCATGTTTGTATGTGTACGTATGTGCAGGTGCTTGTACACAGGTGTATATATACACACAGAGGCCAGAATACAACTTCAGATGTCTTTCCCCTTTTTTTCAAGACAGTATTATGTCACTGGTCTAGAACTACCAAGTAGGCCAAACTGACTGGTCAGTGAGCCCCATGGATCTGCCTGAGTCTATCTTCACAATGTTGGAATTACAAGTTGGAATAACAAAGCCTGGCTTTGTTATTGTTGTTGTTGAAATGGGTTCGTCCTTAGGTGTTTCATACTTAAAGAGATTTGTAGGAACTAAAGAACATCAAAAAGAGAATAAACAATAAATAAAGTAGACCTGAAGACACACAGGTGATGGCAGATAATGATGGTAATGTGGAATCTGGAAAAGTAAAGATTCCAGGCTAGTGTGAAGTTCTCTGTAGGCCCTATGAACACATGATAAACCGCATCACTATATGAGATAAACATGTTGTCAGAACCGACCCAGGATAGAAAGCCAGTGAGTTCCCTGTATTGAGATTGTTGATAAGGTCTTTGGCTATTAGTTCTTCTGACCTAAAGTTCTCTAATTCTGAGCTCTTTGCTCAATCAGGTTAAAACAAACACAGATAACATCATCTCAGCAGTGGATATTTTCCCAGTTAGGTCCCCCTGGAATTGGGGAGTCAAAATAGCTTGATACTTTATTAATAGATTAAAACAGCTACATTTTGGCAAAATATAAGAATATAGCTTTTCATGTGATGAAAAACATCTTTATCTTTCTGTAAGCACAGACTTAAAGCTTATGTGCCAGATAATCTCACCATGTAGTTACCGTCCTGAAGCAGCCTTGAACTTTCAGCTATAAGTGGAATCTATATTTTACCTACACAACTGGAGATGCCACCTCACATTTGGGCAGCTTTTGGTCTAGTCATCATTCTTTAGAGTAGATTCAAATAGGGAGATGGAGGAAAACTCTCTGAACCTGTTTCAGCTGTAGGTCTGTTATCACCTACGTCAACAAGACAGATGTTTCTAGAAGTATGCTTTTGGTGGCTGAACCCACTGCATTTTCCTAATCTCACTGTAGCTAACACAAATGTGACCTGAAGATCAGAATATGTTCTACAGGAAGTGAAGATAACACCTTTTCCTTATGGTGAAGAGGAAACAAAACAAGAGTTTGTTTCAATGTTATCTCTTTCCAAGTGTGCCAGTTAGATATAGGCTCAACTTCACAGTTGAGAACAGAGCCTTTAAATATACTCATGAATAATTAGTAGTTAAGGCAATCCCTAAGCAAATCTGTGAGAAATTATCTAATTGATGAGGGGAAGACCCAACTCATAGTGAGTGGAACTATTCCCTACATAACTGGATAAGATAGAGAGAATTGGTTGGCTCAGTACTTTGAATACTTTGACTTGCAGATTGACAGGTGAGGTTTGCTCCTCTCTCAGCAATTTTGCCAAATTGGACTATGAACTGTGACCAGAATCATAAGCAAGAATAAAATCCTGTGTTTTTTTTTAAAGTTGTCTGGTCATGCATTTACCAGCAACATGAAGATAAATTAGCACAGAACTTAATAGCAGACTTTCCTGCACTTAAATTTTTATATAAAATAAAGTAAATGGCAAAAACTAACTATAAAGGTTTATCTAGCAAGAAGTTGTGAAGACGTAGAGGGCATGAGGAAAGAGCAATCTTTAGACTGAATCTCAGGATCAGAGAGCTAACTTCCAAGCAGTAGTAGTGAGAAAAACACAAATGTAGAAGTTTCAAGTTTGGAGCCCAGTTTGTCCATTGGCTCTTGTGTTAACATAATTACACCCAAAGAAATAAACTAATTAAATTAAATTAAGTAAGAAAAATATATATTTATGTGTGCAATAACAACTGTAAAACAGGCTGGTCCTCCACAGGGACATCCAGTGCCCTCTGATACACATACATTTAATAAATAAATAAAGTTTAAAAAAACCCAGTTGCCTCACAACCCAGTCTACTCATAGATATGTACCTACAAGCACTGAAAGCATATATCCATATAAAAATTCATACTTGGAGGTTCATTCATGCAACATTATTCATAACTGTTAAAAGTGGAAACAGCTTAGGTGTCTATTAAATAATAAATGGATAAATAAAGGTGGCATTTCTCTATAGTGTGATATTGTTTGGCACACTGATAGCAGCTACAACATCGATGATCCTGAAAACATTATGCTAAGAGCAAAAGAAAAACAGACATAAATGGCCACAGATTATTTCACTCCATTTACATGATGCATAAAATGAAGCCCATGGCAGGAGACTCCACTGAAGCAGAAGCACATTGGTGCCTGGCAAGGCTTACAGGAGAGGAAGCGAGAGCAGGGAGCAAACACTAACAGGGACGGGTTACTTTGGGGAGCGCTGAAAACGTTTGTCAGTTACACTGTGGTGACAGCAATACAAACCACTGAACTGCAAGCTGTGAAAGGGGAACTTTATGCTACGTGAACCACATCTCCTTCCAGCTGTTACAAAAACAGTCGCCAGCTGGCTACGGTTTGCTGGTTCCCATTCCTGATTCTGACAAGGTTGTCTGTGTGTGTCAATCTGTGGTCCAGGTGGATTACATGTTCTCTAAGATTGCTTTCAGGAAAACCTAAAATCCTCCTCTTCACACAGGGATTATGCTTGAAAGGAGCTCCAGACATTCCGGAGAATTTTCTGTTGGCCACCATACAACGCATTTTAACACTTGCTCAGATAAGAGCATTTAATAAGGTTTAGGAAAGGTTTAGAATAATAAGCACTGGAAGTTTTCAACAATTCTTTTTGACCAGGGCACTAAAGAATCAAACGAGAAAACCACCGCCTTCCTGCACATGGGCACTGCACCATCCACAAACTCCAGATCAAGAGAAAGGACCCTGTGACTGAGTCTGGCCATTGGGTAAGGTTGCTTCACCACCGCACCTTAGCCATCATCTCTACCTGCTGCAGACAACTGAGTTGAACTAAAATCTTTAAAGTTCATCTTAGCACATTTCATCATATAAGTTCTTCCAAAACTAATCCTTGGCTTTCTTAGTCCCGTGTAGACTTCATTTGGTCTCAAAGCTTTAAATATCATTTTCTGGAGCTGCTCAAATCAAAAAGCTATAAAGTCGTCACCCCTTTCTCTTCTCCCACCACACATCTGCTTGATCAAGAAGGGTTAGTTCTACTTTCACAATGTTTCCCACATCTGGTGATTTTCGCTTTCTCCACTACTGTGATACTGATTGTAGCAGTTACTCTTCTCGGTTGCTGTGAGACACCGGGGTCAAACTCAAGCAACCTAAAGGAAGACAGCGAGAATGTCAGAGGGAGATACAGTACTTCCTGTCGGGAAAGGAATGCTGGCTGGCAGAAGCTAAAGGCAGCTTAAGTCACATCCATCAGGGAGGCATGTCAGCTGCAAGAGCAGCTAACTCAAGCAGCTCAGGGCTAACCAAGCCCAAGGACTACCCCCGTGACCGCTTTCCTCCACCAAGGCTTCACTCCACAGGTGCCATGGCCTTCCCACACACCTGAGACTGCAAGTGAGGGACAACATACATTTCAAACCACAGCACTGACCTACCATTATCTCCTACCCAGATTTCTGCCAAAAGTCTCTGTGCTTCTACTCTAGTCCCTCCACAGCCTACTACTCTTTGCACAGTGACTAGAGTGCCTAATGAAACGGCCCTGCAATAATTCTGTGCACATAGTGCAATTTCAGGCCCTCCAGGCCCTTGTGGACCTGGCATAAAGGTCTCTGAAGGCTAATCCCCACTTTAGCAATCTTCATCCCCAAAAATGATCACATCTTTACCAGGTTCAACAATCTAAGGAAAGATGGTGCACACTCCTTTAAAATCCCATGTGATGCTTAACCACATTCAGCCAGGCAAACTCCTCCTTCTGTCTTTGTGAAGATGGGATGGAAGAGCAGTAAGTACATATGGTGCACCACCCGGAGAAGAGGAAACCCAAATGCTCAGAGCTTGGAAAACCTGCCGGCACCAAAGGGAGTGAACTCTTGAAGCTTTAGAGGTCCAGGGCTACTAGAACATCAAACTAACAAACGTTCCCTGTCCCCGGGAATGTTCCTGCTACTGCAGCAAAGGCAGCTTCCTCTTTGTGAATCCTGCACTGTCTGTGCAGACAGTACAGATGTGAAAACTAGAGAAACAGTCTGGCTGCCAGCCAGAGAGAGGAAGAGGAAGAGAACGCGTGGCTGTGTCGGTAGGAGCAGCCACAGAGACCTCACTGTGGTCCTGGAGCCTGGTTTGCTGTGGCTGCTGATTTTCCCCAAAGCCATGATTGGTAGGAAAACCTACCTCACAGGAGGCTGCGCCTCAGACCACTAGAAGAGCATTTTGATGCCGACACAGCATATTGGGTTGGAGGAAGGGGAAGCAAGTAATCAGAAAGCTGGACCATTAATGTAAGTGCTCAGCAAGAAGCTGCTTTTATTGGCCAAACGAATATTCTTCTGGTCCTAAAAAGTAGTACTCCACTGAATGAGAATGTTATATACATTTAGGGAAATAGGACCAGCTTAAATCTCTCCTTTCTGCCCAGTGTTGCCTTATTAAAAGCACTTCTCAGAGCAGAAGATAATAGGACATTCAACAACTTTCCCCAATTCCCAAACTCAATTTAATCTTTGCCTGCATTCACGCTATCGCTGTCTCTCAGGTTCAGGGCAGAGAATCTATGCAAACTCAGGAGACTGTACGGTTGCCTGCATTCCCAGTCCTCACCTACCACTTTGCATCTATCCTTCTGGCTGCCTCTACAGGAGTTAGCATTTAAATTTGAATTGTATAAAGGGCTGTTGGGTTTTTCAAGTCGTGCAGCCCACCAAGTGTACTGCAAAGCAGGGAGCAAATGGGCCAGAAAGCTTCCATTTGAGTCTCTCCTGCTGGTGTATTATCACTACAGCATCTGATATTGGTACTAGAGCTATTAAAGCAATAATTCTTTTTACATGTGTAATCTTTCCCCACCCTGTAAGCCAAGCAAATACCATCATTCTGTCAAGACAATTACATCCAGCCTTTCCCCTTAAAGTGAAGATAATATCAAAAGCACTTTTCCAACAATAATTTTCTCTGCCCTAAATTTGTTTCTGGGAGACATGTGGAAAACAGGTGCAGAAAGATGAGACTGTGCATGTATCTCAACCATAGCAACATAAATCAATAATACAGCCAGGAGTTGCAAACTATGGCTTTTACTGCTCCCATAGCACTTTGCTGCGTGAACCTATTAAATCTATGTCCCTCCCAATGTTTTGTGGCAAAAGCTGTGTGCTACTCATCTTAGCTCCCTCAGTGACAGCTTAGTAGTTGACATGCACTCAATTCTTGAATTCATGATCCTGTGCACATGTGTGAGCATGTGTACATGTAACGACATGCAGACATGGATACAGAGAGGAAAACACATGAGCTGCTTATGATTCAAATTACCTGACTTCAGAACTTCCTGTGTGTGTGTGTGTGTGTGTGTGTGTGTGTGTGTGTGTGTGTGTGTGTGTGTTGCATGTGCAAGGCCATATATGTGTTTGGGGGGCACACTCAAAAGAGCACTTGCATTTCTGTGCCTATGGATGCCCAAGGGGGACTTCAGGAATTGTCCTCAATTACTCTACTTCCTTAATGCTTGGTTCTGGGGTTTTTCAGGCTCTGCCTTCCAGTGCTGGAAATAGAGACCACACCATATTCGCCCAGCATTTTCACATGGGATCTGGCAGTCCAAACTCAGGCCTTTTAAGACTGAAAACATTTGTAGTATGTATTAATCACAGTGTACATGGTATTATTACTTGGATGCTCAATATGTGTTTATTCTATCCCTGTGTTGAGGATTGGTGAGGCATTCCACGAGACACAACTCCTACAGAACAGGCTCTTTGGTATTCTCAGGAGAATTCAGCACAGAGTTAGACAGATGCAGATGATCTGTCATGAACTGCCAAGCTGAGTCAAATGCAAGGTCCATTCAGTCCCAAAGTGACTATGGAAACTTGTCAATTCCAAAGAGCAGATTTGTTTTTGAAACTTTTTAACTTTTCTGATTAAAGTTGAAACATAACTGAGCTGACAGGAAGATGAGCCTGCCTCTATGCCTGGAGAACACACTTATCCTTGGCAAACTCTACAACATTAGAGTCCTTTCTAATATTTTAATCTCATTGTACACCAGGGTTTCTTTAGCCATCCTATTTAAATAGCTCCCCCTTATGCCCAGATGGCATCTATCAGAAATGTCCGGTTTGGTTTCTGCAACCACGAATTCACTGCAGCGGAATCTACTTCCAGGAGATGACAGATTTTGCCTTATTTACATTATGTCATGGTAGGGGAAAGGCCTCAAGAGGCACCACACTTCCCTCAGAGACTGACGAGGGAATAGGAAAGAATATCCTCAGTGACATGCTCACTGGTATATAATCTTTATTTCGGCAAGTACCCAAACACATGTCATTAGCATAACCCAGATGAGACTTAATGAGTCATACACACACACACACACACACACACAGGACATAGGAGCAGAAGGGAGACAGGTGGGTAACAGAAAAGCTTGTAGTGGAAAAAAAAAGTGGGAAACGATTGGGACTGAGTAAAAATGGGTGAAAATGACATAAATCATTTTCACCCTAAAAGCCCTAAAAGAAAACAAATTTAAAAATATCTTTCCTGGGCTGAAGAGATGGCTCAGGGTTTTAAGACTCTGTTCACAAGCAGTAGGTCCTAAGTTTAAATCCCAGGTCCCACGTAAAAATGCCAGGTGGAAACAGTAGTGGCCTGCACTTCTGGCCCTGGTGAGCAGAGCCTGGGAAATCCCAGACCAGAGCAAGAAGGAGGTAGAAGCAATGCAGGATGATTCCCAAAGTCACTCTTGGTCTTCCACAGGGACATATAGTATCCCCTGATACACACACACACACACACACACACACACAAAATATTTTTTTTTTTAAAATAGCTTTCCTTAGCCTATTTACTCACTTTTTTTAGCATAGTTCACTATATCGCCCAAGCTGTCCTCAAACTCCTGATCCTGCTACAATAGTCTCCAGTATATTAGTATGATAGGAATGTGCCATCATGCTCAGCCTTGTTTATTTAAATTCAGAGCACATCGACCACTGGTGCTAAGTTATGCATATTCATTTGTACATTCTTGTTTCCTTCTCAGACAGAACATCAGGACAGCACTCCCCCTACCCCAGTGTACTCACTTCTCAATAATTATTTACACAGTAATGTTACTGAAGTGACAAATGTCTACTCACTGCGAGCCAGGCTATTAATTTGAAATAAACAGAGAGGATTGGGATGGGTTGACTGCTTGGTAAGCAACACACACACACACACAAACACACACACACACACACACGCACGCATGCACCACCCAGTCAAAGCTGAAGTCTTCAGGAAATGAACCCTGAGAGCCAAGGGAATATCCTCCTAGGACAGCAGCTTCATCAAGCGATTGATAAGAAGCAGGACCAATCTGTGTGAAAGATTTGGAAGAGAATTGCTGCATTCTACCAAGACTAAAAAAAGAAGAGGGAATTGCTGCAAGAAAGCCAGATGGGGCTAAATGCCACGAAACTTACAGCAGATGGCACTAAAATATTAAACTAACATTTCTGTATGCTCCAAGCTGAGCTGTGTTAGGGCTGATTACTGGAGGCCTATTTCAAAACATGCGGATGCAAAATAAATCCTGTATTGTTAAGTTCTTCTGCTAAAAACAACTCTTAGCATTAGCACCTAATATACTTTCCTGCAAAGGATATGTTAATATTATTCAGACAAGGTGTGATGCCTAAGAAAACCAGGAGTAGAGGAAGCCCAGCCTCTTTCGGAAATCTATGCAAAAACAAGGCTCCCTCTGACGAGGTTGTGAAAATCTGCTTCTCTGAATTCCATGGCAACGGCAGTGATCCTCAGACAAACACTTTATAAGCCAGGTTTTTTTTTTCCTCCTTTTTGAATACCTTTGCACAATATTTTTGGATAATGTTGAAATACAACTGGTGTTGCATAAGATGTAAACACAAGGCCGAATCCAATGGCTTCGGTATTAACAGGCTGGCTTGCCACTTTCCCACTTCATCCACAGTGATTATTCCATTGCTGACAGTGCAGCATCCAGCTCCTGGGGTTACCCCAGAAAGTACTGTCAGCTGCAAGTCAGACTCGGAATTTATAGACAGGCCAGAAGTACCCACTCAGAGAAGAGCAACATTCTTAAGGTTTCTAAGCCATGTGAAGTCATCGGCGAAAAACCAGCTACCTTGCAAATATTACCTAAGGCTTCAGCCTTAAAAGGGGATTTGCAGAAGATTCACTTACTTTCTCATTGTATCAGAAGCATAGACACTATCAAATTCTGGTCATCCAGACGTCAGGGGAGAAAAAGTAGAACCACATAACCGGGCAAGCACTGAAGAATCCTATTAACTATATTATATGTGTGAACACTTTTATAATAAAACATCAGGAAATAAAAGGAGATCCACCTTATTATCATGTGATAGGCAGGGGACCTTGCCCTGCTCCATGTTATTAGCAGGAACATGCAAGAGATATTTGCTTACTGGTTAATTAAAGCAGACCAGTGGAAAGGGACAATTGGAAGAATGTTAAAGACATTTGAATACAAACAGGGAATTCTATACACAAGTGTTTGTTAGATGTATTAATGACCTTAAAGTTACAGAGGAAAAAAATGTTTCATTTTTCGGGCACGCATGATGAAATGTTTATATCCTTTGGTGGCAGTAAGTTAATCTTAAAACGCTGCCCCCACCCCCAATATGGCAAGATGACATTAATTGTTAAGTTTCACTGACCTAGATGCTTTAGTTTGGTATTCTGTTACAGTAATAAAGACCTCACACAAACAATTTAGGGGAACAGAGAGGATCTTATTGGCTAACAATTCCAGCTTAGAATTTCAGGTTACTTTTGTAACCTGTGACAAAGAAGTCATGGCAGGAGCTGAGACAACTGGTCATATCACATCCATAGCAAAGCAAGCTGCTAGTCTGCCCAAAATACGCCTAATGCTCTCGTTAACCACCTGCCCAGAAATAACCTACTGAAATTAACTGCCTCGATATAAGTGGAAATTCACTATCCTATCTTTCTTTTAAATTTCCCTGAAGAACCTGTTTTGTACAGCAGGCGGCTTTCCTTGTAAATAACCCCAGGGATGGATATTCTTTACATGTGACTTTTGGGACATGGTCACGTTAGTCCACAATACATAGGTTTACCTGAATTTAGGTAAGAAATATGAATGGCTCTTTCTTTAAAGTTGTTGCTACCCTGAATATCTTTTATTTTCTGGCCTGATAACAGAAATCCATCCTGTATCTTGGCTATGATGGAAACAGAACTGAAGGCTGGGCCTGAGGAGAAGATGGTGGCCAGCTGAGATCCTCCCCATCTGGGGAAACACGAATGTTCAGGACACCGCAGAAGGAGGGCTGCTGACTGGCTAGTACAAGACATGTTCTCCATAGGCCCGCCAGAGGGCCATCCTTGGAAACAGCTCAGGAGAGTCACCCACTGAGGACAGCCCACTCTCGCCGCTTCAGGAGCCTTAAAGAACCTCATTGCTCTGACTTGGGCATTGGCCTTAATTCAGTATAGAAAGCACAACCTCATTATAAGATGCGATCATGACTGCTGTCATTTGGGATCAGCCAGGTCTTCTACCTGCCTGAGCACCTTAAATGCATTACTTAATTTAAATCTCATTACAATTCCAGACAGCAGAAACGATGACCCATGTTTTAATGATGAGACCCAGGAAATAAATTTTAGACCAGCCAGTGGTAGAGGTGACCTCAAATCTAAATCTTTCTTATTCCAGAGCTCAGTCACTATGTAAGACAGCCTATTCCTACACTACCCTTAGTAACAAATTTTGTTTTTAACTGGCTTCTGTTGTATTCAAAATAACAAAGGCACTCATTCACAAAGTTTTCATCTCCAGAGATGTTAAAGTTTCATTAGACAAGCTTTGTATAAACTCCAAGGAAAAGTTACCCATGGGCCTGCAGTGATGCTACCCTTTGCTTTGTTGATTTAAATCTACTATTGACTATGTCAGCAGAGCCCCAGAATGCATCTTTCTCTGCTGACTACATTTGCCCTTTCCAGGGTTGGTCACTCCCAGGAGAGTAAGAGGTAAATGTTCTTCAGGACAAACAGCAGGTGATTCCCACGCAGTGTTCTCTTCTCAATTGGCCCATTATTCTCTAACCTTTCACTAGACACAATAACATTTAAATGAGCTTTTGAAAAAGAGCACAAGCTACAAAACACACTGGCATCCCATAAAAGTCTACAGCACTCATCAGCAGCTTTGCTTGCATGTCTGGAGTCACCGTTCATTTATGGACCAAATGTTTATTGAGTGGTTGCTTTCTGTTAGGCATCTCTGCATGCACTAGGGATGCCACAGCGAACAAAAGGCTGATAAAAAAAAGCAATAAACCACTAAACTCAACCAATACACAAACAAATTATATATTGGGCAATGAGCGCTGGAAGAACTAAAGAAATCACTTGTGTCAGAAAAGGGACTTAACGGTTTACAGTGTTTGTTCTCTCGCGTAGCGTGATGGATAGAGTTGTGCTATGGATTCAGGCCAACAGACTGTAAGCAAAAGCAGAATGTTATTTCCAGTAGGTTTTTAAGAGCTATTGTGCCTATCCAGCTTTTCTCTGGCTTGGCAACCCAAGAAGCTGAAAATTGACATTCATGACATGGAGCAGAGGGGCTGAAGGAATTGCGGGGCACTTCATAACTGGAAGAAGAAGAGTCCTTACCAACAAGTATCATGTACCACGTGAGTCAGAGTAAATGTTTATTGACCTAGCCCATTCAAATTTGGGGATTTGTTTGTACAATGTCCTCTAATAGGGTTCTGAGCATGTGGAGCATCTGCACCGGAGAGAGACAAGAAATGAGAATGAAAATAACAAGATGTTATAATGTATAAGAGATAAGATTAACTTGGCGGTTATAAACACTAAGTCGACATTTTTACTGAAATATACTGCTCCATACATGTTATGATCAAAGATTATTAAATTTTGGGATCTTCAGAGCATAGTCTATACATCTATGTACTAAAAATGACACTCAATAGGACATGATGAATTGGGTCAATTTGCTCTAGAAATCCTCAAAGATGACCCATCTACCCACAGTTTTGGAGAGAATATATTTTGTGAGGTCAAGTCAATTGCTCTTTAAATCACTGGAGATTATCCAATCAAACTGTAACATGAAGAAAACCTATAAACTTTTAACTGAATATTTTACCAAAAAAATGTTGCAAAAACTACATTAAATGAGTAACTGGATAATAATCTTCCAAAGCCCAACTTCATTCTGTAATTATAAGCAACATGAATACTTAAGCAGCAGTAAAATGAGAGTGTAAGCACTTAACCTAAATTATCTCAATAAATTCTCACAGGAAGCACACAATGTAGGCACTATTGTCCCCTGTGAGCAGATGAGAAAAGAAATAGAAGCACAGCCAGGTTCACTGTCTCAAAGTCACAGAACTAGGAATAAGTGGTACAGGAAGACCCCCACACAGACGATGAGGGGGATAAGCAACCCACTGGTGGGGAGAGACCTTAGAACTGGTTCGGGGGATGGTTGTTTTGCATATATTTCAGAATCCTACAGCCTAGAAACAAGCAGAACAGTTCACGAGACACCAATGCATGGCGGCCATCTCCACTGATTAAAACCTACAGTTCCTGGGGCTGGAGAGGTGGCTCAGGGGTTAAGCCTCTGCCTTGCAGGTGGAAGGTCCTGAGTTCGGATCCTAGACTCCACGTATAGACGCCAGGCGGGAGTGGGGGCAGCCTGCGTTTCTGGTCCTGGTAGGGTGGGCCTATGAATCCCGGGGCAGAGTAAACGAGGAGGTGGAGGCAGTCCATGATGGTTCCCGAATTCGTCCGTGGTTCTACACACACACACACATACATACACACATGCGCACACACATACATGCACAATTGAATAAATAATAATAAAAAAAAACCCTACAGTCCTTGCTCCAGTTCCATGCTTGCCAGGCAACATTGCATAAAAAGGGTTGAGAAATGCAGTCCTTAACTAAGAAGTCAGCTCCCACACACGACTCTACACTAGCGAAGAGCCAGTATGGACTTGATGGAAAACTACTTACTCTTACCCATCACAGAGTGAACATCAGAACTAGCAAGGACATACATATGAAAGAGGATAAGACTCATAGTTCAGGAAAATGGTCATATGCTGCATATGGGTTCTGAGGAAAAGATGTTGTCTCTACAGGAGCTACAAAATAAATCACAAGAGATTTTCTTTTTTTTATATTATTTATTCAATTATGCGTGTATGTGTATGTATGTGTGTGTGTGTGTGTGTGTGTGTGTGTGTGTAGAACCGCGGACAAATTCGGGAACCACCATGGACGCCTTCACCTCCTCCTTGTTTATTCTGCCTGGGGATTCACAGTCTCCGCCCTACCAGGACCAGAAACGCAGGCCTCCCTTGCTTCCGCCTGAGTCTAGGATCCGAACTCAGGACCTTCCGCCTGCAAGGCAGAGGCTTAACCCCTGAGCCACCTCTCCAGCCCCCACAAGAGATTTTCTAAATTAGAGTCAAGTCTAGAGTTTTGGCTTTGGAGTTACAACCCATTTTAGTAGGATTTATAAAATCTATTCAAACTTTCATGATTCTGTTTTCATAGTAATAAAAAAGAGAATAAAAATGTGGACCTCAGGCTAGGGAGATACTTCAGAGTTTAAAGCCATTATCTCACAAGTAAAAGGAACTGAATTTGGTTCCCCAAAGCCCAAGTAAGAATGATGGGCAGATATAGCAGAGACCTGTAATTCTGGCCCGGGAGGACAGAGCTTAGGAAACTCAAGAACAAAGAAATAAGGATGTAGAGCAATCCAGGGTGATTCCTAGTGCCACCCTTGGGCCTTCACAGGCACACACACTCAAGTGTGCTTTTGTACATACAACCACTCATATGCAAAACATGCATACATGTATGCAAAAAAAATGGACCTTGACAAGGGAAAAAAAGCAATAAACTGACAATGAGACTACTTTATTTATATCAATATTATATAAAGCCAATTTATTTATGGATTGATTTTGAATATTTGAGGAAACCACACTTACATGTAAAATGAGCTCAAGTAGCAACTGAAATCTAAAACCTCTCCAGGTGACGAGACTGCATTCTAACTCTTGAGCTAGCTGCTCCTCTACACACTCATTATAAAGCTCCCATTCACATTGACTCTTTTTCATGATGAAGCATCTTAAATCTCTGAATCCTAAAACAACTTACAGTGAAAAAGTGTTAAGTTGTGCTTAAAGACAAGTTGGAATTAAGAGACCTTATTTCAGATCTGAGTTTTTCTATGGCTATGTCATGGCTCAGAACACTGATGAATCTTCCACCCTTGACTTGAATAGGAAATGAGAGCCACAATCTAAAAATGCTAATCATTAGGAAATTAGGCTCGTTAATTCTACTTGGCACCATATTTTTTTTGGTAGAGGCCAAATTGTAGCTTAAAATTAATTCTGCTGAAAACCCATGTTACTCACTCCAAAATATTTTGTGAAACTCTGTCCCAAAGAAAACATAGATGGTGATTTAGATGGCCAGTCACCACATAAATAGTTCCACCATGTGGACATTGGGGGAAAAATCATTCAAAAACTTTCTCGTACATCATAATCCTAACTATAAGTTTCAAATCGTGGTAGTTTGCCATAAGGTTAGAAATTAGAAGGCGGATATTTTCATCACAACCACTGGATGGCAACAGACATTAGCAATCTGTTAACCAATGTAAAAACCACTTTGTGCTTTACTTGATTTCTTCTGGAATTTTCTGTGGAAAATCCAATCTCACTGTCAGGGACAAGTAAATAAAGCTGAGTAAGCGAATTAGGTTTTGAAAGAAATACTCTGCTTTTGCAAATGTTCTGTATGCAAGTAAATCTCCCACAAGATTTTAATACTCAGCCAAGAAGTGGGAAAACATAAAGTGCCTATAAAAAGGTAAGCATTAAGCCAAAATGCAGCTTTGAACTGAATTATTTATTAGTGGTTGTGCAATTTTTGATCTTACTAGTAAAGTCATGTCTTCTGGCTGAGGGCTCAACTCCACCCTTAGCTATTCTCCTTCTACCATGAATTTCTAAAGGAAAGAATAGTGCTACTGGGACTGGAGACGTGGCTCAGGGGTTAAGCCTCTGCCTTGCAGGTGGAAGGTCCTGAGTTCGGATCCTAGACCCCACGTATAGGCGCCAGTCAGAAGCGGGGGCGGCCTGCGTTTCTGGTCCTGGTAGGGCAGAGCCTGTGAATCCCGGGGCAGAGTAAACAAGGAGGAGGTGGAGGCATCCATGGTGGTTCCCAAATTCGACCGTGGTTCTACACACACAAACGCACACACACACACACACACACACACACACACACACACACACGTACACACACACAATTGAATAAAAAAAAAAAAAAAAAGAATAGTCGGTGATTCCGGAAGAAAGAGGAGCACGGCGTGAACATGGGAAAGCAAAAGAAAGCAAGGAAACATGCGACCATGAAGCGGATGCTTAGTCTCAGAGATGAGCGACTTAAAGAAAAAGATAGATTAAAGCCTACAAAGAAAGAAAAGAAAGATCCCAGTACACTGAAGGAAAGAGAAGTTCCCCAACATCCTTCCTGCTTATTTTTCCAATACAATACACAACTGGGTCCATCTTATCATATCCTCGTTGATACCAACTTTATCAACTTTTCTATTAAAGCCAAACTGGACTTAGTGCAGTCAATGATGGATTGTCTATATGCCAAATGTATCCCTTGTATAACTGATTGTGTAATGGCTGAAATTGAGAAACTGGGGCAGAAATATAGAGTGGCACTAAGAATCGCCAAGGACCCACGATTTGACTGATTGCCATGCACACACAAAGGAACCTATGCAGATGATTGCTTGGTACAAAGGGTAACTTAGCACAAGTGCTATATTGTGACTACAGTTGACGGTGACCTTAAACGAAGAATCCGGAAGATTCCTGGAGTGCCTATCATGTACATTTCTAACCATAGATACAACATCGAGCGTATGCCAGATGATTATGGAGCGCCTCGATTCTGATTCTTATGAGACAAAGTTCCGGAGCCTTCCTTCGACCAACTTTCTCTGTATTCAGTTCATTGGACATGCCTTAGTATGTCTATTTGTGCATTTGCTCTATTATGAGTTGAGTGTGTTTAAATACACTCACTTTTTTAAATCAAAAAAAAAAAAAAGAAACAATAGTGCTACTAATAGACCTTTTCTGACCCAGGAGACCCCAAATTCCTGGGCCAATTGATTCCTCTGCATCTCTCTACTGTGGACCTCTGGAAACTTTATAGGGTGGGGAGATGTTAGAGAGCATCCTCTAGAATTGGCTGGCAGGATTTCCTCTTTACCTGTCCTGTTTCAGAGTGAACAGTCCACACTTTATTTTTAGAAGTGTTTAGAAGTGCTTCTTGGTGAGTGAAACCTGGAGAACTAGAGTGACAGATGAGCACAGTCGTCAAAGCTGCCCCCAAACCAGTGATTCTGGGTTTGTTGTCACATGCTCAAGATGAGTTAGAAATGTGGACAGAGGGCATCACAAGCAAAAAGACCTGAGGTCGGATCACAGATCACACATAAAAATGCAAAGGGGGGGAGGGGAATGGTGTGGCCAGCACTTTCAGGCCCTGGAAGGCAGAGCTTGGGAAACCCCAGAGCAAAGCCAAAAGGAGGTAGATCAATCCAGGGTGTTTCTAATAGTCACCCTGGGCCCTCTGCAGGCACATACTTTGTATTCTGATCTGCACACACACATTTGCATGCAAGAAAGAAAAGAAAGAAAGAAAGAAAGAAGGAAGGAAGGAAGGAAGGAAGGAAGGAAGGAAGGAAGGAAGGAAGGAAGGAAGGAAGGAAGGAGTGAGGGAGGGAGAAATGCACACAAGGAGTAAAACAAAAGTAGACTTATTAAGGAATGTGAGAAAACCCTCTGAGACTGGGAAGGGCTTCAAGGGAGGGATACGGACATGCTACCCTGCCCAGTTGCCTTTTATGGGTCTTACAGTAAGAACTGGATAGAGATTGAGGAAATCTTTAAGATTGGTCACCTCTGGGCACATCAAAAGCTGAGTCCGTAAAGGATCCTACACATCTTCTAAGGCTCCTTGGTCCAACCAGTCAGGTTACTGTCCAATCAGAGCAGATGTGGTGGCATTTTCATTCACTCTCTTCCTCAGCTCATTTTATTTGGTTTGTAAGCTATTGACTGACTAACTTTCCTTTCTTGATCTGGGCTAAGTAATTTACCACTGGTCCTCATTCTTACTGCCTACAGGGAACTAACTCCTGTCTCACTTCACCTACACAAACAATTTGTTGCATATCTAAGCATAAACACATACATACTTCACTTTCAGCAGTAGGTCTTGGAAAATAGTGGCGACACTGGAGACTTTTGACATAAAGTTACCCTTGAGGACACTGAGCAATCAGCCTCAATAACTCCGGTGTCCCTATAATTCTTTGGGGAAAGCATGTATTGAAGCAGATTCTACAGAGCTCCCAGGTCGAAAAATTTAGATTTTAACAAACTGCATCTGATGTAAAGGACTTTGCTTGACCACCACATTTTGAGAAACACTAATTAGAAAGACAATATGGCTCCACTGAATTCCTAACATCTCTCCTAACCCCCCACCCCTGCCACATCCACTTCAACTTCTCTAAGGAGGGGGAAAAGTCATCTCTAAAATATGCCCAGATGGGCTGGAGAGATGGCTCAGGGGTAAAGACTCTGCCTTGAAAAATAGAAGATCCTTATCCTACAAAATGCCAGGCAAAAATGGAGGTGACCTGCACTTCCAGTTCTGGAAGTCAGAGCCTGGGAAATCCCATAGCAAAACAAAAACTTGGTAGAACAATCCAGGATGATTTCCAAAGTCACCCTTGGGTCTCCATCAGCACTCTGATACACACACACACACACACACACACACACACACACACACACACGCACGTGTGCGCACACACACACTAAACAAACAAACAAATAAATAAAGCCCCTGACTTTCTTGAATACATTCTTGGGATAATCCAGTCTTCTGGTGCTTCTGTCTCAGAAACCTCTGACTCTCCCTTCTGAAATGGTGTCCCCACTCAGCACTCTCTCACACTACTCTGGTGAGTTCTTCTGAACGCCTGCCCCTACCTCACCTGAATCTAAGCTTTATGAATGGCTCATCCGTGCCTGACTTAGTCACCACTGCATTTCTCAGGCCACATATGTATCATGCCATGTTGGCTGAACCCAAGGAAGGGTAAATGGATGAAGGTCTAGCTCTGGCAAGGCTGTCGTTTTCCTGAGTGAAATTTATTTTGTCTTTATTTCACAAGGGTGCTGTGGTCCTAAAGATAAGACTTTGGAGTGTAGAGACAGACTATCTATGAATATCTCCCCTAAACTCTAGTGCACAGTGAGACAAGCATTTGCAAGAGGTAGAGAATTCCTTGGAATCTGTTTGGGTTCTGAAAATTCAAAGTGTGTGGGTTAAGTCCTGCGAGACCTGCAAATGAAGATGATTTATGTGAAGGATAAAGAGTGTGGACAGAGGTCATTATTTATCAGGAGTACCAAAATGCTTGTCATTTGGAGTTCTCTCTACAGGCAAGTTCAAGGCTGACTTGCATCCATCTTACCAGCTAATCAGTGTCCCATTCCATGACCAGGCCAGATTGAATAATGAGTTGGGGCTTATTGTGCCTCAAGATTTGACACTGAAATATTACAGTAGCACAAGAACCATTTGGAATCTGAAGCACATCCTGCAGAAGTATCAGGAATATCTGTCTCTAGAAATAGTGCCAGGGACCACTGCAATTTGGAGCAATTCTATCTAAGGCTGAGAAGAACCCTTACTGGTACTGGTACACACACACACACACACACACACACACACACACACACACACAAATGCGCACGCATTAAAAACATAGATGTACTGCCTCTAAGAATGTATAGGCCTTTGAAGGTTGATCTGGTTGTGAACTTGATTCGATCTGGAATCAATTAAGAGATACACTTCTGGGTAGGTCGGAGAGGACATTTCCAGGAATGATTCAACTGGGGGAAGATCCTTCTCGAGAGTTTGTGGCACCTTCCGGTAGCAACCCAGATATAAGAAGGGCCCAGAGAAAAAAGCACAGCTGCTTGTCTGCCTGCTTTTACTTCTTGTTGGAGAAGGCATCCATCCCATATCTGCTGTGACCACCATTACCCTTCAGTGATATCAGAGAACCCAGCTTCTCAGCCTTATAATGCAGGCTGAAGGCTAGCAGCTCTCCAGGAATCCTCCAGGCCTTCAGCACCAGATTGGGACTGCTGAAGCATCTGGTTTCCTGAAGTGAGCAGCTACCAGCTTCTCTGCTTGCTTCTCCACTGTGCAGACAGCACCCATGGTCCAGGTATCCAACCCCTATTATAGAAACCAATCTAATGCATCCTTTTGTAAAATGTATTCATCCTGTCAGCTCTGTTCCTCTAAAGACCCGCGTCTAATACAATGCCTTATATTGACACCGGACTTTATCAGCAATTACTACATCATCCTGTTGAAAACCGACACACCGCAGCAGCTGAAGTGGAAGAGTATCTTTCTGGCCAGTGCTGAAATCTGTGCTGTGAAAGAAAAGAGACTTTCTACAAATCTTTAGCACCGGATTTATGAACTCAGTGTCACAGAAGCAAATTAATGTCAAACCCGAATATAATGCCTTTTTTTCCCTTTTCCTTTCTATAATTACAGAAGGAAAAGCAAATGGGTCATACTTATCTTGGTTCTCTCCCAAATGTTCTAGGATTGAAGCAATATGCAGCATAATAATGAAAAGTGATACCATCAATCGAACACCATCAACGCCTGGCAGATGGAAATTGATTCTATGTGAGAAGACCCCCATCTGGAAGCCTTCCTGCAAGTCATTGTCCCAAGGGAGAAACAAAATTTTTCCTGCCAAAGGGGCTGAGTGCTCTAAGCTCAGACAGCTGCAGCTGGTCCCCAGAAAGGAGGAGTCTGTGAAGCCTTCCTGGGCATAGGGCAGAGGGACCATCTCTGTGGCTCCCTGAGTATTTTCAGTCCAAAACCATGAGACGCAAGAGGCCTCCTGAGCTCACCTTGGGTCCCAACTGCTTAGCTCATCTGCTTAACAAAGCAAATTTTGAACTTCAGTGTACTTGTTAAAAGCTCACATTCAGGTCTTGCCCCCTTCCTATTCTGTACTTTGGGGTAGAGCCAGGCTCAGGGACCTGAATTTTTAACAGACTCTGAGGTATTGGTAAGGGAACTGGCTGAATGCAGTTATTTCTCAAATGGGTCATTAGGTGGATTCTTAAGGAGTCCACAAAAAGGCTTTTGCAATTTGCATGTTGACTTTAATGACAGATTTTCAAATATTAAGAACATTCTTGTTTAAGCGATGATTTTGTAATCAAGCACTATGGTAGACAGCAAAGTACTCACAGTCCATTAGCACTGAGGACTTTCAGGTTTAGCTCAGACTGAATCTTTTACTCAGATCCAGAATCAGGGCTTTTAAGGTGACTCGCACACCCCACTGGAAACAGGAACCAGAATCCGGCTCAGCTTCCCAGGGATGGACAGCTCCTCCCAAGATTTTTATTACTAACGGCAATGCTTGGGGTGAGAGACTCACAAGGACCCACACTTAACCGAGGAGTTACTGGCAGCTGACAGCTGCTGGGGAGGCAGCAGCATTTTTCTTTGTGGGTGTGGCTGCTGCCGGAGTAGCTGCCCATGTTCCAGTGGATCGCTCCTTGCCCATGTACGTGCTAACTTGACTCAGTGGGTTACAAAATTTTTTAAAGGAAAGGACATGATGGTGAGAGGAGGGAGTGTCAGGGGGATAGTGTGGGGTAGATATAATCAAGATACATTGTATTCATGTACAAAACTGTCAAGAACAAATAAAGATATTAAAAATATATCTATATATTTATATATATAGAAGTCACATAGAAAGGAAATCTCGTGTGTATCTTGATAAAGATAAATGTTTGCACATGTATCCAATTTATATATTGTAGCAGTACTGACAGATAAACTCTTTATCACATCAAGGGACGTGACCATTTAAAACTTCAACAGTTACTACTAGATTATTCTCCTAAATTGTTTTTGGCGGCAATGAGGACAGAATCCAGGGCCTTATAAGTACTAGGCGAGCTCTGAGTTGCAGCCCCAGCCCTAAAAGGGTGATTGTGAGGGTCATAATCACGGAAGCTGACGGGCATTCAAATGACATCCTTTCATCTGCTCAGGAAGTGGAAGAAGGGAATAAGTAGATTTTTACAAGCAACATGGACAAATTCAATTTAGAAAGTCTATGTTTGACCAATAGAAGGAAAGTGGCCTTGAAGACAGGAGAGAGGACAGCTCCAGTGCAAGAGATCTGGGAGGTGCCGCATGAAGGACAGTGGCCAAAAGTCTGTAGGGTGAAGTCAATCCTGGGAGCAAGGACACAGAGAAGAAAGACAAGGTCAGAACGGTGGAGCACCCCAAAACCACAGGTACAGATAGAGCAAAAGAGATTAGAGAAGTTGGAGCATGAGAGGAGAACCAGGAAAGAAAACAGCAGTGCAGCAAGGAAAAGGAGAGAATGATCTCCATACGAGGTGGCCTTGGCCCCCTGACTTTACCTTTCAAGAACATGTCCCAAAGCTGAACCTACTACCACAAACCTGTAATCTCCCCTTTTCAACAGGCTGAAGCAGGAGAACTGCCAAGTTCAAAGCCATCCTGGGTTACAGCATGAGTTTAAGGTCAGTCCGAGAACGTCTCAGGGAAAAAATTAGGGAAAAAAAAAGGCTAGAGAGATGGCTAAGGGGTTAAAACCTTTGCTTCACAAGCAAAAGGGTCTTAGTTTAAATTTCCAGATTTCATTTTGCAAATGGGTGATTGACCCCTCCCTCACTGAGGTTTCCTACTTTTATTACATCTACCCTTAAATGTGCTATTATAACAAGACTCCAGTTTAACAGCTTTTTGTCTCTGACCAGGGGGTGACATACAGTGCCCATCAGGATGGAGTGAAGGGCATTGCAGGAGCAGCAAAACTGCAAAAGAAAATCAACAAACCACAATCCAGAACTTCAGAGACTCTATATCAACCACATAGAACTAGGCCAGCCTAATCTCTCCCCATCCTGAAGTTCAGGGACATTTGCGGAAGAGGGGGCAGTAAGATTGTAAGAGCAAAAGGATAGGAGGAGCAATGATTTGCAAGATTCTTCACACTAGTTAGGGCCGAAGCAATCATAATAGGACTTTGCATGCTCTGCGCAATGTCCAACACACTATTGACCTCACAAAGTCTAGCATCAGCTAAAGGCACCAAGATCTTTGGAGGCAAAGGATTGACAGCCACAGTAGTATTCCTATGCTTAAGGGGAACACGAGTAAGGGTTCAGGGAAATGCCACTGGGTCCTTGTACGTCATCGGAGAGGAGGACCCAGAGGAGAGTTAGACATACACAATAAAGGACTCTCTGGGAAATGGGGGGGGGGCACTGGGGGATGGGGAGGAAGGGAAGAGGAGCAGGAGGTTTCGGGGGAGGAGGAGGGAGGGAGGGAACTGGTCTACCTATTAAGTTTGTATGAGCGGAAATAATAAAAAATGTATTAAAAATAAAATAAATCTCCAGATTTCATATAAAAACACCAGGAGGTACAGTAGTAGCCTATAATTCTGGCCCTGGAAAGTGGAGCCTGGCAAACCCCGGAACAAAATAAGGAAGTAGAGCAATCCAGAATGATTCTCAAAGTCATGCTTGGGTCTCCATAGGCACATTCCCTCAAGTGCTCTCTTGTACAAGTGTGCGCACATGCGCGCGCGCACACACACACACACACACACACACACACACACACACACCAAAGCATGCAACAAATAAAGATACAAAACACTATGTAGAATATGCTCTCCCTTATATAATAAAAATTGCATACACATTACTTTTTTTTTTTTTTTAAAAATCCTCAGGCCAGAGAGATGGCAGAAGGTTCTGAGCTTGGATTCTGGATCTCAGGTTAAAAATGCCAGGTGGAAATTAGAAATGGTGGCAGACTGTACTTCTAGTCCTGTAAGGCAGAGCCTGGGAAACTCCAGAGTAAAGCAAATAGGAGCTAGAAGCAATCCAGAGTGATTTCCAAAGTCATCCTTGAGCCTCCACAGACACACACAGTGTCCTCTAATACATACAGACACACATGCACACAGAGACATACATAGATACATATGCAAAAATAAAAATAAAAGAATTTAAAAAAAAACTCAAGGGATTAACAAGAACCACTATACACAAACTAGCCTGTGGCGATCTCTGACTCAGGAAAGAGACATAAAAGATCTTTAACTTCTTTTTCTGCACCACTTTCTACAGTTTGAATTCATTATTTCAAACATACCTTACTTTAATTAACTAATTTTTTTTACATATTTTATTACTTTGAGAAGGAGAGAGAGGAGGCAAACACATGCATACGGGGATGCACAGTGGGGAGGTCCGAGGACAACTTTCAGAAGTCAGTTTCAGAAGCGGGCTTCTAGAATTCTAACTTAGGTCTCCAGGTGTGTGATCAGGTACCTTACCCAGTGAGTCAGCTCACTCGTCCTCAACTAATATTTTAAAGATCCATCAGCAGTATGCTAGTAAATTTCCAGAGCAGAGAAGAAAAATTAGATTGAAAAGAGGCTATGTGCAGTAGGAAGTTATTAATAGTCTTTAGTAGAATGGTTTCAAGTTTGAATGTGTCAGCTAAGTGCCATTGCCCAAAACACTGCTTCTCAAGACTTGAGGAGGGTAAAAGGCACTCAAGGGTTGTTGCAGTTACTCTACACTGTTGCTGATAAACTCATGACAAAACAGCCATTTTGGAGAATTGCCGTTCCTTATCCAACTTGGCAGGAGAGCTCACACCAAGACCAGAGGCCCAAGAAACTGGTCCCCATTCACAGGACTGCTGAGATGGACAATCCTCATTTGTCACACCAGCATGCCTGATGAAGTATACAAAAGGACGCTAATAGTTCTCCATCCAGTTCCCTCTGTCTTATTCACCCACCCAGGGATACAGATTATTTATTTATTCATTTATTTATTTGTGCATTTTTATTTATTCATATTTATTGTGTAAATGTGTATGCATATGTGTATGTGTGTGCACTCAAACACAGGTCACAGCACATATGTGGAGATGGAAGGACAACTTCAGAAGTCAGTTCTCTGGGGTTTGGAGAATTGAACTCAGATCATTGGATTTGCTTGGAAAGTGCTTTGCTTGCTGAGCCACCTCCCAGGCCCTAAACTGAAGATTCTTATTCAGCAGGTTTTGGATGGATCCCAAGACTCTTCATGTCTGACAGGGCATTTGTGGGTTGATCCAAATACCTTATATTTGAGTTACTTTATCAAACAGTGATCAGAATCCAGGAATTAGACAACAGAAAGCTGTCTAACTGAGCAGTGTCCTCTACTAATAAAGATCCTGTAATAATAAAAGTCACAGATTGGCAGGCTCAGTATTGTGGAAATGACCATCCCACCACTGGCAATATAGATTCAACAGAGTCCCAATTAAAATCCCAATACAACTCTTCACAGAAATGGACAAAACAACTTTGAAATTCATATGGAGGAATAAAAGGCCTTGAGTGGCCAAAACAAATTGAGCAAGAAAAACACTGCTGGAGGTATCATTGTACCAGATTTCAAGCTATATTACAGAGCCATTGCAATAAAAAAAAACATGGCTTTGACACAAAATCAGATATATTGATCTGTAGATTAGAATGGAAGACCCAGATTTTTGACAAAGGTGCCACACATACACAATGGGGAAAGAACAGCATCTTCAATAAGTGTTGTTGGGAAAATTGAATATCTACATGTAGAAGAACGAAAGTTGACCATTGTTCCTCACCTTGCACAAAAATTAATTCCAAGTGGATTAGGGACCTCAGCATTGAACTCAAAACTTTGAAACTTTTAGAAAACAGAATTGGATATACACTTGAGTTGCTAGGCCTACGTAAAGATTCTCTGAATAGAACCTCAAACATCCAGGAACTAGGCCAATAATCAATAAGTGGGACTTCATGAAATTAAAAAAACTTCTGTTCTGCAAAAGAAATTCTCAATTGAGAAAAAAACCCCACAGAATGAGAAATCTTTGTTAGCTACAAATCTGAATTAATCTCAAGAATATACAAAGAACTAAAAAAAAAAAAAATTGGACACCAAGAAAGTAAACAACCCAACTAAAAAAATGGGCCCTGGGGCTAAAAAGGGACTTCTCACAAAAAGAGGTTCAAATATCAAACAAGTATATTTAAAAATTCTCAACTTCCCTGATCATCAGGGAAACGCAAATTAAAACTACCTTCTGATACCATCTTACCCTGGTTAGATTGGCTAAGATCAAAAACACAAATAAAAATGAATGTTGGTGATGATGTTGAGAAAAGGGAATACTTATCCATTGCTAGGTGGCATGCAAACTACTACAGCCACTATGGAAATCAATATGGAGGTTCCTCAGAAAGCTAAAAATGGAACTATGACCCAACTATACCTCTATTGGTAATATTCCCAAGGAACTAAAATTTTGTGGATCTTTTGTTTGTTTGTTTCTTTTTTTTTTAACTTTGCCTCATCCAAAACCCCAACCAAATCCATAGTTCCCAGCTATGAGAATCACACCACCACAGAAATCTTTCGACAGTCTCATCACCCAACTATGCACAATGTCACCCTCCACCAAACCCTTGACTGTCTCTGCTATGACATCAACATATCCAACCCTACTTCTGAATCCCACACTACAGAATTTGTCAGCTGACCCAAGCATCTCAGGCTATAATAAACAGAGCATGTACAACAAACTTCATAATCACATTGGAATTCCAAATCACATAATCCAGACACGAGTTTAATGCTAGGATCCACATAGAAAGGAGAACATGAGGAATTTATCTTTCTGTGTCTGTGATAATTCACCCAACATTGTATTTTTAGATCCACCCATTGCCAGGATATTCTACAATGTAATCCTTCTTGATAGCTGAATAGTATTCTATTGTGTATACATACAGTTTTATTACCCAATCTACTATTGATGGGCATGTTGGTTGATTCCATTTTCTTGCTATTGTAAAGACAGCTGCAATAAGCATGGAAAAATAAGTATTTTGTAGTAAAATGTAGAGTTTCTGTCTTTGTATTTTATAAGACATTCTGTGAGTTGCATTTCTACTTGTGACCTGGGAATTTTATTTCCTACAATTTTTGCAAAGTGTCATCCTGTTTTAAATCTTTTGAAATAAAGTTTTGATAAAAATAAAAATATATAATAATAATAAAGGTCAATACCACTAACCTATTAATATTTTACTGAGGATTTTTTTATTAGCCTTTCACTCAGACATTCTTGACAGCTAGGGCTAAGCCTAACTAATCTATCCCTTTAGGATCTGATGGTCCCAACAGAAGTGTGAGGATGCAGGGACACAGGATAACAGAGAGCAAGGCTGAGCAGGGGTGGCAGTAAGCATGAAGAACCGCAGTATATCACCAATGCTGCAGCTGCAGAAGTAGCGAGAAAGCTACAAACAGACCTTGTCACGGCCCATGCCCCAGCAAGGCTGGTGTGCTCTAATGCTGCACACCATGAGGCCACTGGATGCGTGCCAAGTCTTATTCTACATGTTTCCGGGCCCTTCTCAAAGGAAGAGCAGCATCAGTCAGGTAATGCCAAAGACGGGGCTGAGGAAGTTTACCCATGATGCACTTATACTCCTGAACGCTTCAGTGGACACAGGCAGGAAGGCACAAAGCTGACTTGGCCTTACTGCTTGGCCTAAGCACCAACCCGCTGTGACAGTGATTAAGAACAGCCCGGGGGCAGCCGGGCAGCACGGTTCCGCTCTCACCTGCTGAGGCGGAGCTACTGAAGCCAGAAGGAACCTCAGAGCAGATAATCTGCTGGTGACTGAGTCATGAGCCCAGAGCCTCCAGTGGGGCTTGGCTTCTCTAGATGGCCTTTTAGTCTTTTCATAGATAGTGCAACTGAGCAGTGAGCTTCCGCAGGAGACCAGATTTCAAAGGCCCCCTCAAGTGCAGACGAGATCAGGTTATTCACCCTGGTATGCCTTCATCTTTTGAAAAGACCAACACTCTCCTCTCCGGTCTCTAAATTTGGCTGCAGAGGGCCTAAGCCATATGGGGCAACATGCTCAGAGACTCAAATGGCATTGAATTAGCCCTAAAAGATGTTCTAAAGAAGCCTGTGCATTCACAACTACAGTCCCTCGGCTCTTTGCCAGATGTCTGGTAAGTCCGTTTCAGCTGTCTCGCTCTCTCTCAGAATTCCTAGGAAAAGAAATGGACCTTCCCATTTTTTTTTCTTTTCACTCCCCAGACTTACTTTGAAGAATAAAAATATTGAACACATTGAAGTAGCACATAGTGACTTCTTCCAGAATATCAGGGACTCAAATGGAGTCACATATGCGTTACAGTACAGTGACATGAACGTACACTCATTGGGACTGATGCTCAACTACTTCAGGCCCCTGGAGACTGAGGTTGTTGGTATTAATGGCTCCTTGGCAACTGCCAGGCTCTTCCCTGCTCCAGCCAATGTGGTGGCCAAAGAATCTAAATAGTTTCAATAATCACCTAACACCTTCACATTCTTAAATTTGATTTCAGATATCCTACGTCACACACAGAATCAAATTTAAATTCTCTGGATAGTTATTTAGAGAATAAAGTCAATAGGCTAGGAATGTCGTTCTGTGGTAGAGTGCTTGCTTAGTAAAGCACAAGGCCTTTAGACGAACCCCAATACTGCAAAAAAAAAGGGAGCCAATTACATCAGCCCCCATACGATACCACATATATAAACTACTAACGACCATGTATCAGGGTTATCTTTTTACTTCATTCCTCTAGATTTTCCCATCCCAATATGCTAATATTAGTTTTTAGTCTAACTGTTAAAGATTTTTCTCTCTGTTTTTATGTGATGATACTAATTGCTAGCAACATCATTAAGGTGAGTTAACAGAAACACAGGAAAGAGAGCATACCTTTGCAGTAATTTATCCTCAGACAAAAAGTAGAAGAGATGGGACACAGGGGACCTGGAGGAAAGGTAGGCTTGGAGAGTTTGTTTTAAAGTTTTGCCTGTGAGTGCTCAATCAGGAGTTGGGCAAAAGTTCCTTACCCATGTAGTCCATTCGTAATACGTAAGTGGACTTACTCGCATGGCTTTGTGGGGCCTTTCCTGAATTTCATATTAAAACTGCAATGGGCTCTTTGGAGTGGAGGAAGTCTCTCTCTACAGTCCGGATGATAAAATAATGACTTCCACTTTTCCTTCATTGGAAGACTTCTCATAGGAATTGTATCTGGACTAGACTGAAATAATTCTTAGTTGCAAGTAACTTTAAAAATCAATGTCACCTTAGGTCTTGCTTAAGGACAGGAGAAGCTGTCCAATCCCTGTCTTTTCCTAACTATCCAGGACACAAAAACCTCATCAAGTACTTACTGTATCTCTTGCTTCTAAGTTAAGGAAGAACACAGCCTAGCTCTCTTTGGCGCACTTAAGAAACACCAATTGGCTGACAATATGGATACCACTAATGGACAACTTATGTACCTAGGAATCTAGCGGTGGGCCTAGCCTCATCCATGATCACCAAGACAGAAGCCGGAAACAAGCCTGGACAGTATAAGGAAAGCATCGCTTTTCAAGAGAGGACACCGAGGTACAGTCTCTGCACGCCGCCGGAGCTGCTGGGAAGGACTCAAAAGCGCGGGTCATTAGGTGTGTCGGGGGGTCAGCCATCCAGCTGCTGGGACCATGTGCTTTTGTTCCATTCCCTGGAATTGTTCTCCCACCAGCTGTGAGTCCCACCCCGCCACAGGGTCAGGTGGTCCTGCTTGACGCCTTGGAGTATGCTAAGGGACAGCACTGCCTCCTGGATCAGAGAAACGGCCACTTTACCTTTCTGCTTGTTGAAAAACAGCAGAGGTGGGGTCAGGGGCGCCAGGCAGGGTCCTCGGGGTGCTGGGGTATCGGTGGTCGCGGGGGGACTTCGGCTGGAGCTCACTGCTTCCTCGGAGGGCTTCTGCTGCGACATGGGCGGCTCGGGCGCGGGGGCTCCGTCTCCCGAAGACGCCTCAGGGCGGGCTTGGGGGACATCGGAGGGGAAACTGAGGACCGGACAGGACTCCGTGTCCGGTCCCCGCCGGCTGGGCGCGCGCTCCTCCGCCCGCGCGCAGGTCTCCTCGTGGATGGCGCCCAGGGCGCCCGGCTTCATCGGGGGCGAGTCCTGCTCGCGTTTGGGGCTCTCCTCCGAGGCTGAGGAGGCGTCGCACGACTCGATGATGAGCTCGCTGTCCAGCTCGGCCTCGCGCTCCTCGCGCAGGATGCTGTACTGGATGGACGGCGAGGCGGGCGAGGGCGGAGGGCCCGACACGTGGCCGAAGGTCACATAGCCGGCCGGCAGCGCGTCCTCCGCAGCCATGGGGTCCTCCGACACCAGCTCGATTTCGGAGTCTCCGGACTCCGCGCTGCTGGCCTCGTGGTCCAGGGGGCTGGGGAGAGTCGGCGGCCCGGACCTGGCCTTGGTGACTTCGGGTTTGTCGGCCACCTGGGCCACTGGCCGAGGAGGACTCTCTGTGGTTTCATAGGACAGCCCCTTGGCCTCCTTGATGGCGGCGATCAGCTCGTCCTCCGAGAGACTGCACTTGCCCTGGGATTCTGCAGCAGATGGTTCTGCCGTCGCACAGAGTGAGAAGATCCAGAGAGGCACACACGGGGACAGACAGATGGACACAAAGAGAAGAAAGAAAACAGAATTCCATTAGGGGAGATGTTTTACCGTTGCTTGAGAAACACATATCTCATTAGCGCAAAAATAGTCTGGAAAGACAGGCCACCTGAACTAAAAGGCTAATTACTGTTGTGGCCCAATTAATCAGTGTTTTACATACCTATCCATCTCAATCTAGCTTTAAAAAAAAAATGACCCAGCAATTTCTTAAGCAAGGGAGCTCGGTTGGCTTTCCTGTTTCCATGCAGCAAAGATTTTAGATTTCCCTCAGGGGAGGTGGTCAGCTCCACAGAGAAGCTGATGGATGGCTATCTTTAATGGGCCCTGCTGAAATCAAGAAATGTGAAAGACATCCCTTGTTCCACATCTGGGTCTGTCCACATATCCTATTTTAATAAAACAAAGATAATAGAGAGCACTGGATACCACTTCACTTCTGAGCTTTATACTTCCCATAAGATGAATTTCAGACTTTGAAGGTGGAACTGCAATGTGACACACACTGCTGATGTGCATCTCTGCTCCTGTTGAGGAGGAACCAACCCAGAACCACCTGACCCCTAGGGTGAGTGCCTGTCTTGTGCCTTATGTCTCTCCAGATGGCTGGGAGGCCACCCTGACAATCCCTGCTGAGCTCTCTCTCCCTGGGATGAAAGACCCACGATTGCCATGACAACAGTATTCAGGAGTTTGGTGTTGATTTGCCACCGCAGCAAAGCCTTACTTTAAAACACCTTACACAGCAGTCTACCAGTTGTCCAAAGTTTCTCCCAAAGTATTGACATCACTGGGAGGGAGTTTCTGCAGAGGTGGCAGGAGATTATTATCTATGTGAGATCACCTGTTGCTGGAGAACCCCAGTAGGTAAAACAACTTAGATAATTCTAATTTTCTGTAAGGCAAAAATCAACTTTAACCCCCACACCGCTCATGTATTAAGCAGGGACAGATAAGAGAATCCTTGCTTATAGTCTACAACAAAAGGAACACAATGCATAAACAATATATGTAATAAGCAAGTGAAGTTCATAGCATGTTAGATGATAGTAGCTGTCATGAGGAAGTTCTGTAAGGTAAGGAAATCAGATGTTCTGGCACAGGGTGAGGTGAGTTTTCGTTTTAAATAGGGAGGTTAGAAGAGGCTTCACCAGCTGGCAAACCTGAATTTCATACTTGAAGAAGGTAAGAAAATGAAGGTTTCCAGAGGAAAAGCATGCAGTGCAGAAGAACAGATAGTGCAAAGGCCTGAAGGTAGGAGCCACAGTGATCTCTAGATGCCAGATGGTCTTATACCTGGATGGCATGAGTGAGGGGAGAGGGGCAGAGACAAGGTGGGAGCATGGGATCTCAGAGGCTTTTCATCCTGTCTGCAAAGAGAGGTGGTTTTTAGGGAGGGAATGAAATGGTCTATCTTCAAGTGTCTTGAAACAACTGTTTCGTTATTGCTTGCATAGGTTTGGATCATTTTTATTGTACCTTCTCAGAGTCCCCTTATCCTAGGGGTTAGCTCTTCAGTGAGCTGTGTTGTGCTGCCAAACAACTGGACAGTGTCAAGTAACATCACCTTACTTCTTCAAAGTAGATGAGAGTGAGGAAGAGGAAGGCAAGAAATAGAGGCAGACATTCAATTAAGGAATGGCCTACACCTCCAGAGCACTATCCACAGCAGCCTGGTTACAGTTCATCTGTTAGCATCCCTGGGTGAACACCACTTTACTCGTAGAGTTCAGAACCTAATGGCAATCGCTGAAGCAACCGCCTGACCTCAGTGTACCGGCTTTTGAATCAAAGTAACTGCAGTTGTATCAAGTCACCAAGACACTGGGATCTATCTGAATCAGGATGAATATGCCATTGCAACCTGGATTCTCCCCCTAGCTGCTTGCATCTCAGTTTCCTAGTCATCTCCAAATCATTCTTCAACTCTTAACTTTCCGTGACTTCTCAATAGCATCTGACAGTCTGACTACTCATTGCAATTACTCTGCCAATAAATTCATGACCCAATGGCTTACAGAGGAACAAGAGATGTTATTACTGGCTTATGGTATTCCAGTTATGGTTCCCTGTCCAGCTTGGCAGGACAGCACACACCAAGGACTAAGGACACTGGCCTTACTACATGCATACATGGACAGGATTGCTGACAGCAAGGATGCCAAGGATGTCAACCAGCTCCCTCCATCTTATTCACCTGGTCAGGGACTAGCCCCACCCACCACAGACTGGGTCTTCCCCAACAATCAGATAATCTTCTGCAGATTTGTTTGTGGTTTAACCATTAATTTCTCACAACTGTGCCCAGAGCTCAGAATCCTCAGCATGAAGTTGACATCAGCATCTGTGATACGATCCATCTGCAGGCTTCTGAGACGCAACAGGCATTCATTCCCCCTTGGACTTTGGACCTGTCACTTCTGTGAGCATTTCCTAAGTCTCTTCCCAGGAATTAGATTGCATGGCCTCTCTGAAGCTCTATCCTAGGTTTTCACTTACAGAATCAAGGTAGCATCTACCATCCCAGGTCTCAATTGTCCCCGCCGTGCTAATGCCTCACTTCCCCTCTCTCTCCCAGTCAACTGAAGGGAAACAAACGAAACAGAATGATACATAGCCGTAGAGAAACCTAGAAGATGTAACTAAAAAAGCTGTATGGAATCGTTCTGAAAACGCAAACAGGATCGTTATAGGCTGACACTGTCCAAGAGTAAATTCCCTGAGCAAAGACATAGGTAGGTATCAAACAGGAAGTAGTTACTTTCAAAGGTCAGTCAGAGTATTGCTGGGAGAGATACCGGGTGATATGACAGAAAAGATAAGCAGGTCACTGGTCCTAGAAGGCCCGGGAAAGTAGTTTAAAAGTCATGGTTTTTATCAGCATTGGTAGATGTTGGAACAATGAGAGGTAATTCAAGAGAGAAAGCAATAGAGGGACATATGAAGAGGATACTGCAGAAGCTGAGGGGAGAAATTAGGAGGGGCTACCGAGTTTGGGTGACTACGGGATAGAAAGAAGGAAATTCAAGAGATACTGAAGACAGAGAGGAATAAGAGATGGAGGATCTAATTCCTGTGGTGACAAAAAAAGAAAGATGTCAATAGTCACTCAGAATTGCTGAGCAAAATGATCAAGGATCCCACAACTAGAAGCACGAAAGTGAACAATGAGTTGGTCTTTTGGATGGATGGGGGAGGAAAGTCTCACATAAGATGTACTATCCCCTCCCTGGGGCATACTCTTCCTTGTTTCTCATGCTGGATGCTTCTGACCACTCGAGTTGCTGGTGCTGGCCACTGGGAGACAACACTGTATGCCAGCTGACCTGGTAGAATGTCCTTCCAGAGTCAGGCAGGCACCCACTACTCTGTACAGTTGGGAGCCCCTGGGATGGTGTGATGATTCCATGAATCTGCCTCTTACTCTTCCTCACTCTCACTGACCCAAAGCAAAAACCACCATGGTGAGATAGGTGGTGAGATAGGAAAGCCAAGGAATTTGGGTTCACCATTGCAACCCTGGCAACTACCTCTGTGTTTGGCACACTGGAGGTTAAATGGCATTTTTATGCCAGTTGTTTCATGTTTCTACAACAGTGACTCTTAGCCAGGTGTGGAGCCCCAGACTGTTTTCAGAAACCCTGCCTTAGTAAACGTAGGTCTGGATGAAGCCCAGACACTTGCATCTTGTAAAGCTGAATGTGACTCTTCGGCAGCTATCTCTAGCTAGAGCTGTCCCTCCAAGCTAGTGTTGGCAGATTTAGTAAATAAAAATGCAGGACATCCTACTGAATTTGAATCTTGACTAAACAGTGGATCCTTTCTTTACACTACCCCATGAAATATTTGTATGTCTCAGCAACCTGACTGTCAGTTAAGAGCCGGGGCTGCAGACTATGGGAAACAAAGCTGCGGCTCTTGCTTTATTTATTCAGGTGACAGATGATAGATGGCTATGGGGTATGGGGAAAAGGCAGTTTGAGTTCCACCCTATACAAGTGACAGTGAGACCTTAGAGACAATCTGTCTTGATCAAGTCAAAGGGACTCAGTGACTTCTTGGTGTTGGCTTTCACTCTTGACAGGAGTTAAAATTTTATTGACATGCTAGGAGTCAGGAAATGTTTTAGGGTAAAACAGAAAGCTTTATTTTGTCTTTGCTTAAACCTCATGAACTTGTGACTAAGACTGGCTATGATGTGTCTAGGTGGACATAATAAGAGCAGTAACAGTCCATTGAAAAGATCAAGTTGACTATGAAAACCTGGAAGGCTAAAACTGCCCATTCTGGGATGAGGTTCCCATTGGTACAGATAATTATGAAATGGGAAGGAATTCTCCATGTGATTCGTTTCACCAAGTTGCTGCTGGTTTCCAGCCTTGAATGCCACTCCTTTCAGAGCCTCCACGTGTCCCATGAAACATGCAGATGGATCACCTGGAAACCCTGTCTGCACCGCTGCCCTGCCCTTCCACCTCCACATTCCATCTGCTGTAGCCTTTCAGCTGTTCCTGGAGCACAAAGATGCCAGCAGACGACCTTCTCCCTGGCCGCCCTTGCAGTGCAGCCTGGCTCATCTGCCTCAGATACCTCAGTCAGGGTTGTGCTGAGAACCCCCAGCTTGGAGATGCCTTGTCTCACCACCACGCCATATTTGCCTACACTTTGCCTGGCTTTTATTCTTCTGCATAGCCATTATATGCATTATATGCATATAGCCATTATATCATGCTCCATACTATTGACTTGTGTATGTCTTCCGTTAGAGTGCAAACTCCTGGCAGCCAGAGCTCTTGTTACTCACTTAGTGGTGAGGTGTGGAAGTTGCTAGGCCCAGAAGCCTGCACTCTGGATGATACATTAGCAACTGAACAGGCCATTGAGTGACTCCTCCCTAGGGTGGTTGAGTTTGCCTCTTGTCTGCAAGACAATGATAGGCTAAATTCCCTCCTTGGAAGTTGAGAAAACTCCCAGTCGTTTGGAACGCTTTTGTTTCTCAAAGAAACTGGCTGGGCTGTTCTTCCCCAACAGTTCTGTCCTGCTTACCTGTGAGATATTAATGCATGCGCCAAGTAACTCTGTTTTGGGGCATACATACATTGTCCATTCTCTTCTGGCAACAAGGTGACATGCCTGTTTACCTGGCGACATCATGTCTGGTATCTCAGCAGCTAGATGTCACTCCTGACTTCTCTTTGTTAACTAGAATGCATATGTTTTACATAATCCTGTAAAGAATTTGATTCTGCTCCTCTTTGATGGTTTCCTGAATTTGGCCCTGTTTCTTGATTATAAAACCCCTGTGCTTTTACAATAAAGTTGGCTTGGATGATGGTGGACATCCAAGACCCCCTCTGACCCAAGCCTGAAACTTTTAATTCCTTCCGCTCCCACTTCAGATTCCCACGTTTGTAGGTTCGGGTTCATGCTGGTTCCTGGGCCCGAACAGTGAGGGAAGAATGTCTGGCACAAAATGAATGCTCAGCTATCATCTGTTAATAGGTAAGTGGATGAATGACCCTGTGGTGTCACTTCCCAGATCAAAGTGCCCTAAGGGTTTCTACTGCCTTTGGAAGTAAATCCAGAGCCAAGTTCGTTATCTAATCTGATCTCTGCCCATGTCTCCAATCATGTCCCATGCCACAAAACAACAGACATAAAATGAAGTCAACAGCATTTGAACCTCAGTCCCTTGTACCACTACTGTTCATCTCTCAGTTCTCAAGTAAAAGAGCTTCCTCCCTGGTTTTGAGGTTCTTCATAGTCCCTGTCCTTGAACTTGAGTGTGGTTCCTCATTCACATTTCAGATCACAATCGTCTCCTTAGAGAGGTTGCCTCTGAGTCCCTCTCCTCCAGTGCTATATCACTCTGTATAGTACTCACACTTGGTGAAAATCCACTATTTGGTGATGCATTCTTGTTCTTTTGTTTTGTTTTTCTGTGTCTCATATGATTGGCAGCTAAGCTCCATTAAATATTACAACATCTCTGGAGCATAGCACATTTGTGATGCATAATGACCTTCAAGAAGTAAATTGGGTAAAAAGAATGAAAGAGCCTGAAGATGGGAAGAAGGGCCATCAAATGCATCTTCTAAGTAAGACACAGCCATTGAAGTCATGATCTCCCAGCAGCTGCCCAGGCCTGCACTGTATCTACTAAAGAATGAGCCCATCATGGATGGATGAGGAGGGGCTCAGGGCCCTACCCATCGCTGCTGAACTGCTTGCTCCTGATGGATTCAGAGAGATGGAGAGTCATTGCCTTTGGTTGATCTAGTGACCCCATCAGACTCCAATGGATAGATTCAATCCAGTAGTCACACAGCTGGCACAGATGGCCATGGTTAAATTAAATGGATCATAGAACAAAGGCGAAAGTCATGAATCTGGAAAGAGGATCTGGTAAGGAGTGGCAGGGGGTAGATTAAAAAAAAGAGGGCTGCAAAGAGTGATGAGAATATGTTATATACATGTATGAAATTGTCAAAGAACTAGCTTAGTATAAAAAGAAGTAGAATAAATCTTAGAAAGCAGGCGGAGAGTAAAATCCCAGGAATGCAAGGAAATGGATATTCGAAGAGTTTAAGTTCATTTTCCTGTTATTACTGAGTTCTTACTGTGGGCAGCCGGGGTGCTTGGTGACTTCCTGAGGTCACCACAGTGGCATCTAGAACTTCTGTGACATTTTTTCTCGGTGCCATGTCAGACGGTGTGGGCCGATGTATCAATGACCTATAGCAGTTACTACATTTTCTGGGCATCCGAGCTGTCTTCACTTTGTTATAATCAATCTTAGCTGGAAATATGTTTCCAGCAATTTTCTCTCTTACTTCAGGGAATGTAATTTAACAATATGAGGACAGTTAAGTATGTTGAGGAATATTAACAGAACAGAATAATCTCTCAGAATCAAGGGGGAATACTATGGGACCCCTTGTTTGAATATTAGGGTCTACGACTAAAACTATTCAAAATACGAATTTCTTTCAAATTAGTTTCTGGATTTGCCAAATTCCTTACTTGTTAAACAATGCTAGACGGATCTCCCTTTCCTTAGAATGCCCCCCCCCCCCGCCTCCTCAATTTCCTTAGCATTTGCCCGACCTGTTGGCACTGGAAATGGTGAATCAACCCAAAACCCAGTAGATGTTGCAAAGCCCAAGTGAGGATGAAAAGGATGAAGAGAAAGACTTCAGGGATCACCGACTCCTCCTGTCACTTCCATTAGCTCCATTGCTGTCTACTGTCACACAACTTGAGTGTTCCAGTGTGAAGTACGTGTGAAAACAGGAATTGACTGTGGGTGTTACGTGTGCCATCGGTCAGGGAGGCTTTCTCCCTCCCGAGTAAATGCTGCTGAGAATGTTTATGTGGTGCAACTGTGGAGGAAACCATGCCGCCAAGTGAGTAACCATAGTCCATAAAACACCAGGATCCTGTGGGGCAGGACTGTCCTTGCTTCTTTCAAAGTTGTTCTATAACCCCCCCGAATGACCCTTGGCTACTGTGCCATCTCTCTGTAATGGGTGGATCCTGTATCAAGGCTTCATCATCAGCCAGGTAAATTGTGACTTCTACTTGAAGCACATGCATGTAAACAACCTCTGTGTGCTGAGGCATTTCACTTGTCTGCAAGACTGTTGGAAGTCTTCTCGAATGATTGCTAGACAAACTCGAGCTCTGTAAAGCTGCTATAGATAGCTTACTTCTTCCACTGAGTATTTACATGTCAGGGAACAATGGCAAATACAAGGGTTTTATTCCCCGCTGCCAAAAAACATTCACAGAGGCTTTGAATCCCAGACATGGGATACCTCACGGGACAGGCTGGGCAAGTCACAACCAGTCCACTTGGAGCCTCAGTCTCGTCATTTGTCATCACAACCAAAATCTCAATGGACATCTGCACAGTTCACTGAGCCCCACTGCCCCACGTGCCTCTGTGCCTTCTGGGATTGGAGCCTCCCCTCTCCTTCAGCTGCTCATTTCCTCTGTTCTCAAAAGCCGGCTTCCAACTCTATTCACCTGAGATATTGCTACACTCAGCTGTCCTCCTCAGCAGGCGGTGGTTCCCTGTCTTAGAACACAGGTCACACTGGGGTGGAACAGTTCTCTCGGACATTTGTCTCCCTGGAGGGCAAGGAATCATTTTGGTTCCCTTATTTGCTTTTTCTATTCCTGCATCATCGGTGTTCCATAAAGGATATAACTAAAAGCTAGGGCGTACGCAATGTTGGCTGAATGGATGAATGGGTGGACCTGAAAGTCAGGGGCTGGGAACAGAGGATCTCAGCCCGGTGGAGCCTAGGGACTTGGCAGTTGAACAAATCTGGAGTTGTGTCAGGAAAGGGTCAATGCTGCAGTCTTAAAATAAAGAAAGGAAGAGGGGGCTTTTATTAAGCTTGTTCGGCTTGACACTTGAGCCTGGATGATGGTTTTGGACCATCACGCCTCCTCATGAGACTGCGAGTCCATTTCAGTCATCAGTGGAAGCTGTTCACTGATGCTGACCAAGCTCTCCAGGGAGTGGCTAAAATGGCTGAAGCCAGAAAGAAGATGGCAGGGCCTCTCAGGGCCTTTTCATCCTAATGCCTGCTCAAGAGGGATGGGGATGGAAAGTCCGGAGAGAGGTGCGATGCACAGGAAGCTCCTGCTGTCCCCAAGGCCTTTCACCCCAGGGCTAAAGATCTCTTTTGCATTAGAAAGGAAAGATCTGAGTGTGGCTTAGCATAACACCGTAAGTTACAATAAATGCATTCAAGCAGCCTAGTGAATTCTACTTGGTGTGTGTGTGTGTGTGTGTGTGTGTGTGTGTGTGTGTGTGTGTGTAGAACCACAGACGAATTCGAGAACCACCATGGACTGCCTCCACCTCCTCCTTGTTTACTCTGCCCCAGGATTCACAGGCTCCACCCTACCAGGACCAGAAACGCAGGCCGCCCCCGCTTCTGCCCGGCGTCTATATGTGGGGTCTAGGATCTGAACTCAGGACCTTCTGCCTGCAAGGCAGAGGCTTGACCCCTGAGCCACCTCTCCAGCACCTGGTGTTTAGATTTTTTAAAGAAAGCATTAATCATCATAAGGCTGCATGATTTTAACAGTTAAATACTATGACAAGCTCTTGCCAAAACTGAAGCCAGTGATGGGGTCTCTCCCTAGCATCAGCCACATTTTAAAAATCCTCCCTTAGTTCTGTCTTTCCATTGAATTCTATTGTCTTAAAACACATGCTATGTGGTTATATGAATATTTTAAGAATTTTTCTATTTATTTCTTAGTATAAAGTGAAAGATTTAATATGCTCATTCCCAATCACACCTTTTTCACCCCACCTACAATCTCTCAATTCCGCCCCTCTAACCTTCCTATCATGTAGTGGCTTTTGGAACCATTATGGCAATGTAAGTCATAATATTAGTCACTGGGGAAATTCATGGTATAGTGTTTCATGTATATATTATTAGTTTACATTGAAATTGCATGTCAATCAAATCAGTTACACTAAATGTGATTGAAGGGGACCCTGGAGTCAGCATTTTGGGGTACACATCTTCGGTCGTGAATAAGGGTTTGGGCCCTCAGATCTCTACAGGATGGGGTGTCCTGAAATGGAGAAGTGTCAGTGCCTGTTACCTGTGCCAGAAGATGGAGGGGTGACAGATCCTGGGCTGTCATCCTCAGGCTCTGAGACGGTGACGGTGGGGACTGTGTCAGGACTCGGCTTCAGGCAGAGGTCTTGCTGCTCCGGGGTCTTCTCGTGGGTAGCAGTGGCCACAGAGGGTTCGATTTCCGTCAGTGTGATCTTGACAGGGGCAGTGACCAGAGGCGCCCAGCATTGCTGCTTCTCCGAGCACTCGTCTATGTAAGGGGCAAAGGTGGATTCTTCAAACAGGTGGTCCTGGATGACTTTGGCCTCCACCGGAGCTGGCTTGTCAGGTGCGGGAACCCCCTCTGGTTCAGGGGAGATTTCTGTGTCCTTGTTTTTACAGTCCAAGTCTTTATCTTCCGACGGGGGTTGAGGTTGCTCGGGACCTTTGGCCTCCTCAGGCCTGGTGATGTCAATGTATTTGTAGGCATCTGCTTTCGTCTGGTCCAGAGGGTCAGCTAAGATCTTGTTCACCTCGCTGGACTCGGCAGGAGTCATCTCCACTCCAGAATCAAAACTCAACAAGCCCTGGGGCTCCATCCCAGGTGCTTCTGCTAAGGAGCGTCCAGGGGTCCCCAACTCCCCAGGGCTCTCTGAAGTGGCGATGTGGCCATTCTCCTTCTGAAGGATTCCTGTGAAGTATGTAGAATCCTCCTGAGGTGGGTAATGGATGTCAGAAATCAGAGATGTGTAGCACGCCCCTTCCGCATCCTTCAGCGCTGAAGAGAAGGAGCGATCCAGGACACCTGAAAGACAAGGCGACAGCACACTGTGAATAGACTGCTGGCTGCACGTCGCTCTTTGCGAACCCACCAGCCAACCTCCTCGCGGAGACATGCATCCTAGTTTCCTTATCTACTGGCTATTCGAAGCAGACTTCGCAGCTCACAAAGACCCAGATGTCCTGAAGACAAACCTCAGAAGACAAGAAAACTGATTTTGCCATCTAGCATCCCAACATCCAGTGACTTTATTTGACCCGGTTTTATTAAACAAGAAACTCTTTTCACACCTATATTCTAGCCTTTCAGTGTGCTCTCTCACTTGGGAATTCTTCTTTGGGATCCCACCTATTTCCTTCCTTCCTTCCTTCCTTCCTTCCTTCCTTCCTTCCTTCCTTCCTTCCTTCCTTCCTTCCTTCCTTCCTTCCTTTCTCTCTCTCTCTCTCCATTAGAGTGTGTGTGTGTGTGTGTGTGTGTGTGTGCACATACATATCACAGTGAGTGGAGGTCAGAAGACAATACTTGTCATAGTAGGCCCTCTCCTTCCACCTGTTTCTGGAAATGGAACTGAGGTCATCAGACTTGATGGCAAACATCTTTACCTGCTAAGACATTTCTCTGGCCCATTATTTTCTTTTCTAATGCACCAAGAGAAAAGGACTTCAGGACTCGAGCCTCATCTCAGAGTCATCACTTTACAGTGTGCTTCCCGTCTTCCTCCCAGTTCCCCTCAGTGTTTCCTTTTCCATTCACTTCCCTACACCATATCACACCAGGAATTCCTTCCTTGTGCCGGTGGTGCTAAGAGCAAAACAAATTCATAACTTTGAATCCACAGAGTGTTTTCATCTGGCTTTCATTCCAGCTCCCCAGAGACATTAACTGTGCGGAAACAAAGAAAACTTTCTATTGCTTCTCTTTGCTGCAAAATCCTGCCAAAGGAGAAGAAAATCGATGTCTACAGAGACTAAACACCAACTAAGCAATAATAGAGTTTTTAACTCATTCTTCTGACGATTTTATAAAGTAAGCCCTACAGCTTAGTACTTACATACAAATATACCATACACACTCACAGATTGCATGATGTAAAAGTCCCAGGCACAACCAAAGTGTATACCAGTCTAAGTCAAAGTAGGCATGCAAAACACGTTGGCAAAAGGGAAAAAAGCTTTGAGTCAGAATCACACAAGGTTTTATGTAATGGAAATCTGGTATGAGGCTGAGATGGCTCAGTGAGTCAAGGGCTGACATTGTTTTACATGGTATGATTGGATTTCTTTACCCTTTTCTCTTTCCCTTCTACCTTTAACAGGACCTACCTTCCCTCCTCCCTTCTTTATCACTTTTCCTCCTGCTTGCTTTCCTCTCTGTTTTTTCTCTGTTCACAAAGATATAAGAGAGCTACATTCCCCCCAAAAAAATCATTAAAACATTTTCTAAAATTATATGTTTTAACATTTAGAATTTTAAAAAATATTTCATTATTTATTTGTTTTTGACAGAGAGAGGAGGAGAAAGGGAGGCATGGAGGAAGGGAGGGAGGGAGAAAGGCATGCATGTTGGCACATTGCATGGATGTCAGAGGACAACTTTCAAAATTCTCTTCTCCTGTAGAACCATGAACTCAGATCACCAGATTTGCTTGCAGGCATCTTTACCCACTGAGCCATCTTGCTGGCCCCCAATTTTTTTTATTTTTATATTTTTCGGAATATACTTTGGGCACTTGCCATCTGATAGCCTGAGTTTCATCCCCAGAACCCACATAAAGGTAAAAGAAAAGAACAGATTCCGCAAAGTCGTCCTCTGATCTCAAAACATGCACTATGACACATATGGACTTGCTTTCACAGATCACACACATGCATTCACACATACACACAAATAATAACAATAATAAATACACATAGAAGGTTTAAAACACAATTATACTTCTGGGATTTTGATCTTCCTGTATTTTAGATTTTAGAGATTCCACCCTTTTGAGACTTCAACATTTTGGATTATGGCATTAGGAATTATCATTTTGGATTATTACTTAAATCTGTGTTAAGTTGTGCATTTTTTTTTTTTGCCATTTTGTACTCACTTTTAAAGAGACCATGTTAGAATATCTGACCACGAGAGCAATAGGTGATCCAAATGCTTTGTAGATGGTCATTTCTCATTTTCATAGATTGATCTAAATACCCTGAACTAGTCTTAAGATTCGTGAATTTGAAAATGTGAATGCATTCTATCATGCTTATCGGAAAGCCCTCTGGACAGTAAGTTATTTGAGAGCACAGTCCTGCGAGGAGCAGAGGAGAGTAGTGGAACTCAGCCTCGAGGCTCAGGAAAGCCAATTAATTCCTGTCAGCATTTCCTGCAGAGCTGGCACACCTAAGAACTGAGGTAGCGCACGGCACAGGAGTTGCCCAGGTAGGAACAGATCTTGTTATCTTCTCAGATACAAAAGGATTCAAAAATCCCTTCCTTATTCTGCCTAAACATTATTTTACATGCAGACATATAGATTTTGGATGGGTAGATATGACAGTAGATAAATACAGATACAAATCTAGATGATATGCCGATCTAGGCATAGACAGACACAGACACAGTGAGGGAGCTTCCAGAAGACATTAGTGTATGGGTCTCAGTGGATTAGGTTGGGAAGGAAGAGCTGCTACACCAAAAATGAATTATTATAGCTATATAATATATTATATATTAAATATTATATGAGGAGAACCCTGCTCTCAACAGAAAAAAGAAACAATGATCTTTGTGATATAAGACCTTAATGTAATGTGTCAATGACTGAAAGTAAACCCGTTGCATGGGCCACCTCTATGCAATTGTCTATATTCAGTCTCTAGAGTACATTTTTATATGTTAAATTTTACAGATTTATAGCATAATTTTTTTTATTGTTTGCCCTTGAATAGTTCTTTGGTCTTCCAGTCGATCCCCTTAATGCTTGCTTTTGTAGCAACTGAAGTTTTTCAGAGTATACACGGGTGCCTCTGAACATCTGATCTCTCCAGCAGCTGCTTTCTATGCTAGAAGCCTGGCTCACATGGAGGCAGATGAACAAGGATCCTCACGTGTGTGTTCACAGACGCCCTTTTTGGGAGGAAGCCAAGTCGGCGGGACAGAGATAATTCCATGGCCTGAAGGCATTTAAAATGGCATTTTCAGAATTTCGATATGTATTCAGATTCCAGGAAAATGATGGTACTAAAACACAGAAGGATCCATAGGTCTCTATCTTTAGTCCGGAGCTGAGCACAGAGGAACGGAAATAAACCGAAAGGCTTGCCACGAAGTAGAATGTGCTGCTAAAATCGACTTTCGCTTCCGCCAGTGTTGTACATCAGAAGTGTGGATGGCGAGGGGGACGCATCCAGTCATCCCAGAAAGGTTAGGTACTTAATTTTCTCCTAGTCTATTTTTAATTCTCTGGCAGCACTGAAGAAGGGGCTGACAAGAGATGATGAGCTAAAGGCGGCGTTACTCTTCCCAGGAAAGCGGTTCTTGCTGCTGCGTCATCCTCAGGACTGAACTCATTCAAACTGACGACTGCTGCTTAGGCAGTTTGTATCCTGGCTCCACCAGTACCAGCTGTCAGACTGTGGACAACTTAACCTCTTACAACCTCAATGAGCCATCTTGAAAACAAGGATGGGGGAGATACTGGGTTACTATGAGGATTAAATGAGAGAACACACTGAGCTCTTTGCTTGACACATGGGAGAGCCTAGGAGGTAAGAGCTGATGGATTTACCTCCATCTGGCAGGAAGGACACTGGATTTCTGCATTGCATTATCATCCATCACTGCTTTGTTTCTTTACCTCTAATGACATGCTTTCAAGGTGGCTTGGACCACCTTGGTCAAAGAACACTTTGGTTATTCTTGGGGGTCTATTTCAGATGCTGAGGGCCCCAGAAGGCAGAGCTTATGCATAGCTGCATGAGCAGGTGATTCTTCAGGAAGTACTTCCTCTGATGAAAAGGTCATGTTGCAGAGACATGGATGACGGCGGTGAGTGCATAGAGTTGAAATCTACTGAGACAGCACGTCAACAGGAAAGGAATGAGCATGTCAAAGCCAACAGCCGAGCCGTCTCCCCCTGGACAGAGGCAGTTCCTAGCAGTTGAGATGTGCGGCCTGTGACTATCATCCTATTTCTGCAACTCAACTCAGTCCTTCTTGCTGCTCTGCAGTGGAAACCCAGAGAACTGGGGGCCAAGAGGGGCCGATTACACTGACAGGTTTTCTGATCCCTTAGGATCTTTTAGAGAAGCAGCCCCTGGCTTACCTTTTCCTAGAGCCACAAAACCAAAAAGCATCAAGCGTTGTTTGAACATAGTATTAACAGGCGCAGGGAATGCTATTCGTATGAGAACTATTCTCAACAAACAAACAAACATGACTGACAAGGATAGAAAGGTTCACATTAATCTCAAGGATGCGATGCTGGACTCAAGGACTGAAGTGAAGCTGCACGCGATACCCAGGCACCTCTGCCTTGGGCTGCCCACATGATGGATGGCAGCACCTGCTCAGAGGTCGGGTAAAGAGACACTGCAATGGGGCACCTCCCCCATCTTTCCTGAGAGCTGCACAATCGGCAGGCTATGAGCATGCCAGCTCCCCCACACTGGTGACACCGGAGCCCCTGTGAGGGATGGATCTGCCAGCAAAGCCCCAGAAGCCTCTCTGTCATCTAGACAACATTTTCGTGAAATTACGTGTCCCATGTTTTCACACTCAGGTGCTGAGAAGCCCAGACACACTCATTCTTTCCCAGCTCCATGCAGGGAGCGAGTGAAGCGAACGTTTTCAAACAAGTAAAAAGCTCTCAGCCAAAGCTGACAGTGTACTTGCCCGTTTAAGGACGTGACTGACTCCTCTTTCTTTCCCCAGCTTGAAACCTGCCTTAAAGCCTGTCTGTCAGGATAATAGATTTAGCTCTGGGGATTGTAAAATTCGAGTTTAATAAAAACCGATGCAGCAGGATTTTTTTTTCTCCTTCCTCCTGTGAAAAGCTTGGGTTAGTATTGCATGAGGAGTTTTCAATTTAGCAAAAAAAAAAAAAAAAAAAAAAAATTCTCTTGAGAGGCAAAATCTAGCTCAAAAGCAAGACCATACTCAGGTCTCTCTGCAGGATTTTTCTAGTGCTCTTTGTGAAGCCAACAGGCTGAGAGGAGAGGAGGGTAGATGCTCTGGAGGGCTTAGGAGAAGCAGTTTTGATCTTAGGGATTTTTATTTGCTAGCTGTTTAGATACAAGGAATTAGATGCCATAACCTTCCTTGGGTGGGGATAATCATTTAGGGGAGGATAAAAGTAAATATTTATAATTTATTTAAATCTTAAGAAAAGATCCTTAAAATCCTACATAGGTTTTTTTCATTGATTAAAAAAAACTTGGCATTATGCAATTCATGTAGTCTTTACCCAATTCACATTAAGTCTTTTTAAAGATTTTATTTGCTTTGCTTTGTATGTGTGTGTGTGTGTGTGTGTGTGTGAGAGAGAGAGAGAGAGAGAGAGAGAGAGAGATCTGTGTTATGCTACATGGGTAGAGGTCAGAAAATACCTTTTGGAAGTCAGTTGTATCCTTTTACCAACAACAACAAACAACAACAAAGAAAATTGATGTTTGTAAGAGAAGTTTGTAATCTTTTGTCACAGCAGTCTAAGCTAAAACACATACCTAGCCTTCCCGACTACCATCATGCAGAGTTTAGTATAAGGTTCAGAGTGGGATGAATTTATTTGCATTAGGGTTCTCTCATTTCTACACATTCAGTTAGTTGAACAAATGTATAATGACACACAGCCACCATTAGAGAACGATACAGGCTATACTGACTACTTCAAAAGTTCTTGATGCTCTATTTATCCATGTTGTGCTTTGGCTCTTGGCAACTACAGTTGTTTTAACCTATACAATTTAACCTTTCCCATGATGGTATATAGTTTTAAGTACCCAGGATTCTCTTTTAAAAATTCATGTGTGTTTGTGTGTGCATGTCATAGTTAAGCACAGGTGTCAATTTGACCATTGAGGTTTGAGCTCTGGGCACAGTTGTAGAGAGTTGATGATTGAGTTAAGCCCAGAGCAAACCTGCAGGAGATTGTCCAGCTGATGGGGAAGACCCAGCCCATGCTGGGTGGGATTAGGCCCTGGATAAATCACAGAGAGCTGGTTGAGAGAGTCGGCATCCTTCTGTTCACTTGGCCAGACATGCTGTTCTGGCAAGTGAGGATTGCCCATCTCTCAGCCGTTATGCAGTGATGGTGTGGCCAGTTCCCTCAGAACTGTAACCAGGAATCTAAGAGAATAAACCCTTGTTCCCTTAAGCTGTTTGATGGTCGTTTATCAGCAACTATGCAGGCTGACTGCAACAGTGCAGGAGTGCACTTGAGTGTGTGAGCCAAGAGCGACATCCAGAATCATTCTGGATTGTTCTTCCTCCTTATTGCTTTGCTCTGGGGTTTTCCAAGCTCCACCTTCCAGGACCTGAATTGTAAGCCACAACCTTATCTGCCCAGCATTTGTACTTTGGTTCTAGGGATCTGAACTCAGGTCCTTTTGCTTGAGAGGCAAAGGCTTTAACCCCCAGCCATCTCTCCAATCCTACCCAGGATTCTAGTCATGTGACCTTTCACCCTTTCTTCCTGTTTCACAGATTCCCCCCGACTGCCCCCAGCTAGACCTCTCTGGCTTCCAGCCTCTCATGATCCACTCTGCACCAATCTGCACACTACTGACACACTCTCTTGGCAGAAACACCACTTTCATCATGCCACAGATCTATTCCATCTTTGCCCAGCCTACAGCTTAGATGTCAGGATCCTCCTTCATGGACCCCAGCCTTGAAGCTTCTCAAGAAACACACCTCTCACACCTAGAAATGAGATTTTTCTACTTTTGCAGCTTGGCTGAGTCCTTCCCCTCAACTTAAGGTTCTTTTGCCTCTCTTCAAATCCAAAGCAAATCTCCCGTAAAGTCCCTCCTCTAGGTGGATTCCCCCAAACATATCATCCTTGAGGTTTTCTTTCTCGCCTGTTTTCATGTGGATCGCTGGCTATCTGACTTGGTTGTCCAGTGTGGTTTGAGGGAACACTTGTTGGGAAACCTATCTTAAGTTAAATCTCTTCAAGTCGCTGTGTTCCAGCGCTGTGTTTCGGTACACATTCTGAGTGTGATTATTGTACCATAGCTGTCTGATTACAGTCATATGCAAGAGCTTTTAGAGTAAGCCTTACCACAGTTATGCCTTTTCAGAAAAGATGCACTGAATACTCACTTACACAAGGCACCAAGACCAACAGCATTCATTCCCAGATATACATAGCTCATCCAACTACTGCATCACAAGTATACACCACAAAGCCTTGCTATTAACTAGGAGTTCAAGATCTCCTGCTGCAATACCAGTAATGTGAGGCAGGTAGCAGTTGTTTGGGAAGATCATAATTCAAACAGTAGGTCCCATATGGCATGTCATGAATCCTGATTCATCTGTCTGTTAAGGTGTGATATTACCAGAGAAGAAATGGAGAACTGGAAGACGTTTTAGAGGTTATCTAATGTGATTGGTTCCTGGCCCTAGGATCTCACCTGCAAGGCTCAGGATGAGCAACTTCACAACCTTGGCTTCCAAGGCCATTCCAAGGCATGATGAGTGTAATCATAGCTGAGGCGGGAGGATTACCACAAGTTTGAGGTCAGTCTGGGATAAACAGTGAGTTCTAGTCAGTCTGAACTACACAGTTAAGACCTTGTCTCAAAAAAAGTAAGATGTATGACATGTGTACACAGAGATAAATATAGTTCCACAGCTACAGATATAAATACTCTAAGAAAAGGGAGAAGAAAAGTACAGTTTGCATTTGTCTCTCATAAAGAAACATTGAGAGAACACCCAAGAAACTAATTATTAGTTACAGGATGTGGAACAGGATAGAGAGTAGCATATACAGAAGGAAGACTTTTCATTGGGTAGTAAAAATAGCTTTCCTTTCAGCCAAATGAATATGTTACTCTTAAGGTTTCATCTTATTGAAAAGCAGAACAAACCATGTGGGATGGCGGCACAGAGTTCCTTCCGCAAGCTCTAAGGGACTTCAACATCTTTCTTCCACATGTTTGAGACTTACATTGGTCATTCAGAACGGACTGAAGTAGTCCCTGGAAAGCAGATACACTGCAGTCTGGAAAATTCTGAAAGATCAAGCTATAGCCATAATTAATGTCTGTCAGGAGAATGTATTTTATGAAGGCAAAACTGTGGCCGCTGGGCACAGGGTCATTCCTTGTGGCAATCCCTCTAACCTATGCCCTTTGGACAAAAAAATAACGTTCCCTTCTTCTGGGGAACTCTGGGAACTAGAGGCCTGGTTCTGGGCTCGAAGTTGTGGGTGTTGTGCCTATCGCAGTTATTCCTTCTGTTGCTGTGAGACAACACTCAGCGTCAAGCAACTTAAAGGGAGAAAGGGAGATTTATTTGGCTTACGGTTCCAAGGGAGATACAGGCCATTAAGGCAGGAAAGGCACGGCGAGCGGCAGAAGGCAGAGGCGGTGCAAGTCATGTCCATCGTCATGGAGGCAGAGAGAGCAAGCAGCAAACCACAGGAGCAGCCTCCCAGGAGGAGGGGGGCAGGCCGGCCAATGTCAAGGCCCGCCCCTGTGACGTGCCTTCCCCTACCAAGGTTCCACTTCCTATAATTGCTGCAACCTTCCCACCAAACATTAACATCAGACCACAGAAGACTTGGTTGGAGGTTATCATTATCAAATGACTAAGCTTCAGTTAACCATTGAGTCCTCAGGAAATCCTAGGTCTCCCACTTGGTTTTTTTTTTTAATTTTATTTTTTTTAAATTTTTTAAATTATTATTTATTCAGTTGTGTGTGTGTGTCTGTGTGTGTATAGAACCACGGGCGAATTCGGGAACCACCATGGACGCCTCCACCTCCTCCTTGTTTACTCTGCCCGGTGATTCACAGGCTCCGCCTCACCAGGACCAGAAACACAGGCCGCCCCCGCTTCCGCCTGGCGTGTATACATGGGGTCTAGGATCCAAACTCAGGACCTTCCGCCTGCAAGGCAGAGGCTTAACCCCTGAGCCACCTCTCCAGCTCCTAGGTCTCCCACTTGTAAAGGAAGATAACAATAACCAATATTTAAAACACATGTACTTAACGAGGCAATGAAATAGATCAGCTTGTTTCATCCCTTGATGATTCTAGGCTTTTCAACACCATACCTGGATAAAGCATGCTTTATAAGCACTTCCATCCCATCCATGAAAACACCAGAGTTTAGGTGTATTAAAGAATTTGCTCTTAGAAAGACAGACAGATGTGGCTAAGTCAGAATTCAGATTTAGGGTATTTTACTCCAAAGCTAATGATAATCACATCACTCTCGGAATTGTTATAAAGACTAAAAGAGAGTAGCTAGCTGGTGCACGTTTCATAAACAAAGCTGATCAGCTCTGATAACATCCCAGTAAACAAGTAATGATGGAAGAATCCATCTTTGCATGAAGCTGCCTCTGCAGTTGATCAGTGCCATTGCTTTTGAAAATTGTCGTCATGTTAACAAGAAGGGGTACGTGTCAGACTTATGTTATTCTACAAGCACACGAAAGAGTATTTCAGAAACTCAGATTGAGTACCTTTCTGAGGTATCCATGTGAACAGCTTGCTTTTATTTTTAAATGCAATTGTCACCTGCTTCTATTTGTCTTTGTATGGTGTATGTCTTCTTCCACACTTCAAAATCGAACTCATATATTCTGCTATCATAAGATAACTGAAAATTTAGCTTTGGAGCATTTCTAATTTAAAACATAACCTCATGTTGAAATGCATATAATAAAAATAGAAATGAGTGAATGGCATCTTGGGACAAATGGGTATACACCTGGAAGTCAGGGCATGCACCACTTCACCACTTATTTCAAAGGCAAACCTTTTGTTCTAATACACACATGCATGCACACACACACACACACACACACACACACACACACACATACAATGAAAAAGTAGTTAGGATGATGTGATAGTCTCAACTGCCATGACTCCTAGGAGGGAGGTTTCTGAGCACACCTATAGGAGATTATCTTGATTCTTTTTTTTTTAATTCTTTCATTAAAATTTTTTTATTATTATTTATTCAATTGTGCGTATGTGCGTATGTATGTGTGCGCACGTGCGCGTGTGTGTCTCTGTGTGTGTAGAACCACAGACGAATTCGGGAACCACCATGGACGCCTCCACCTCCTCCTTGTTTACTCTGCCCCGGGATTCACAGGCTCCGCCCTACCAGGGCCAGAAGCGCAGGCCGCCCCCACTTCTATCTGGTGTCTATATCTGGGATCCGAACTCAGGACCTTCTGCCTGCAAGGCGGAGGCTTAACCCCTGAGCCACCTCTCCAGCCCATTGATTCTTAATTGATGGTGAACAGCACTGTTTTGCCACAAAGATGGAGAAAACCAGATGAACCTAGCAAGCAAGCCCTCTGCTTCTGACTATGGCTGTGACCTGGCTAGCTGCTTCAAGAACCTATTGTGATTTCCTTGTCACGAGGGACTATTACCTGGAATTGTGAGCCAAGCAAACCCTTTCTCCCTTAAGTTGTTTTGTTGGGTATTTATTACAGTAACTGGAAAGAAACTTGAAACAGATAGAAATTCAGTTCAGTTGTCAAGGGTTTGCACAGCAGAGAGAGAGAGAAAGAGAAAGAGACAGATTACTCTATTAGGTATACAGAAGAGGTCCTAGACAAAGCATATACTAATCAAGGAAAATGACAAGGAAGATTGATGTCTTTCACCAATAGCATCATTCATTTTGCTCCTCTGAACTACCTGATCTGTGGGTCAAGGCAAACTGTGTGTCCATGACAGGACAACAGATCAGCTGTTGACATACCAGAGTTTGGGGATATTGATCCAAGTGCTCTCAGTGCTCAGTCAGGAGATGACATCAAGATTTATTTCCTTCTATTCCCAGGAAGACAAGAATGGTAAGTTATAGGCAGCTTCTTTATGACTTTTGGTATGGCATGTCAGCTTCTGACAATAATGCAAAATTTCAATCAACTACACAATAAGATTGCAATTAAATCACTACATGCTCCTAGTGTGAACTTCATGATGATCAGTAGATATGCAGTGAGGTTTTAGGAATTTGGAGCAGAGTTGCAACTGTGAGTAGAGTTTGCACTGAAGCTTCAAAATTTTCTGTGGTTATAGAGAGGCTGAGGGAAGCAGTATGAAATCATCTGAAGGGCAGGGCTGGTGGCAGACAAAATTGAACTGAGGAGAAAGGAGGCTGCATGACCGCTATAGGAAAGTTTGGAAAATGGTAAGAACTCAGGCCAGGAGAAGCCAGGACTATGGAGCCAGTGTTAGAGTGTGGATCCCATAAAGATTTTAGATATAAAGTGACTCAAATGATAAGTCAAAATATGACTTCTCATAATGGGAACATTAAGGATTGAGGATCACATCCACTGAATTTGTGGATTTTAACAAATTATATATGATCATTAAATGGAAGTATGTAAGTTAAAAAAGTAAAGTCTCCAAGCCTACCTCCATCAGAAATAATAAATGCTCAATCTGGACCATTACAAATATTATTTTACTTATGAAGGGGATCATGTCTTTAAAATTTACGTCTCATGCTACAACTGACTGAGGTTCAGAGAACAAGTCACTGTGGACTTCTTAGTTCTAAACAGGATATTTAAATCAGCCTCCAAGCCAAGATTCAGGGAGTATCTAAGAAGTGTGGATAAGAAGAATGTAAGAGCCTGAGGCTGGGGAGGGGTGTTATCAAATTGCATCTTCTGACTGTTACTCACTACAACTGTGTCTACTTCCATGAGAAGAGCAGAATATTTGGCCTATCAACATTTTAAGCAGGAGCAAGCTCTCCAGACGCATCGCACCTCCCTGAAAGATGGTTAGGGCTGGATTGGAAGGGGGAAGAGCAAGGGGAACTTTGCTCAGTAGAATACCCACTGATATATCATCCATGCTTTTCCAAATGTTTGGACACATACCAACACAAGGCAAACAAGACATGAAAGTAAGAGGCAGATGGCTTGGGAAGAAGAAGGTTCATAGCAGGAAAAGAACACAAGAAGGGACTGGGTAGTGAGACATGAAATAAATTCATCATATTCATGCACGAAACTCTACCAGAATAAAAATAAATAAAAAAATTGTGTCTCGCCTTCAACACACAGTTAGCTTTGGCCCATAGATCAAGTAGTTCAGAGGGGGGAAGTGAATGATGCTGTTGGTGAAGGACATTAATCTTCCTTGTCACTTCCTTTGGTTAGTATGGCTTCATATAGGATCTATTTCTGTACATCTAGTAGAATAATAGAATTTAGAGAGAGAAAGAGAGAGAGGCAGTTCTACTTAAGTACATAGAGATCTACCTTAAATTATAGCTTAGTAAAATGCTCTTTTATGTTAAACTTATAAGCCAAACTGGAAGAACTAGGGGAAAAAATAGCAAAAAGAACAGAATTCAACTACAGAGGGGCTAAGAAAAAGAGAGGTTCAAACAGGTACTGTGACTGAGTAGTGACAGAAAGTTTTGCCAGAACTTCCATGTAAGTGTAACTTAGAGCTGGGCTGCAGGGTCAGGGACCTTCTTAGACAGGAGTCGTCAACAGTCACTTCTTGACTCCAGAAATACCTCCTTAAGAAGTTCCAAAGAATTAAAGAGATCTGAGCTCTTTGGCTGCTATTGCTTTGTTTCATTCTCAAGACAGGGTTTTCTAGATAGCCCAGGCTAGCCTCAAACATATAGTTCTCTCTCTTCTACATATAGTTATATAACACCACATCCAGGTGGAACTCAATCTTGAAGGATGTGAAAGATTTCTATATGTTAAAGAACAGCTGTTTTCAAGCAGAGTGCCAGCGCTTACACAGTCAAACACCTTCAGATAGCTCTCTGAATTTCTATCGATTACATCTAGATTGTGGACATCAATAGTCATCGCTCTGGTAGTCTGGACTCAATCTGTTGTGTTTGAGGGAAAAGTAAAAGTGGTAAACAAGCTTCTATGTGAATAATTACAAAGGCCTGGGTAAAGTCACGAATAAATAGGATCCTGTGAAGGGTATTATATTTGTCTGTAGGATTTCACAAACTGTAAGCAGAAAACACAAACCAAATGTATCCTGGAAAAGAACCAGCAACAAATCACCAGATCGATAATTCAATATGAGCATTAAATTCTCATGGCTTTTTAAGACTCCTTTAAGATCTCTGAAGGCCATTACTTCTAATGCCTGATGCTCTCTCATTATGAGACCTAAGGACTGAATTCTGTTCTGATCAGGGACTTAAGTGGACAGACTAGATCACAAACAAAAGTCAACTTCCTTTAAAGTGTTTTTTTTTAAATTTGGTTAACAATTAGCTTCAATATTATCTGTTCCTCCATACAAAGTGGTTTTCAAAATGAATGCTTCATGAGACAAGAGCAGTGGGAAAGAAAATCAATTATTCTTTTCCTGAAAGTGTAGAAAGGGACCAAAGTCAATGTATACCTTCTGTTTCAGTTTTGGTTCTGTTATTTTTACCCCAAAGTCGCATATATTATTCAATATTCTACTTTTTATTTACCTTGAAGTTGACAAAGAAACGTCCTTGTATTGGGGAAAGAAAGAGCTACAACGGAGCTGTCTAGGTGCCTCATTATTGTTCCCAGGGCACTCCAGAGAAAGCTGAATATTTAAATGATCCTGCTTGAGTGAATTCAACTGAAATGCTTTGACTTTCTTCTCTGAATGGAGAGTATTGTTTCAATATTGTTTCTGAACATGTTCCTGTACTTATTTGTAGATCTCTTCTTGCCAGCTAGAGAACTGGAGAGCAACTACTCTTGCTAGGAGCTTTCTGCAGGCAAGTCACTGAGCTAAGTTCTTAGTAACTAAGTCACACCAACCAATTAAAAGCACAGACACTTCAAAGTAGGTATTTAGCAATATGCTGTGAAGACAAGCCCTACCTGATAACTGGGTAACAAGCTTCATGTTTTCATGTATTCAGATGGCACTGAGTACCATCTACCTCACAGTACTTATCCAAGTTTCTGGGGTGGGAACAGTAAATAAGGTAGAAAGCTAAGGACAGAAAAAAAAGCAACAAAGAAAGACAGACAGAGACCCCTACTTGCCCCTATCTGTTTTGCCTTTCTTCCAGTTAGAAGTGGATGTCTCCTTTTCCCTTTTCCCACCAAGGAATTTGCAGATATGGCTACTTAGCTTAAGGCACCGCACCCTAACTTTCCCTGAGGTGTGGCCACATGGCTGGGATCAAATCCTTTAAAGAAGAATCTGTACTTCCCAGGAGCTAGACCATGAATGTGACCTTGATGTGCCAGCTTTAAACAAGGCAGTGAAATGCAGTGTCCCAGGTGACAGCATCAGTCCAGGAGGAATACGGAGCCCTAGACAACCTCATGAACAGGCTGTCATGTATTTCTAACTGCTTAGCCAACATCCTACGAGTGCAACAGACAAATGCAATAACTGACAATTATAATGAGTGCTCTGAGGGATGCAAACAAGGAAGATAGACCAAGGAGAGCAGGTTATCAGCAGAGAAAGTAGATTACTGCAGATAAAGAAGCCCAGAGCCTCTTTGAGAAAGTGACTCCGAAAGTGACACCTAAAGCTTGAGAAGAAATCCTGCTTCCAGTTCTTTCTCCCGCTCTGTGCCAACTGATTGTTCTTATTCTTGCTATGGATTGGGGTGTGGCATAACACCCCAGGATACCCCCATTCCCAGATTACCTGACTGCCTCATGGTTTTTCCTCTATGTGAAAAGTTATAGACAGTTAAGCAGTTAATGACAAACTCGGAGGACAGTTGTTATGCTATAGTCATACTGTTCTGGGGAGCATTTGAGGACAAGAAGGATCTCTCTCTCTCTCTCTCTCGCTCTCTTTCTCTCTCTGTCATCACTTAGCATTTAATAAGAGCTCAATACATTTTATTAAATGACAACATTTACAAAATACGACTCAGTGAACATTTGAGGAATTTCCCCCTGGATGACTTTCTTTTGCTATAGCTTTCCTTTGGCAATATAAAATAGGTCCTCATAACAGACATATCTTTTAAGTCAACTCTAGTGACTGAAATCAGGATTTAGATCCATTCTCTTGCTCTCTCTTGGGTCTAATGACCAGAGGTAACAGACGTGGGTCCCAGCGTGTTAGATAGATCGTGGCTTTCTTTTTGGTGTGGTGTTACTACAAGGTCTGATTGTGTTGAGAGGGCTAAATGTCCCTTGTCCCCTCACTTGCAATTTCTACCCCTTTAGTGACTGAGGGTGGAAGGAGAAGAGTCTTAGTTGAGGAATGAATCTTGAGCATGGCACTGACATGCTAATATGGTTCTGTTCGTTACATTCAATGCTATCTATCTTATTGTTTATAAAAATAGTTATAGACTAGGAAGATAGCTCAATCAGTAAAGCGTCTGACTGAGGATCTGAGTCTGATTCCCAGAACCAAGTAAAATGCCAAGGATGGTGGCGATGCTTGTAATCCCTGTGTTAGGGAGGCAGAAACAAGTGTTTCTCTAGGGCTCCCTGGACAATCTAGCTTAATTGGTTAGCTCCAGGTCAGCGAGACGCCCTGTCTCAAAGGTGATGGACTGTGTTCCTGAGGTTATCCACTGGCCTCCACATGCGTGCGTTTGAATATACATGTGCACCCTCAAACATACAAAACATATATATATACACAGACACAGACACACACACACACACATGAAAAAGATACTAGTGGACAAAAAGGATGACTATTTACTAGATTTATTTAACTATGCCAAAACTCTGCTAATAGCTATATATATGTAATAACTCATTTACCCTCTGCAGCAACCCTATAGGTATACACTATTACCCAATTTTTAAGGTGAAGATTAGAGAAAGTGAGTAAATAGAACAAAGCCTTACATCTTTAGGTTTAGCCAGTTGTCTCTGATTGCATGAGAACAAAGGTTTTTCCGGGATGTGGGATTTTCAGTGCTAAAACTGAGTATCGGATGAATGGAGATGAGCTCATCATCCTGTAAGCTGTTAAAGAAGGATGTTAAGACCTGGGTGTTGGGCTCCAAAGCAAGTGCTCTTCACTGCTATGTTCTATTACTTGATTATCTTCAAATGTTCAATACTTTAAAAAGAGAGAAGAACACTCTCTAGGGTATCCACAAGTATTAAAAGGAGATAGTGATGGCCAGAAAATCTCTTAACATGAGCTCATGCCATTCTACGCTGCAATCTCTGTCAGGGTGTTTTTCAAAATGCTATTAGCATATGCACTTTGAGAAGATGTTTTTTGACTTGGTGCCTGGAAGGAGCCAGCATTGATGCATAGCAGACATTTCTGAGGCTTAAAGCACTTGCTGCCCAGGATGAACATGAATATGAAAAAAAAACCTCGTTAGAAATGAAATACATTTTCCCAGCAATGAGTTGTTCTGCTTCTAGAAATCCAGAATAATTGATGCAACTATGCTGGCAGTCGAGGAAGAGGAAGCAAAGCCTGCTGTCCGTAGGGAGGTTCCATTGGGTTACAGTCAGTCAGTAGAATGCTGCAATAAGGTCAGTTCAGTATTCCCAAACTCTATTCACTTCTGTGATTCTTTCCCAGAACTTAACACTAACTAGATGAAGGTAAAGCTCTATGTATGTGAATATGTAATTTTGTAATATTTATTTTCACAAACAAGAAACCCTTTGAATTTAATGCTGATCAGATCAATCATATGCTTTAAAAAAAAGTCATTTTTTTCCAACCAGGCCCATTCCCTTGAATGCTTTGCCAACTGTGAATATTTCAGCAATTGTATAATAACTCAACTTTCCTTCCTATGTTAAAATTATCCATAATCAGCATGTTCTGTATTTTTCAATGGGTTTGATGGATTTTTGGTGACCCATTTACATGTTCATTCCACAGCTGGAATTGTGGTCTTACATTGGGAAAATGGTTGAGTTAGAGTAAGGAGCCTCCTGTAGCAATAAATAGATTGATTAAGAACAGACAAGGGTTGGGCCAGTGAGATGGCTCAGCAGGAAAATGCCTGATGACTTGTGTTTGATCTCTAGGACCCACATGATGGAAGGAGAGAAGCAACTCTCACAGGTTATCCTCTGACTTCCACATGTCTGCTGTGGTGCACACATGCACATACAAGAAAAATAAATGCAAACAGTTATTTTTTAAAGAAGCAAGAAGGGTTGCTGGTAAGTTCATCAATCTGAACACTGTTCAAGAAGTTCGGGCATCGCTTTTCAAGGTGCCAAGTTGTCTCCTTAGCTTTTACAAAATCACAACCCAAGTGCATCTGTGAGTTCCCTGGAGGTATGTGAATCATAAGCATTCAGAAAATGTCATGCCTAAATTAAGTCTTATCATCAAATAGTATTTATTAAACGCCCACATCCTGCATACACATGGCAGAGTGTGAGGTGCATTAGCAGCAGAACGAATCTTCCACTGTGAAAATACTTCATAATAAAATACCCAGCAGCTGCTGGAGGTCATAAAGATATTTTTACTGCAAATATATCCACCATCAATTTCAAATAAGCCATAGAATGGCGTTGCTTCTCCCATATGGTGAATTCTTCACTGGAGTGCTTTGTGTTCAGTTATCCTTAACAGTAAATAAAAGACTGATATCCAATTCTATAGTCATACTTCTTCTAGACAAGACAAGACAGTCACAGAAGAATTACTCATGAATGGATTCATGACATTTTGAACCATTTCTTTTTAAAATTATGAGACAATTAGATACACAGAAGCAGCAATGTCTACACATAAATGATGAAAGAACCATTTTACTTTAGACAGTACTGTGTTATTCAATATTCATTGCTGTTGCCCTTTGCAATTACTTGCAAGAACATGTGCACTAAAAACAATTCATAAGAGCTGAAAAAATTGAACATTTGAAAACAATAGCACTAAAATTACTTTTTTATATCTGGAGGCTGAAAGCGCACGTGACCAACTGGAAAAAATAAAATTGTTAGTCAGAACATTTGAACATTTGAAAAGTCTGTTTGTTTCATATAATTGTATGATAAAAAAGCTTACCTGTGTGAATCAATCTTTTGGAAAGTCCTTAGATGATTTTTAAATCTGAATGGATTTTGTCACTATAATGGGATATTTGGACCTCTGATTTATTTTACAAATGTACTTAACACATGCCATTTTCATTGCTCTATTTATTTACAAATGCATTTAACTAATCCTTACACCTCATCAGAGAGGAAGACCCAGAAGAAAGTTTGACATACACATTGAAGGATGCTCCAGGGATAGGGGAGAGGAGGCACTGGGAGATAGGAAGGGAGGGGGGGAAAGAAAGGAGAAAAGGGGAGAGGGAGCAAAGGGGTCCAGGAAGGGGTGGAAGGAGGGAGGAGACCTATTAAGTTTGTATGAGCGGAAATAAAATAAATAAAGAAATTTTTTAAAAAATGAAAATTAAGCCATATGATTCTGTTCTAATAAAAGGAATCTTGGTGGAACAAGTTCTGAGAAAAAAATGCATTTAACTGTATTTAATATACTTTGTCCCTTTTTGGTAATTTGAGAACTACAGAGGTAGGCTAGCAAAAAAAAAAAAAAAAAAAAAAAAAAGCCAAAATCATGGATTTTTTAAAGGAATCCCTCCTCAAGAGTTATTGGTCAGGAATACCCCAGAGGTTCCAAAACTATACAAACTATTGCCGTTGTTCTTGGTTGCCCATCATTACTAAATGATAAAATCTTATTGTTGATGACACCACATGTTTTGGTTGCAGGACATAAATAAATCAAGTTGGAACTAAATTGGTCAGTTTCTTCCCTGCTTGGCTACCTTTCATAGTATCAGAAGAAGCTATACAAGCTGCTATGAGAGACAAGACACCAATGGTCTTACCCAGTGCTAGACCCTGCATGCTACAATACCTGCCAGGTAAGATGTGCCTACTGGTGCAATACTGGCATGACTGTTATAGGGATAACCAACCACTTTTCTGACTGGATTTGAGGCCTACTCCACAGGAGGGAATTCATGGCTGTTTCTGTAAATATGGTCAAAAGTCCTTAACTGGGGAGGTCAGAGGCCCCAGCAGGGAACGTAATATTGTCATTTTGCTAAGTGGACATGTTGTCCAAACTGTCTTCGAAATATTTCTGTCTATATCCATAGAATAGTCTGCCCTCAACTTTAGCTAGAGAAACTTTTTTTTTTTTGCACTGGTAGTGGTAATACAGAAGCTCAAGTCTGGTCACAGAGCTAAGAATACTGACTCTTCAGCCCTAAATGAGAAATCTATATCAATTCAATTTCTTTTTGTGGCTCCAATCCAAGAATAAGTGGGCATATATTATATTCAATTAACATGCCTTCTGCTTCTAAGAGCTAATTTCTGATGCATCAATCAGCACAAAAAAAAAAAGACAGACCTCACTTTAAGCAAAAACAATGATATTCTTATTTGCAATTAAGCATCCCACTATCACTTGAAAGGTAAAAATCCCACAATTATTACATGTAGCTTTTCTATCAAGTTAAGAGGCTCCTGAAGATAGTGTTTACACCAGAATCACCAACTCATATATTTATGCCTTAGCACAAGGGGGACAAGACCATGAAGTGCAACCTCAAGCATTCTGTCATTACTCACTGTGCAAAAGGGCTGGTTTATCTTGGCTTTTCATTTACTGCCCATCTTCTCTCTCCCTTATATACTACATGGCCACAATTACGCTACCCAAGAGAAGATAAGAGATAAAGAAATAAAAAAGGAACATACTCTAGCATCCATTTCTGACATTTTCAGAAAAGGAATTTGCAACAGCAAGCTGATGGACTATGGTGACTGAAATTAAAGGTTTAGATTACTTGAGTGCTTTATTTATATGCCTGATCTGATCTTTATTTAGAGTTCCTGATCTGTGGAGTTAGATCTTTATTTAGAGTTCCTGATCTGTGGAGTTAGAAAGATGGCTCGGGGCTTAAACTTTTGTCTCCTAAGCAAAAGGACCTGAGTTTGGATCCCAGATCCCATGTAAAAATGCCAGGCAGAAATGGCAGAGGTTAGCACTTCTTACCCTGGAAGGCAGAGTCTGGGAACCTGCACAGCAAAGCAATAAGGAGGTAGAGCAATCCAGAATGAGTCCCAAAGTCACCCTTGGACATTCACAGGCATACGCAGTGTCCTTTTCTACACATGCCAACACACACACACACACACACACACACACACACACACACACACTCACATCCCTGTAGCAGTTACTCTTCTCCTGTTGCTGTGAGACAACATCCAAATTCAAGTAATTTAATGGGAGAAAGGGAGATTTATTCAGCTTACAGTTCCAAAGGGAGACACAGTCCATTATGGTGGAAAAGGCATGGCTGGCTGGCAGAAGCTGGAGGCTAAGTCACTGTAGACATCATGGAGGCTGAGAATTGCTTCCATGCTCAAGAGCAGACTTACTCACTCAAGCAAGGTGGGGCTAACCAACTCCAAGAACCACCCCCTGTCACTGGCTTCTTCCAACAAGACTCCACCTCCTAAAGGTGCCACGACTTCCCCAAACACAGATTCAAAGACATGAGCCTGTGGGGAGCAACTCAAATGAAAGGACCTGAATTTAGATCCGAGATCTCACAGAACAACACAGGGTCAAAATAGTGATGGCCTTCACTTCAGCCTTCGAGGGTGGAGCCTGAGAAAACCCAGAAAAAAGCAATAAGGAAGTCGAGCAATTCAGGATGATTCCTGATATCACCCTTGGGCCTCCACATATATACCCACACACATGCAAAATAAATCGCCTCAAACAAAAACACATGTAAATAAATTCAAGTAATTTTCACTTGGAATTTCATGTTTCTGCATGTTAAAAGGTTCCCCTTGAATAATCTGTGAATGAGGTGGGTAAGTCTTGCCCCCATAATTACTGTGTTTCCTAGTCACTGCTACTATGGCTTAGACCTAAGAAGTGGTAGAGTAAAACCAACCAAGAGCTAGTTCACGAAGCATCTGCACACACCTCCACAAGGGGACCAAATGAAAAGACACCACCTGACAATCTTTCTCGATGACTAAAATACCATCTGTTTCTTATGAATTGAAGGGAGCAAAGATGACCAATCAACTTTTTCCATCTTGCTTAGAATTAATGCTTCAGCCCAGTGAGCCACACATGCAAAAAACATGTGGAAATAGAAGGGAGACTAGCTGGAAAGAAGAAAATATGAGGAGGGACAAGAAGGGTGATGGGATTGAGTAGTAAGGGGTAAACACACATAAATTCTTTGTATCTGTGTATGAAAGTGTCACAGCATAGGTTCAAACATCACTGAGTTGGTTTAGGTCTCAGAGGGGCAAAGCTAATGGGCACTCTGAAAGTCCCATAGAGACCCTCAAGTCATTATTTATTCATTGAGTTACAGCCCCTAAAGTAAGAGTAATCCTCCTGCTGCCACTAACAGTCTGCTAAAACAACCATCATCATGAGGTGACAAGCTACCTCCCACCTTCCCTCCTTCCCCACCTTCCTACCCCCCCCAGCAAAGGTCAACAGGTCAGTATCATGCAAACAAGTCCTTCAGGCATAGAGCGGCAGTAACTGAATTCTGCCCATATATGCAGAAGTACAACGAGTCTGCTTGGCACACTCTTCTGAGATAAAGTATTGGGGGATGGAAGTGCTGCAAGTCACTGCAGGTTGGATGACTTGCCATCTCCTCTGACCTTAGCACACTCCAAGAATCCTTGGGACTCTGCTTAATTTTTGTGTTTGTTTTCTTGTCTTTCATAGTGACCTAGACATTTATCCTCCCTTCCCTCCTCCGCTCCCCCCCAAAAAAACAACCTTTCCCTGTTCTCCCGGCAATCATTATTCATCTATGGGAAGGAAACCACATTCTATATGCGAAGCAATCACCATGTAACCTCATTCCATTTGTAGTGTACATGATACTGATCAGTTATCATGTGCTATTTAAGCTCACTGCCTCATCCCCAACTTTAGACCTGAGCAAATGTCATTGAGCAAATGTTATCTCAAAGTGTCCTCCAGGACCCCTTGCCCAGGGACAGGCTGGGCTCCAAATTCTGTGGAAAGGAGAAAGGAGGACAGCACAACAGCCCATGTCCTTGAGAACAGAGAAGCGTAGATGAGGTGAAAACATGATGTTCGCAAACACATTTGGGAAAGAAAGCATTCCCAGGTTCTCTCCCAAAGTCAAAGATTCAGCTACCTTTTCATCCCATGATATAAAAATGCTTGTGGTGGGAACAGCTAGTGGGAAGCCCATCCGTGGAAGGAATGCTCTGCTCTGCCCAGATCATCTCTCAGTGGGGAACTCCAGCTGGCCGCCTCCTTGGAATCCAGACATTCTGTTGGATGTTTGTAATTCTTTGCTGCAGTTATTCTTCAAGTAACGGGATGAATGCAGGACCCAAACGACTTAGGGAACAATGGGTTTATTCTTGCTTATGATTCTCAAGTTACACATCATCAGCATAGCCAGAGCGTTCATACCAAGATTAGGAGCCAAGGGAACTATACTCACACCACATCCACAAGAATTGCTGAGAGACAGATGTACTATGACTATATGTTTGCATGCTCAGTTTGCCAAAGTATTGAGGCAGTCTTATTATCTACTTCCTAGTGAATGGATCTGATACACAGTATGAGGCTGGGTCTTCCTATATTAATAATCTCTCATCGACTTCTTCAGATTTTTTCCTTAAGTACTAATTCTTCACAAATGTCCAAAGTTGTCAAACTGACAACTCTAGCCAACTGGCGTGGCCATCAACCTGATGATGTTTTACTATCTGTTGTTTCTCTCCTTCTGCCACTCGTAATTCTCTTTCTTTTGCTTGTTGTACACTTAATACACTCACTCATCCAAAGCTAAAAACACAGCTCTCCTCCCCCAGGCTGTACAGAACGCCATTTCAGCAGTGTCGCTGGGGAAGCTTGTTGTCTAAGGCCCTTCTACTGAGATGGAACCCGCCGCTATTTCTTCCCCTTGCCCTCAACTGGGCGGCGCACTTCCCAACCAGCTCCCAGGATGGGACAGCTCCAGTCTCAGTTTCAGTGGCCGAAACTTCAGTGCTGTGCTCTGAATCCCAAACCATTTGCCCCTTTTTCAGAAGGGTGATCTAGGGGCAAGGATGAGAGTGAAGGTACAGTTGATCCGTTAGTTTTATTTTTTTTTCCCCACCAGTTTTTCTCCTGTCTTTGGAAATCAAAGGTGGGGGGAGAATCAAGACAAAGAAATCCAACGTTTTGTTTCTTTTTTATGCTTAGTCAGGGCTGCAAGACATCATCCATACCCTTCGCTTTAGCTTGCTTTCGTCCCCCCCCCACCCCCTTGCTTTAGCTTCTCTCACCCCAGGCAGGCTTTCTTTCCTTCAAGCTCTTGACTCTGCTGGCCTCTGACAGGCTTTTGCATGGGTTACCTGCTGGGAAAAGAATTCCTTCCTCCCTCCACCTAAGGACTCCTCTGGTATCATCCCTTCTCCAGGGAGACTTCCTGACTTCTCCGCTCCAGCTTTGTTCTCTTCTTTTCTTAGTATCTCCTGGGACTTGTTCTGACAGTTTCATGTGGGTGTTTAGTGCATTCTGGTTACTGTCACCCTCTCCCTCTCTGACCTCCTTATCTCTCCTATTGTACTCCATTCCCACTATAAGTCCCTTTCCCACATTCATCTCCCCCTCCCCCCCCAGACCCACTGAGTTTAATCAAGGTTATCTGCGTGGCCATGGGTTTGGAGCTATCCACTGGGGTCTCCCACCCTTTAGTGGGTACAATAATTAAAGACTCCCAGGCTCTGAGGCGCTGCTTTAAACAATCATAGTTATGATTCTGCATTATTTTTCATTATTCTTTCATACCTTTTCCAAGTAATCTATGCGCTACAGTTGAAGCAGTGAATCATGTATTTTTTTTTCTTTACCAATCATGGTGTTGTATGCCATGGGTTGAGTTAATAAATGGCATTCTTTAATTTTTACAAAATCTCGTGCTATAGTTATTTTAAACTCAGTTTCTTTTAAAGATGATAAAGCACTGTGCGCTGTGATAAATGCTTTGTCTAAGCTACAACTGATGGCTAATTTCGACTAGATCAATAACCACCCAGGGCACTAATGAATCACCCTTAGAGGAGAAAGTAACGTAAGTACCAGCGTTCCTTGCTCCCTGCTTCTGATCTGTCCAGATGTGAACCAGCTGCCTCAAGTTCCTGCTGTCCCAGCTGACAGCCATGCCTATTGCCACACCCTCTCTACCATGATGGTTTATACTTTCAAACCATGAGTCAAATAAACCCTTTCTCCCTTAAGTTGCTTTCATCAGGTATTTGTCCATCAAATATTTGTATAATAAAGAGAAAACCAATACATCCCAGTTGTTGACAGACTCAAGGCTGTACATGCTCCTTCATTATCTGCTATTTATTCTGCACTCACTATGTGCTTTGCCTTGCCAGGCATTAGGACACAACAGCAAATGAGGCCCGATTCCTTCAAGAATCCCTGACCCACTTGAGCAGGGCAATTTGTAAACAAGAAAAATCAAGCAATATATTTTCCAGGTTAAGATGTTTGCTCAGCATGTTCCAGATATACAGCCAAGAGGGTGGGCGGGTCTGCTGCAGGGCGGTGAATCTTACAAACAAGCAGGAACTACCAACCTAGCCAGGAAGCTGGCAGAGCAAAGACTCCAAGGGCTGGAAGGAGGCCCTGGATGCAGAGCAAACAGCCCATAGGTGTGAGAAGAGAGACTGAGGGGCGGGGAAGAAGTGGGCGGGCTCAGAGGGTGGAGGGCCTGAGGTCATACCAGGAATATGGACATCATGCAACTCCCCGAAAGAATGCCATTTATTAATGCAGATTTCAGGAAAGCCAGGGTGGAGTAAAGAGTGGTAGGCAGATTGAAGACAGGCAATGCTGGGGAGCAGACAACTGTCAGAGTAGGAATCTAAGGGAATGTGAACGAGACCAAATCCAGGGCTGTGGTGGTGAGGATGAGGAAGAGTGGATTCAATCTGCAGTTGTGGGAAGTAAATGGAATTCAGTAACAATCAATTAGGAAAGCAGATGGTGAGGAAGGACACTAGGTGATCCCCAAGGTTCCAGTGTGGTCATTTGGGTGGAGGGTAATGCAAGCTGCTCTCATTATAAAGGGCAGGAAGAGGTGGAGGAAAGACAGAAAAGAAATCCATTTGGGACCACAGAGTTCAGACTGTTTGAAACTTATCAATGGAGCCCCTGGATAGGCCAGCAAAATGTTAGTAGGTGGGGTCTTGGATTGACATGAGATCCTGAGAAGTCCCCGCAGAGGAGGAAGGAACCAAACCTACACTTCAGGTGAATTACATTTTAGATAAAGGTATTGGATTCAGCAAAGGAGACAATGACCCCCAATATTTTTCCTTTGAAGCAGTAAGGAACACAACATGTTACCTAACTATAAAGCCATATTCTACTCTTGATAAACAAGATTCCCCCTTCCGGCCATTCTTCTTGGCCTTTGGCACATCATGACCAGGCTGCTCGGCGACTATGAGAATTCACCTGACTTTTTCTAGAAAACCGGGGCCAGCTCTATGCAGACATATTTAACTTGTTTGTGTGCCCCTGAGTTCTTTAATGATCACTCATGACTAACCTGCTTTGCTTCCTCCCCGGCCTGCATCCTGCAGTCTCAGGAGAACATGAAGGCAAGAATATTAAAGGATGGAGCAAGCATGTCATCACGCTAGTTCAACAACAGCAGGAAGTCAGCCTAGACTCATTGAGTTTCCCTTCCTGCAGTTAAGTTCCTCCAAGTCTTGATAATGCTGCACTAATCAGCATTTCCTATCTCTTCTGGCTTCCATCCTTCATTCACACCTCTGAGGCTCATTGCGCAATCCCTGAAGATGAAAGGTGTGGTCTTTGTCCTGGAGAAACTTCCCTGGCTGTTGAGAGGCTAGATTGACAACCAGCTAGGAAACACTGAGGATCTGCTCCATGGGCAAGATCCGATATGTACCACAAAGGGCAGAGAGAGGTGTAGGTGCCAGATTCTATCCTGAGGCCCACAAAGGGTCCTTAGTAGACACAGTGTTTGCACTCAAATCTAGCTTTATCTCAGAGCTGAAACATAGCTATCAAGGCAAAGAAATCAGGATATAGAAAAGAGAGTGACTGAGAATCATAAAACTTAATATTTAAGATTTATCGTCAAGCCAAAGGGAAGAACAGTCATTTAACAGAAGGTAGCATTACATAACAGTGCCAGGAGGATATGGAAGTTAGGGTTATCAGACTTGAAAGAAATGTAGAGCCAAACCATTTTAAGCAAGTGAAGAAACTACAGAAACTGACTCAGTGTCGATGGCAGATGTCAGACCTCGCACAATATCAATTTGTCACTTGTTTGTCTTTTAGTTGTTTTTTTTTTTTTTCCTATTTAAAGGCACTTTTATTTCAGCTTGTTTATTCTCCTTGCTTCTCACAACTAAAGGACTGAGAGGGCTGCGATTGCCACAGCATAAGTTCGTCTTGGCAGCAGCGAGTGCGTAGAGCAAATTAAATGCAGGAAGGTGCTACCATAGTGGGAGTTCCTGGAATACATTTTCACGGCACCTGCAACTTATAACAACAGTAGGTGTGGCACAGAAAGTGGAGGCAGAAGCTTCTCATATTCTCATTCTATAATACCATTACCAGATGTTGTTCTAGAGCATGGCACCAGAATGGAAGGCATGCTTATCAGTATATAATAGTAATAATACGAATATATACAATTTCATCCTAATAATAAGCTGGCTGCTTTCTTCCACTATCTCACTTAGTGCTAACTCCCCTAGAAGTGGTGTCTTATACATATTTTGCAGATAAGGAAATAAAAAAGTCTAGATTAGATCACATAGACAGGATGAGTCAAGTATCGACCCTCAAACCTGCTCTCCCCAGTGTCAAAGCCCATATTTCTTTTCTTAGTCTGTGTCATGTTGCTATAAAGGAAGATGTTACTGATTGTGGTAGTAAATGCCTGCAATTCCAGCACTTGAGAATCTGAGATAGGTGGATCCAAGTTTGAGGACAGACCTGTCTGTGTAGTAAGGCTCTGTCTAGAAAACAAGCAAGGAGAAGAGGAAGGGGAAAAAAGAAGAGGAAAAGAAAAAAGGAGGACAAAGAGAAGAAGAAGAAAGAGAAGCAGAGAAAGAGGAAGAGGAGGAGGAGAAAAGGGAAACATGAAATACATTTCCTACATTTCTGAAGGCTAGAAGTCCAAGACTGAAGGGCGATGACATACTATAGTAAAGATATCACAGAGAAAAAGAGAGGAAATGTGCTAGCCCTGGTCTCTCCTTTCAAAACCACAATCCCAGCATAGATGCCCATCCTGTTGGCCACATCTAACTCTAAATACACCCTCAAGACTCCACCTCCAAATATCACCAATGAATGAATTTGGAAACCAAATCCCTAACACATCAACTTCGGGGAATCCATATTAATCCCTTCATGGTTACCTTTTTTGTTCATGAGCCCCGATCTCTTTGACTGTATGTTTTCTTTTTAAATAGCTTTACTGAATATCTCAATATCTTTATAGAAGTAAATGTCTAAAATGTCTGCCATCAGCCATCTAGGAGCCTGTGACTGTTGTGTTCCCATTTTTACTACTATGTACGCTGACTTACTACTTAATTCTAATTAGAATAACATTTGATCTTTGTTTTTTCCTATTCATTATTTTCTTCATAGTTTAGCCTCGTGTTTAGATATGGCCCACATCTGTCATTTTCGTTACTATAAAATACCCTATTCTGGCCAGGGTGCTTTTTCTCAGACCTCTCTTGCTTATTTTTATTTCTATTATTATTATTATTATATTTGACATTAAGGGCTTTATAACTCATAAGTAACTAAAATAACTAGCATTTTAAAATTTACCTTTATGCACATTGAATTCCTCAGCTATTTTATTAAGGTTACAAAAGTGCTCACGATGAATCATATAGCAATTACTTTAAAAAAATAAATTACAGAGCTGGAGAGATGGTTCAGTGGATAAGGCACTTGTTGTACAAGAGTTCAGATTCCCAGAACTCACATAAAACAGACAGGGCATCTCCAGAGCAGGCTGGCGAGCTAGCCGAGCTGGTTGGTGCGCTCTGGGTTCACTTGAGAGACCCTATCTTAATAATAAAAACAGAGGGTGATCTAAGAAAACATCCAATGTCAACTTCAGCTCTCCACCCACACATGCACACACATGCATGTGTACCCCCCACATTTTTGTTAATACACATGTGCCCCCCTCATGAAAAAGGAAAGAATAAATATTAGTTAATTAACATAACTTTAAAAAAATTTTATTATTTATTTTTTCAATTATGCGTGTGTGTGTATGTATATGCGTGTGTGTGTGTGTGTGTGTGTGTGTGTGTGAAGAACCACGGACGAATTCAGGAACCACCATGGACCGCCTCCACCTCCTCCTTGTTTACTCTGCCCCGGGATTCACAGGCTCCGCCCTACCAGGACCAGAAACGCAGGCCGTCCCCGCTTCCACCCAGCGTCTATACGTGGGGTCTAGGATCCGAACTCAGGATCTTCCGCCTACAAGGCAGAGGCTTAACCCCTGAGCCACCTCTCCAGCCCAATTAACATAACTTGAAACATCCCTGGAATGATGAGCATTTGGGGACGCTTTGAAGACTTGTGCTTCTCAACATTTCACATGGAAATTCCAACTCCAAGGTGACAGTATCAAGTAATTGGGGCGAGGTCTGGGAAAGGCACCATCATAGTTAGGCACAGGTGTCAACTTGACAGTTGAGGGTTTGAGCTCTGGGCACATTTGTAGAGAATTAATGGTTGAGTTAAGCCCAGAGCAAACCTGCAGGAGATTGTCTACCTGATGGGGAAGGCCCGGCTTATGGTGGGTGGGACTAGGCCCTGGAATAAAATACAGAGAAGTGGTTGAGAAAGTTGACATCCTTGTGTATACTTGGCCAGATATGCTGGTCTGGCAAGTAAGGTTTGTCCCTTTCTCAGCCATTATGTGGCCACTTCCCTCGGCCCTGTTGTTTGTGTGAACTCTCCTTTCAAGCTGGACTGAGAACTGTCACTGGACAATCGTAAGAGAAAATAAATCCCTTGTGCCCTTTAAGCCATTTGATGGTGTTTATCAGTATCCATGCAGGCTGACTGCTACAGGCACATTGGGAAATCCTTTCCAGGGGGCAGCTACACGACTGACCAGTTCCATATCAATGTGACTTTCTTCTTCTGTCTCAAGGGAGAGCGTCTCTTTTCTCTTGAGGACAAGAATTATTTTTAATTGCAACTTCACAGGGTTCATGGCGGTGGCAAGGGTTCACCACATCCAGCCTATGTTCCATGACCATTCTGTGGAGAGCTGCAGGACTCTGACTTCTGGGACTTGTGACTCTGGGGTAAATACTGAGCCACTGTGTGTCCCGAAAGATGATGAACTCTTTTCAGTTCAGATTGATGAGCTTTCCTCTTGGCAGAGGTTACTGGGGAGGAGTGGATGGCCAAGAATTTTAAAAATAGAGTATTATAATATTCCTCTCTGTAGGAGGTAAATATTTCTCATCAACCTGCAAAATGCATTTTAGACACCAGGAATTGAATATATAGGATAGATGAATTATATATATTATGTAATAGAATCTTATGATATTCCCATCTGTGGCCAAAAAATATGGTATTTATATGTATAAAATAGAATCTTGTAATATTCCCATCTGTGACCCAAAAATGGTATCTTTTGGATTGAGTATGCATTTTCCTGACAGGAACACATATCTCTTCTCAAATGTCCGCTGGCTGGCGGTCATTTCCTGCTACATGTGCTGTCTCATCAAACATCTCCCAGGAGCTCACTAATCTTCTTTACATTACTGTGTTGGAACTCATTTACATATTATGATTACTAGTCTTGTCTTTATATTTTTACAAAATATTCTCCATCATCACTTTTCTCAATTTTAATTGTGGGATCTTTTGTTGCACAGAAGTTTTAGTTTATTTGGGATCAAATTGATAGGGATCTGACAGACATCGTTTGAGGTTGGAGTACTTTGGGGAAAAATATTATTCGTGATACATTTGGAGAAAACTTGTAAGGCAATTTATTTTTTTTTATCATGTGTGTGTATGTGTGAGAGAGAGAGAGAGAGAAAGAGAGAGAGAGAAAGAAAGAGAGAGAATTCCCTTCACCTTCTACCTTGTTCGCTATTGCATATGCCAGACAAGCTGGCAATTGAACTTCTCTGATTTTCCTGTCTCTTCTTCCCATTACACACTAGGAGGAGGTGGAATTGCTGACGCACTCATACTACCAGTCCAGATTTACATGGGTTCTGAAGATCCAAACTCAGATCCTATTATTCGCATGACAAGCTCTTTACCCACTCAGCCATCTCTGGGAGAGCAATTTAGTCGTATTTCTTTTTGTTTCAGACCAAAATGGTCTATGATACATGTTATTCTCTCTTTATTTAAAGATTTTGGAGAAGGAAATTATATGCCACAGAAGAATTCATGCTTTCAGCTATATCTCCTGGAAATCGAGGAGTAATTAATAAAACTTTTGCTTCTTTATCTACCTCCAAGACATCTCTGAAAAAGAAGGTAAGTGAGAAAAAAACCAGAGTAGAAACGGGTAAATTTCTTAGACATATTTGTAGATATGTTGAACTGATATATAAGGCTTCCTGAATCTCTGATCACTTTAGACATTATTTCTGATCCATCTTTTTATTTCCAATTTGGTCTGACTTCATGGATGTGATAACACTGTCTAGATTGACAAAGAGGTCACTGACCTCTGAGATCGGGATAGGCCCAGGTCTTAAGGCTTATATCTCAGGGGGCCAGGTTTTCAGCAGTCCTGACACAGCAGGCATTACTCACCAAGCCCTTTCCATTCACAAAATCACGTGCTTCCTAATCGCTCAACCTGATCCTGAAACTCATCAAGACTGGAGCTGCTACATTTGAATTCTTCCTACAGTCCTGACTCCATTTCTTCCTAAGTTTCATTTTGTATGATGTGAGTTAATTTTAGTGCCTAATGACAATTCACTGCTAACTGCCATAAGAGGAATTATAACAAAAGATCTGGATGCCAAGATAAATTTTGTCATCTGGTACTTTGTGTCTACCTAAATACATTTGTTTCTTTCCCATCTGTTTGGAAACTTATTTAAGCAAATTAACATTTCTCTTGGAATTAATCTGGCTTGAATATCAAAGGGTAAATGCTTTCATTTGAAGCAACTCTGCATTCTTTGTTTCTGAGTCCCCACCACACCTCTGCTGTAGCTATTGTGATTCCCAACATACATAGGAACTGAGACTGAAAAGACACATTAAATTGCTAAAAGTCAAATAGCTCCTCAGTGATGTCGCTGGGGTCACAGTCCCTGGCAGACAGGTGTGTTAAGTTGGCTAGTTACATATCCCTGATCTCTCCGAAACATGACATTCTTGCAGGCATCCACACAGGTCAAAATGTTGCTGTTACTTGATTCTGAACCTAGGGTTGGGGCCCATGGTATTTTCTCTCTCTTACCAGGTAGCCTATCACAAGGTAATTTGAGAGGCTGACAACTACATCAGAGGCTGATAAACATGACTTTCAGGCAGGTGTCAAGTGCTGGAGCAGCATCCGGGTACAAATAGTGAGGGGAAAGGGAAACTCCACCTCCTGATCGAAACTATTGCTGTTACAAGTTACAGGTGCAGTAAAGAGTTGAGGAACTACTGCTATTGCAGCACCTTCCTGCATTTACCTTGTTTCATGATAAAACTTCACTTTCTGTTGCCAAATGAGTTTATGCGTGGCAATCAATCTACAGACTCCACCTTCTCAGTGCCTCCCTGCAGCATAGGAAATACATAAGCCATTCATGGAAACAGCTCATCTCCTCCAAAATCTTCTCTGGACCACCACAACACAGAGGTGTCTTGTTTTGTTTTGTATTCAGTAACCAAGATGGCAAAGGAAGCAGTTCTCTTTGCTTTACCACTTAGAAGAAAGAATCTTAGTACTTAAAAGCTGAGACAGGAGAATAGAAAGTTTAAGACCAGCCTAGGTTACATGCAGAGTTCCAGGCCAACTTGGTCTCTGACACTCTGTCTCAAAAAAAAATTTTTTGGAATAGTCCATCAGAAGTTGGTACCGCAGTGATGACCACAGGCAGCACAAAGTACGGGAAGAAGTCAATGCCTCACTAGATATCACTAAGACCATCTCTCCAAGCTGACCCAGGAAGACACCCATCCCAGCAAAAATTCCATGAAAAAAAAAAAAAGAGGACTTCCCATCTGTGGTAGTTACTCTTTCTGCTGCTGTGAGACAACACTCAACACAACTTTGGGGGAGAAAAGATTTATTTGGCTTACAGCTCCAGAGGAGACGTAAAGTCCATTATGGTGGAAAAGGCACGGTGCACAGCAGAAAGCTGGAGGCTACTTAGCCACATCCACCTTAGAGGCCGAGAGAGCAAACTGCAGGCTCAAAAGCAGAGTACTAGCAGAAGCAAGATAGGGTAACCAACTTCAAAGCCCACCCCCTGGGATATGCCTCCCTCCAGCAAAGCTCCGTCTCCTAAAGGTGACGACCTTCCCAACCATCAAGTTAAACATTCAAATACATGAGCATGTGAAGAACAACTTATCTTTCAAATCACAATGCCATCCATCACACCTCTCACCATAATTCCTGCCATCCCCCTCATACATTGCTAACACCCATTAAGAAAAGATTTTGCAGAAGCAAAGCTCTTCAGATCTGGATGCCATCTGGTATCCAGTCCATTGAAAAAGTAGAGGTGTCATAGTCAGGCCCACATCTGAATCCAAAGTACCTTATTTACTACTGGGGACAACTTCAGAGAGGCTTTCTTCACCTACGGAATGTTGGAGGCAGATTCCCTGTACACTGAGATTCGCTCAGTGACAGAAACTGTCAATATTACCAGAGACTCAACTGCAGGCCCAAGCATCTCCATGCAAGAGGAATACTACATGCAAAATCTCACAGCACTGTGTGCTCAAGGACATCCAACAAAAGACATTCGTTCTCAGTACTGGCAGGGAAGATTATAGTTGGTTTTGACAGTGTTTTTTTTTGGGGGGGGTAGATTTTGAATTTTGGAGAAGGACAAGAAGACTTATGAGAAAAAGTAAGATGTACAGGGTAAAGGGGGGAGGATAGAGTGGAGGGAAAATCAGAAAGATAATAATTTATAGCATATAGAAAATTCATCTTTAAATGCTGTTCGGAGTCTGCTGAATATGCAAGTCAGTGTCGTTTATAAATTCTGGCCAGAGATTTCTCCTTTGCTGTCTGAACCACAGCCACTGGGAGAAAAACAGTGACTTGCCTGTGATGGCGTTCAACTCTGAGAGTCACCAAGTGAGAACTGAGCGCGACAAATGAGTAATACCGAAAATACACCTGTGAAGTCCCCCAAAATAGATCTAATAATGACTATGAAAGTGAGCAATTAGAAAATTATTTGGGGAAAGCAATCAAGGGACAGAGCGGCACTTCTGGGACTCTCTGGCTGTGCATGTATCAGGAAAGAGGGAAAAAAGGTAAAGTTAGGTAACCCTCTGCCAACATGGGGATTGCCTCCCCCAAAGATCATTTTGAGTCAGCACCTGAGAACCTAAGGTCCATATCTCCATCAAGAAAAACCAGCTTGGGGCTGGAGAGGTGGCTCAGGGGTTAAGCCTCTGCCTTGCCGGCGGAAGGTCCTGAGTTCGGATCCTAGACCCCACATATAGACGCTGTGCAGAAGAGGGGGCAGCCTGTGTTTCTGGTCCTGGTAGGGCGGAGCATGTGAATCACGGGGCAGAGTAAACAAGGAGGAGGTGGAGGCGGTCCATGGTGGTTCCCGAATTTGTCCGTGGTTCTACACACATATACACGCACACATACACGCGCACAATTGAATAAATAAAAAAAAAAAAAAGAAAAAACAGCTTGAGAAGATGACTCTAGAAACTGGAGACATGATTCGGGGTTAAAGTCTTGCCTCATAAGCAAAAATCTCAGTTTAGATCCCAGATTTCACATAAAAATGCCAGACGAAAATCACTGCCTGCAATTTTGGTCCTGGAAGGTGGAGCCTGGGAAACCCCAGATCAAAGCAATAAGGAGGTAGAGCCATCCAGGATCATTCCTGATGTTGCCCTTGGGCTCCCACAGATACACCCAGTGCCCTCTTCTATACCCACATAAGCACACTCATACCTACATACACATAAAAGAAATGATAACTGTGAATGATGTTAAAGTGTCCTATATAAGCTCATTTGTTTGAATACTTGTCCTTACCTCTGTTTAGGTAGATGGTAGAACTTTTTGAAGTGGGTTGCTGTGGGATGGTGACATCCATGTTTGGCAAACCTCTTTCGTTCTCTGGTCTGTTATGATGTGTGCTATGACATGGGTTGACCTACTCTTACCACCATGACTTCCTGCCACGATGGACTGATATCTTCTGAAATCATGAGCCCAAATAGATCCTTCTTCCCTTAAGTTGTTCTGTCTGATGTCACAGTAACATAAAAGAAATGAGTCTGTCATGGATGGAGCTGAGCTTTCCTAAGAGAATGCCGTGTGGTAGGCACAGAGCTTGTAGAAACTCAGCTGCTGGAATTTAGGAGTTCTAGCAACTGAGTTCTTGATCTTCCTCTCCCTAGTAGTAGTATTCTGGGCAAAACCATATCTCTATACTCCCAGTCCACTCTTTAGTCAGATAGTCATGTAAATAGCACCAATCTCACTGGCCAGCACTGTGTAGATGGCGTTGACCATTGAGCTATTAGTTGCTCAAATTCAAACCTGTTTGCTATATTTTTTTCTGCACAGCTGTTTCTGTTAACATGACGTCAGCACTAAAGAAAATCAAGAAGAATTCTGTGGCAGAATTGACTTCTTCTAACTGGAAAAAGATGGGAGATCTTGTGGGGGAAAGTAGTCAGAAGTACAGCTCTGGTCACTGAGGAAGAGTCTGGTGGCACCCTGGTGGGTCTGGGGTACTATCTCATGCAGACTGGGTGATTCAGATAATTCTTACACATGTGAAAGTGCAAAAATACAAACAGGAAAAGAAAAGTGGTTCTTCCTCCTCTGGTTCCCCTTCTTTATTCTTAGGTGTCCTTCAAGAAATATCTTCTGTATATTTGAGCCCAAACTGGGCTCAGTCCTATGTTCAAACCTTATACTCTTACTTACATAAAGGGATCGTACTCTCTGCATCTTTCTCACCATACCCTTACCCACTGTATAGATCTTTAGCTCTTTCACACTTAAAGCCCCATTTTGTTATGATTCACAGGGATTTTTGGTATGATTACCTTAATATTTTAACCTCATTCTTATCAGTGGACATTTTTCCCCAAAATTTTATAAAGATGTTTTCAATTAAAAAATGTTTGTCCTTAAAAGTTGATATTTTTCAGAAAATAAATTTTCATCAATAGGGCTGTCAAATCAAGACAGTTGTGGGGTGGGGTAAGGAGGTTGTTTTTATTTCAGCTTGATTTTCCTTTTGAGAAATACTACCAGATTTCCCCTTATGAAAAGAATTCACTAATTTGCATTCCTGCAAATGACTAAGGGTTTCTGCTTCTGTTTACCCAGGCCAACAATGAAAGTTAAAAACACTAAAGATGTTGTCATTGGATACACAATAAGCCATGTCTCATTCTATTTGGGATTTCTTTTATGGTGAAATAATCAAATATTTGTTAATTTTTCATGTTTCCTTGGTATTTATGTTTATTTTTAATGAAATTTCCGTTCACATTATATACATAATATTTCTTCTAAGCTTAGTCTTGTGTTTTCAGAGATTTTAATTTATTTGTAATCTTATTACTTCATAAGTATTAATAAATGATTTTTATCTCTCTACAGATACATACACATATACATGCACACATACATACATAAACAAGTAAGCAAATGTTAAAAACAGTCTCAAAAATTTTTGCAACCCGTTAATAAACACGTTTAGAACATGAAGCTGTGAAGGGCATTTCAGACTCAAACTATACCATTCCACCCCTATCTTTCAAAGGCTCTTGGTACAAACTATGTTCAGTCTAACTTCGAGAATTCGAGTAATTTTAACAGTTCCAACAATGCTCAGACTTCCAAAGTCTTTACTTAGGAAGTGATCTCTTAGCTGCGAATCACTGACAAATCAAAAAGAAAGCTGAATAAATCCAATATACAAGGACAACTGTATACCGGATATATGTAAATATCCTCATTCCAAGAGGGTGGCACAGGAAGAGAACAAGGAAAGACTGGACCAAAGCAAGATCAAAACCTACCAGAGTAAACAAAATCCTGTAGCTCTGTATCTGGAATCCATGGCACAGATGGCATTGCTGTCTCAAGATTTCTCTCTTTCTCTCTCTCTCTCTCTCTCTCTCTCTCTCTCTCTCTCTCTCTCACACACACACACACACACACTCCCACTCACTTAGATTCTTTAGGGGTTTTGATGTCAAGTTTTACTTGCTGTTGTGCTCCAGTTTAAAAAAAAAAAAAAAACTCTCACACAAGTCTTGTCTCTCAATCTAACTGCTCAGATCATATACATGAAATCCTGATTATGATTCCCAGATACTTCAGTAGTTGTCCAACCCAACTCTATGCACATGACTTCCAACCAACTGTACGTGGACCACACCTCCAAGTCTGCTAAGCCAATGTGTTCTCTGTTTGGGTCTGCTGACCTTTAAAAGCAGACACTGATTAGATTCTACACAGCATCTACTGAGAAACATCAAAACCTTAGGTCAGACTGATTGCATCTGCTGATTCCAGAGATGCTGACTGGTTTAAGCTTATTGGGGTGATACCATCCCCTTTACTCTAGAATATTGTCATCTGTGTGACTGAGGTGGCTCATGACCAAGGCTTTGCATTTGGATGAAGGCTGAAGAAAGAAAAAAAAGAGAAAGGAGAGGACATTCCATTTCCTTTTTAAAAAACACATTCAGAAGTAGCATGTGTCATCTGCAGTAATAGTGTATTGGCCAGAGGATAGTACTTACACCACACTTAGCTGTCAGGGGGACTCTTTTGTTGTTTACATCAGAGCAGTCACATGTCCAGCTAAAAAGTCTTCTGCTACAGAAGAAAAGAATGGACTGTTCCTTATTGGAACAGCAATCCATCTTCTATGAGCTACCAAGTCATTCTCATGGATTCTTTTAAACCTATTTAATCTCCACCCCAACCCAGCAGAATCTCAAACCCATCTGCTGAGTTTGACATGAAAATAATTCCATATTGTGTGTATGTTTGTGTGCATAGCAGCTAAAGTTCAGACTCTGGCTAATTTCAATATTCTGTGTCTGATTTTAATCTTTGATTGCAAAAACTGGAATCAGCCCAGGTTGCTTTTGGAGATTAAAAAAAAAAAAGCAACATGGCTAGGGTGGGCAATTGCTCTCCAAGTCCTGAGAAGGGGCTTGGTGTTTGGTCATTTCAAAGTAACACTTAATGTTAGACGCTGCAAACAACCAACAATGCTATCCACTTCATCCAGTGGATAAAAATCTATTTGCGTTGCTTGTTAGTACTCATCCACATGGTTTACTGTGAACATGTCCTAGTGCCTGGTGCTTGCATTCACTTCTAAAATTTAAAACAAGCCTCTGTCAGATGCTCATTGAAAGATACAGTTTTGCCTTTACAATGATATTTACTATCTACGTCACTTTGTATTTGGATGAAGATTGTATATGTATACCAGTACCAAGAATCTGTACTGATAGATTAAATGTGTATATGTATGCATGTATGTATGTATACATATGTAAAATTGTTGCTAATTAATGTTACAGAAAATGAATTTATTTTAATCCCTACTTCCCAATATGAGCTCTGCTTAGGAATGTATTATAATATATTTCAGAAGGGAGGAAAAGACCAGAATTGAGGTTTTATAAAGATATAATCATTAAAATAATACAAATGTAAAAGATGATCTATTGTTCACCAAAAATGTCCCAGAAATGAACTGGGGAAAGCAAAGAATGAGATAAAGGCCCCGTACCTATGCCACAATATCTGACATTATTAACAATGTCGCATATCTGTATGTTACTGTTCATAACATTTTTGTTGGTTATTTAAAACCTTCAGAGACCACATGGTGAACAGGAAAATACCCCCACATCTTGGCAAGATATTTAGGACTTTAGTTAGCATCCCCTGTAACACTCTGTACGCTATTATGTCAGTACTTTGTTATGTGAATAGTCTATGCTGTCTCACACCTTTTATGGCATTTCATAAACTCCTGCCCTAGTCTGTCTCCTTGCCAAGTGGACTCCTACACATGCTTCCAAATTCAGCTTGGTTTCGCCTTCATTGTGAATACAGTCATCCTAACCTCTGCAAACAGGATTAAGCCTCTCTTATTCTATCCACAGCAACCACTTGTCCCTTCACATTTATCATGCTAACTTCCACTCGTTGGACTTTGGGATCTTGAGAAATAGCGTTTGATACCGTCTAACTGTACATTCACAGTACCTGGAAGAACACTTTGCACAAATTACTTCATCAAAAGTCTACTGAATTAATAACCAAAGGATCAGACATGCTAAGACTGCATATGAACCACAAGATTGTATATGAAATGAGACTGCATTTGCATAATCTATGAACATCTTCAAATTGTAAAGGTGTCACCTGCTTTGTCATCTTCAAATTGTAAAGGTGTCTCTGCTTTGAGTCGATATAAGTTCCTGACTTCCATAAAGGTTCCTTTTAGAAGATTTATTATTTGTTGTCTATAAAACTGTTGGCGCTTCTTATTCTGTGTAACAAACTACTGCTAGACACAAAAGAAATCTCACCACCACTACCACTCTCCAGCATTTTATGAGCAACTTCTACAAGCATCCAGAGCACCGGAGCCCTGGTCTAAGAACCATCTTGGTATTCCAATTGCATTTAGTAATATAACCTCCTGCACCACTTGAAAATCAGCCCTGAAAAGGTTTTAAGTCAGGAACCAATGGGTTCTGATTCAGAAAAAGCAGGGCAAATCCAGCAGTCTTGTGAAGCTACAGAGAGATCTTCCCTCTAGATGCTTAAAAAGTCCACTGTGCAAATGTGTGAATTTACTATTTTGTATTCTTGTACTTGAACATCTCAGCAGAGTCAAAGGGGCAATACCCCCAATGCAGGACACTGGAGATATACCAAAATGTCTGGCAGCCACCAGATACCTACCCCAATTCATGCTCTGACATGAATCTGAAAGTCTATTATTAGAGTCATTTACTTGGCTTAAGACTTTATGTTTATTCCTTCCTTGCAGAATAGCAGAAATGTGGAATCATATAAAAAATCTAATTCTTCCAGTTTCCTTATCAATACTAGTGAGGAGAAGGACTCTAGAGCAATAAGGTGCAAAGACTTGAAGGGATATGTCTCTGAGTTCAAAGTAGCTATCATCTGACTGGCTGCATGAATTTAGTCAATCAGCTCTTCTGGGCTTCATTACTGGTGGAATGGAGATAAGGATACTTGCTTCTAAAATTATGAGGATTATATGAGATAATAAATCTCTAATATATATGGCTCATAGTAAATGGAAAATTATCATGGTTAATGTCGCTATAGTTGCAAACTAAATAAGGGCTCAGCTTTGAGAAAAGCATTGACATCCTGGCCCCAAAGTCTATAGCTGAAAGACATCAAATACTAAGTTGGAAAAACAGGAAATATGTCCCTCATGTAAGGATATAATGTCATAGATATAATGTATCTATGGTAAGACAGTGCAATATAATACGTCTCTGGAAGAAAGCGTGCTATATCTATTTGTCCTGAGAAAATAGGTCAAGAATCGTGGCTGCTTCCCATTAAAATGAAGGACTGAAAGTCTTTTATAACTGGGTAATTCTTTTTCTTATGCCATGAAGAAAAATTGAATTTTTAGCATATCAAAATTTACCTTAAATTTCATCTTACTCCTCTAACAAATGGCCATGAATTTAGTAGCTTAAGCAGCACAGATTTATTACCTTACACTTGGGAGATCAGAAGTCCAAAAAATCTGAGATTCCCACCTGCCCTCATTCATATTTATGAAGGCTTTAGCTTGATTTGTTGTTCTGTAGTGTCTGTCTCTCCGTCCCATAGAAGATGGGATGGGAAGCAGGATGGGCTTTTTCTAGACATTTTCCTAGCTTTCTTGTCTTTTCTACCTCCAGAAACTGGCTTCTGGCACTCCTTGGTTTGGTATTCTATCCTCTATCTTCAAAGCTAACACTGTGGCATTTTCAAATGGTTTTCTAATTAGGCTTTCTATTTCCATTCTTCTCTCTCTCTCTCTCTCTCTCTCTCTCTCCCTTCTGATCCTACCTACTACTTTCCTCTTTTAAGAATTCTTGTGATCACCTTGGACTCAGCTGGATGATTTCCATATTCTAATGTCAAACATCATTCTATTAGGCAATGAACTTATTTGGGGGGAAAAGATGGTTCTACTACCACAATGATGAAGTTAATAATTTTACATATAAAACATTTTAAATATCGGTAACCTGAAAAGTGACCCACACTTGCCGCCGGTCGGGACGCGCACGCGAGGTCCAGCCGGGCCTCACCCCGCGCCCTAGGACCCCAGGTCAGCCCACAGGGACCCGGCTCCCACTCCCACCATCCAGCGGGAGCCGCGCGGGGGCCGAGGGACGAGGAGGACCTCCCCCTGCGCCCGGGCCCCGCCCCAGCTGCCCTCGGGTTAAATAGCTCCACGCCGACGCGCCCATCCTCCCTTTTCACCCCACTCACCCCACCCCGCTCCGCCGGTCGGGACGCGCACGCGAGGTCCAGCCGGGCCTCACCGTGCGCCCTAGGACCCGAGGTCAGCCCACAGGGACCCGGCTCCGACTCCCACCATCCAGCCGGAGCCGCGCGGGGCCGAGGGACGAGGAGGACCTCCCCCTGCGCCCGGGCCCCGCCCCAGCTGCCCTCGGGTTAAATAGCTCCACGCCGACGCGCCCATCCTCCCTTTTCACCCCACCCCGCTCCGCCGGTCCGGACACGCGCGCGGTCCACCCGGGCCTCACCCCGTGCCCTAGGTAAGTCCCCGTTCGGCCCCGCCCACCAGTACCCCAGGCCAAATAATTCAGTTTAGTGAAATTGAGAGATCTTAAGAGTTAAAATGACAATGCCAAAGTTGAAGTGCAAATCCATGAGAAGCAACACTCAAGTAAACAAATTTCCCACTGAAGAAATTAATCCCATAATGTTAGACTCCAACAAGAACAAACCCGCGGAAAAAGGCCAAGAAAGCCTGACCCAGGATAACGACTTTCAAAATATGATCATTACCATGTGCAATACTATGAAAGAGGAAATCCGGGAGGAATTACATAATCGAATCAATCGCTTTGAAGAGGAACACAACAGACATCTGGAGGAGTTGAGAAAAACAGTGCAGGAAACAAAAAGTGGCATAGAGCAGTTAAAACAAACTCAAGCAGAGTTTAAAACTGAGCTAAAAGACAAGTTATCTTCAACCCAGAACGCCACAGAGAGTCTTATCAACAGAACTAATGAAGCAGAAAACAGAATTTCAGACCTTGAAGATAAAGTGGGAGTACTAACCAGCTCAATGGAAGAGGTTGTTAAAGCCAAAAAGATACTTGAGAGAAATATCCAAGAGATATGGGACACCCTGAAGAAGCCTAACATGCGTATTCATGGAATACCAGAGCAAGAATCTCAAAATACCACCCCTGAGGAAATTTTTCAAACGATCATCAAGGAAAACTTTCCTCATCTAAAAAAAGAGAGGCCCATTCATATACAAGAGGCATTCCGCACCCCAAACAGATACGACCAAAATAGAAGCACGCCGCGGCAAATAATAGTTAAAACACTCCACATTCAAGATAAAGAACTGGTGCTGAGAGCTTCAAGGGAGAAAAAACAAGTCACTTTTAAAGGTAAACCAATTAAAATAACAAATGACTTCTCAGTCGAAACAGTAAAAGCAAGAAGAGCTTGGAGAGACATACTTCAAGTATTGAATGAGCAAAAATGTCAACCCAGGCTGATTTTCCCTGCAAAACTATCAGTCATGATCGAGGGAGAAAGAAAAATTTTCCAGCACAAAGACAACTTTAAGGGATACATGGCTACCAAACCAGGCCTTCAAAAACTGCTAGAAATGATACTCAAGCGTGAAGAAAAAAACAGGCATATCCAGGAGAACAGAAGGCAAATATAACACCATTAAAAGCGAAGCAATATACTTATAAAAGCTACTAAACATAATAAATGTCTGGAATTAACAATAGTTTCTCCATTATAACACTAAATGTTAATGGACTTAATTCACCGATCAAGAGACACAGATTACAAACTTGGATTAAAAATCACAATCCATCAATCTGTTGCCTGCAGGAAACCCATCTCACCACAAAAGATAGGCACGCTCTAAAAATAAAAGGCTGGTCAACAATTCTACAAGCAAATGGAAGCAGAAAACAGGCAGGGGTAGCCATTATGCTATCAGACAAAGTAGATTTCAAACCAAAAAAAATTATAAGAGACACGGATGGATACTACATTTTAGTCACAGGTACAATTCGCCAGGAAGATTTCACAATACTGAACATATATGCACCCAATACGGGCCCCTCCACATTCATTAAGAAAACCCTACAGCGTCTAAAACAAGAAATCAACCCCCAAACGATAATTCTTGGGGACTTCAACACCGCCCTTTTTACATGGGATAGATCAACAGGTCAAAAGCTTAACAGAGACACTTTGGAACTTAATCAAACCCTGAAAGAAATGGACCTTACAGATCTCTATCGAACTTTCCACCCACGCACCAAAGAATACACATTTTTCTCAGCAGCACACGGAACTTTCTCCAAAATAGATCACATATTGGGCCACAAAATGAATCTACACATATACAAGAAAGTTGAAATTCTAACCTGTGCCCTATCAGACCACCACGGCCTAAAGCTGGACATCCACAACACATCAAACAAGAGAAAATACACTAACTCCTGGAAACTTAACACTATGATGCTGAATGAGAACTGGATTCAGGAAGAAATTAAAAAGGAAATTCAAGATTTCCTGAAAGTGAATGATAACGAAAATACAACTTACCAAAATCTCTGGGACACAATGAAAGCTGTTCTAAGAGGTAAGTTCATAGCTCTTAATGTCCACGTCAAAAAAATGGAAACATCAGAAATAAACAACTTAACAATGCAGCTTAAAGCTTTAGAGAAACTAGAGCAATCTGATCCCAAAAGCAGTAGAAGAGAAGAGATTAGCAAAATAAGGGGAGAAATATCTGAAATCGAGACTAAGAAAACCATAGAAAAAATCAACCAATCAAAAAGCTGGTTCTTTGAAAAAATCAACAAGATTGATACACCCCTAGCTAAACTAACCAAAAGCAAGAGAGAGAAAACCCAAATTAACAAAATTAGAAATGAACATGGAGTTATCACTACTGATACCCAAGAAATCCAGAGAATTATAACATCATATTTCAAAAACTTATACTCTGTGAAATTTGACAACACAAAAGAGATGGATGAATTTCTAAGTAAACACAACTTACTTAAATTGAATCAGGAAGTTGTGAATTATTTAAATAGTCCTATGACATATAAGGAAATTGAGGAAGTAATCTCGAATCTTCCCACCAAAAAATGTCCTGGACCAGATGGATTCAGCACAGAGTTCTACCAGACATTTAAGGAGTTAATAACACCAATACTCCTTAAACTGTTCCATCAAATAGCAAAGGAAGGAAAACTACCAAATTCTTTCTATGAAGCTAATATCGTTTTAATCCCAAAACCTAATAAAGATTCACTTAAAAAAGAAAACTATAGGCCGATCTCCCTGATGAACACAGACGCAAAGATTCTCAACAAAGTCTTAGCAAATCGGATTCAAAAACATATTAAAAAGATCATTCATGGGGACCAAGTAGGCTTCATCCCCGGCACACAAGGTTGGTTCAACATATGCAAATCAATAAATGTAATTCATCATGTAAACCAGTCCAAAGTCCAAGACCACATGATACTCTCGACAGATGCAGAAAAAGCTTTTGACAAGATCCAACAGCCTTTTATGAACAAAACACTAGAGACAGTAAGAATGGAAAGAACCTTTATCAATATAATAAAAGCTGTATACAACAAGCCCATAGCAAGGATTATGCTCAATGGGGAACAATTGGAAGCATTCCCACTTCGATCAGGAACTAGACAAGGCTGTCCACTCTCACCACTTCTATTCAATATTGTGCTTGAAGTCTTAGCTGAAGCCATAAGACAAGAAAGGGACATAAGAGGGATTCAAATCGGCAAGGAAGAAGTCAAGCTATCCCTATTTGCAGATGACATGATCTTATACCTGAGGGATCCCAAAAACTCCACCAGGAAGGTCCTGGAACTAATTGAGAAGTTCAGCAGGGTGGCAGGATACAAAATAAATGTGCAAAAATCAGAGGCCTTCCTATATGCCCAGAATGAAAGAAGTGAAAAAGCCTTGAGAGAAACCATACCATTTACTATAACCCCTAAAAAAATGAAATACCTTGGTATAAACCTAACCAAGGAGGTAAAAGACCTTTACAATGAAAGCTTTAAAACCCTAAAGAAAGAAATTGCAGAAGACACCAGAAGGTGGAAAGACCTCCCTTGTTCCTGGATTGGCAGAATCAACATTGTAAAAATGACCATCCTACCAAAGGCAATATACAGATTCAATGCTATACCAATCAAAATCCCAAAGCAATTCTTCAAAGAAGTTGACCAAACAATCTCAAAGTTCATATGGAGGCACAAAAGACCCAGGATAGCAAAAACAATCTGAGTAACAAAAACACAGCTGGAGGTATTACCATACCAAACCTAAGTCTATACTACAAATCCATAGTTATAAAGACAGCCTGGTACTGGCTCCAAAATAGACACACAGATCGATGGATAAGGATTGAAGACCCAGATATAAGCCCACAAAGTTACAGCCATTTGGTCTTTGACAAAGGGGCCCAAAGAATCCAATGGAAAAAGAACAGCATCTTCAACAAATGGTGCTGGCAAAACTGGATCTCCACATGCAGAAGATTAAAGCTGGACCCGTACTTGTCACCATGTACAAGACTTAATTCCAAATGGATCAAGGACCTTGATATCAGGCCAGAGACTTTAAAAACCATAGTTGAAAGGATAGGGAACTCCCTCGAGCTGATTGGGCTAGGCCAACAGTTCCTAAACAGACATCCAATGGCACAGTCACTGCTACCAACTCTCAACAGTTGGGATCTTGTGAAATTAAAGAGCTTCTGTTCAGATAAAGAGATTGTTACACGAGCTCAAAGGCAACCCACAGAATGGGAGAAAATCTTCACTAACCACATATCTGACAGAGCTCTACTGTCCAGAGTCCACAAAGAACTTAGAAAATTAAACTCCAAGGAAAACACTGGCCCAATTAAAAAATGGGCCCTGGAACTTCAAAGAAACTTTACCAGGGATGAAATTAAAATGTCTAACAATTATCTTAAAAAATGCTCCACTTCCTTCGCCATCAGGGAAATGCAAATCAAAACTTCCCTGAGATATCATCTCACCCCGGTCAGGATGGCAAAAATCCACAATACAAACAACACCAAGTGCTGGAGAGGATGTGGAGAGAGGGGAACTCTCCTACATTGTTGGTGGGAATGCAGGCTCATACAGCCACTCTGGCGAGCCGTCTGGAGATTCTTAAAGAAATTAAAGATTGAAATGCCATATGACCTTGCTATCCCACTTTTGGGAATAACCCCCCATGCAGCAGAGGTTCGCCTCGATAGCACAAGCTCGACTATGTTCATAGCAGCACTGTTTACAATAGCAAAGTCATGGAATCAACCTAAATGTCCAACAGTTGACGAGTGGATAAGGAAACTGTGGTACATCTATACAATGGAGTACTACTCAGCCATCAAAAATGATGAATTACTGGAATTTGCTGGGAAATGGATGTCATTAGAAAGAATTATATTAAGTGAAGTATCCCAAACCCAGAAAATTAAGCGCCGTATGTACTCCCTAATAGGTGGCTCCTAGTACCAAAGTCACCCAGCCCACATTGAGACACTCAAAAGTAAACCTGTGTAACACAGTAATTGCAAGGATTATGAACAAGAGAGATGGGTTAGGAGGGCCACACCAGAAACAAGGAGAGAGGGGACCATGTTACAGCAGAGAAAATAGGCCTCCATCAAGGTCTGCAAGTAAGTAATGAGAAACCTTGTTAAGTTCACAGACGTTCTTTCCTGATCTCACCAGAAGGGGAGGGCATATAGTCTAGCAGATAAAAAGTAATCATTTTGCAAATGGGTGATGGACCCCTCCCTCAGTGAGGTTTCCTACTCTTATTACATCTACCCTTGAATGTGCTATTACAACAAGACTCCAGTTTAACAGCTTTTTGTCTCTGGCCAGGGGGTGACATACAGTGCCCAGCAGAATGGAGTGAAGGGAATTGCAGGAGCAGCAAAACTGCAAAAGAAAATCAACAAACCACAATCCAGAACTTCAGAGACTCTATATCAATCACATAGAACTAGGACAGCCTAATCTCTCCCCATCCTGGAGCTCAGGGACATTTGAGGAAGAGGGGGCGGTAAGATTGTAAGAGCAAAAGGATGGGAGGAGCAACGATTTGCAAGATTCTCAACAATAGTTGGGGCCAAAGCAATCATAATGGGACTTTGCATGCCCTGCGCAATGTCCAGCGCACTGTTGCCCTCATAAAGTCTAGCATCTGTTAAGGGAAAAAAAAAAAAAAAAAAAAAAAAAAGAAAAGTGACCCACACTTTTAAAATGATGTCACCAAAAGGTTCCTACTCTCCAATGATGCTAACTTGCTGAGGTCATTTGAGAAACAATTCCCTGGAGTACAAAATTGCTAAATTTTTCTAGAAATTGATTTTTTTTCCTAAAAATGCATTAACTTTTTCTTGCCAATGAAATCAATTGAATTATGACTTGATTTAAATACATTTCATCTAACTGTAAACATACATTTTTAAAAATAGAAGTTAGGGTATCTCTTTATAATTTGAGATGAAAAAAAAAAGGATTTAACATTTTCTTTCAAAAGGGCATTTAGGAAAAAAGCCAAGCATGGTTCAGTTTTTCCAAATTAAAAAAAAGTTTCATGGAATGAGTCATATTCATCAAATTTCATTCATGTGATAACAGTGATGGAAGGAAGGGAATTCTTCCTAGAAGCAGCACTGAGACAAATGTGGGTATTTGCAAAACCATCCATTTTCTCAAGACTATAAGAGAGTCAAGGTTATAAAGCAACTAAGCAAATTGAATTTCAAAGCCAAGGTCAACAAGGAGCCAATGCGGGAGTCTATTGGTCTTTCACAGAGCATGGAAAGAAGAGACAGCCACTACAAAAGAACAAATCAAGCTAAAGGTTTTGGAAATCTGAATGAGAGCTGGTGCATTGCTTCAAATGGACCCCAGAACTCACATTCCTCTCTGTGGACCCCTACTGGGTACTCCTGAGGAAGATTTAGAACAGGACAAAAGTCCAGAGAAAGCCCTGTTGGGGGTCCTTGCAATCTGCTGTCAGAAGGAGACAGATGTGAAATAATACCCAATTCCACAGACTCTTTTTTCCTAGAAAGAAAATGCCTAAGCCCCTGGAGGAGGCATAGCGAACCTTTCCACTGCCAGGTCTCAAGCAAAAACTCCAGAAATATAGAAATCAGATTCCTCTGTTCTCACCAGAAAAGGAGGAAGCCCCTGGGGCTCAGGATCCTGCACAAAACAAAGGACGGGCATGCTCTCTAAGGTGGGTGGGGCTGGCTGGAAGAGGAGCCCTTATTCCCAAGGCTGCAGACACTACAAGATAGAGTTGAATAGTCCAAAGGGTAGAGAGGCAGAAACATTGAGGGCGGTCTTCAAGTTCTAGGCATGGAGAAATGAGTCTAAAACTAAAATTGACATGGCCGAGTCCCTTTCTCTGCTCCCATGTTTGCTCTAAGTAATCAGCAACATCATCTACTGGTAGAGGAAGAACAGGTGACGTCCCCACCTCTAAGGAACAGAGAGGCAGGGAAACAGAAAAACCTTCCCTGAGCAGCTGACCGCAGTAAACAGAAAGCAGCCTGTGAGCCAATGGTGGTAACTATAGAAACAACAGAAGCCAAGTTTAGTCCAACCGTGGAGCAAACTGACTCAACCCTTCACACCACAGCTTTACAGAAGACAAAGCATCCTCAGTTCTGGGCACACATCTTATTTAGCTCTTTCTCTATTTTTCTTCCACACATGACACTTGGCAGTTATTTAAAACAAAAAACAAAATTTCAAGTAATCAAAAACTCTATGTATCTCTTTTTTTCTATATATAATGCCTGGCATTTATTTAAAACAAAAGCATAATCTCAAATAATTTAAAAAATTCTATTTACCTAGTTCTCTATTTTACTTCTATGTTTGGCACTTGGTTTAAAACAAACATAATGTCAAGTAGCTAAAAAATGTAAGAGTTAAGCAATCATGGACAATAAACTCAACACTACAACAAATATCAGTAATGTAAGACTTTAAAATAATGATTAATGTAATAAAAATCTAGTAGAACAGGTTGAAAAATGAGTAGAAGAAATTTCACCCAAAAGATGCAAAATATAAAATTAAAAATGGAATGCAAATGAAAGAAATAAAAGATAGGTGGGATAATTAGTCTCAGTTGTCAATTTGATACAATGTAGAATCACTTGAGAGAAAGGCTTAGGGACATGACTGGGGGGATTATCTTGATCAAGTTAACTGGGGTGGGAAGACCCACCCACAGGTGAGTGGCATCATTCCTGGGCAGAGATTCTGTACTGAATAATAAAAAGAGGAAAACAAACTAAGGAAAAGCATGTACGCATTCATTCCTTCTCTGTTTTTTGACTGTAGACGTGATAGGATCAGCTGCTTCAGGCTCCTGCCATAATGATGAACTACCTGGTATTATGAGCCAAGACTTCTCTCCCTTAAGAGAGCTTCTTCTCAGGTTGCCATGGCAATCGGAGAGGAAACAAAATATTTTTTTAAAAGTTGCAAGCTCATCCATTTAGGAGGCACTTGAAGAAAGCAGCAATGAGCTAGAAACCAAGCAAGCTGAAGCATCTTTACATATAATAATGGAGAATAAAGCAAAATACAATATCTAAGATCTACAAGATACCAGGAAGTTAAGATACATAGAACTGATCTCTGGAGAACAAAGAGTGAGAATAATCCAGGAAAGTATTTGAAAAGATGTCTAGGAACACTATAAAATTAGTAAAGACAGATTCAAGCACCTAAGGAAACGCCAAACAAGTATTATGAATGTGTTAAAAGCAAACAAGGAACTTGCTTAGGCACACGGCAATCAGATTGTTGAGAACCAAAAGATAAGGAGAAAAATCTTGAAAACAGACAGAGAGAATCATTATGCCCCTTGCCAGGAGAAGACAAGGGAACGCACCTTTAATTACTGAAAGAAGACAATGGAGACAAAATAAAGTCCTTTTTCTTTTTTCCTGCAGTCAGTTTACACCTAGGCACATAGGCATTCAAAGAAAAATTATAGGAAGTTCTTCAGAAGAGGGATACATTGAGGAAATTCAGACATACAAATTTAGATATTAAAAGACCACTGGAAATGATAAAAATTAGGCTAAATATGAAACACTTCAAAGATCATGTTAAAGGATAATTGGCTAAAACAAACAGGAACAAGAGCATAAACTTATTCATCAAAGGCACAAAAGATGTAATGAGAATTCACTCTTTTGTGTGTGTGTGTGTGTGTGTGTGTGTGCATGCATATGAGTTCCCATGTGTGTGCATGGGTGAACATGTGCGTATGCATGAATATGGAGGCCAGAAGTTAATGTCGAGTGTCTTCCTCTGTTACTTTCTGCCTTATTTTTTGACAGATCTTTCATTGAACCTTTCATTTCAGCAAGACTAGCTGGCAGTGAGCGAGAGATTTCTTCAGTTTCTGCCTCCCCAGCACTGGGATTATAGGCACGCACCACCATGCTCAACTTTTTACACGGCTGCTAGAGATTTGAACTTGGGTCTTCATGTACTTTACTGACACTATATCCCTGAAGAGATGCAATATTATTACAGGTTAGACTGTGATGATAAAATGAAATCACCTACAATGATATAAAAGAAAATTCTATACTTTTCAGTCTTTCTAGTATCATCCCATAAGCAAATATGGGTAAGGCATGAGACGAAACATCCCCAAGCCAAATATATTTGAGGCCAAATAGTACTTTGCAAAATTCTCAGACCCATTGGCAGGCTATTCCATTTTCACGGAATTTCCCAAATCATCTGTACATGGAAACATCTCACCCCCACATGTATTCTAAGAAATGTGATTTGGGGAAATGGCTCCTGGACTCCTGAAGTTTCTGAGACAACCATGAAGTTATGACATAAAGTTAGCAAATTTCTCCCTTTAACCCCATGTAGTTATTAGTAAAGGTAATTACCAAAAAATTGAGGGCTAATCAAAACCCACATAACAGAATGAGGACTTCCTCAGATGTTGGGGCCCAAGCACTGCTGTTCAAAGCACAGGCGGGCATCAGAAGCAGTAACATCACCCAGAAGCTTGTCTCACATACAAAAACTCAAAGTTAACCAAAGGCTTTTGAATTATAACTCCCCAGCACTGCAGGGCTACAACAGAGTGGAGTATGAGTTTCTGTTTGCCCTTAGACTTGAGGAAAGGGCTGTTTAGGATGTATCGTGCATCTGACCTGAATATGAGTTATAAGTGTATCTAGGTTTGCATTTGCTTCAAGGATTCCAGGAAAAAAACACCCTGAATCCAAATTTTCATTGTTAGTACACAGTATTCACACCTAAAGTTTATATTAGGTCTCATATAAAGCTGTATTTGAAATTAGTAAGGCATTTCCTATTTGCATATTCAGACGCTAAGATTTCCTTTAGTGGCCATTTCCAACATCATGTGGCTGCAGCAAGGGAAGAGACCTCTGGGTTGGCCAGAAATTTTGCCACTGGGAAGCTTCAGGAAGGCTTTGTTCTCCCAATAGTTGATCATAAGCCAGACAAAACTCTCACCTACTTAAATGACAACAGATTTAATTGCATCAACAACCTTTTTCCCTTTATCCAAAATAATGTGATCATCTTGCTAAGCCAGTAGCTCTTTATTAAAAATGATTTTTTTAATAGAGAAGAGAAGCAAAACAGGTCACTGCTTTAAAAAAAAAAAAAAAGAAAAAAATAAATAAGAGCCCTTGCAACTATCTGCCATACCCTTAGTGAAAGTGCTAAGCAAAACGCATCATTTGTTCTTGGATACACCCACAGGTCAGGCAGAGAACAGCTGGCCAGCTCTCTAGTCTGACTAACAGCAGCTGGAGCGAAGACACCTGTCCCTGGGGTTGCGGTCAGCCTCCGGGGTGCCAGGGAGGAAGGGGGTGCAGCTGGCTGTGCACTAGACAAATGAGCTGTGTGGCTGACTGCGGCTGCGCAGAGTTAACAGTGGAAAAGCTGCCTTCCGAGCTAGGAATCCAATCCAGATGTGAACTGTTCCCAGACTGTGAAGGAGCTAAAGTCTCAGGGAACGCATGACCTACTTTCCTCAAAAGCCAGGTCTCCACAGTCAAGGAATGAGGGCAACTATCCAGATAATTCAGGCCACCCAAATGTACGGTGGCCTGAATTATTCGCGTTTAAAAGCAGCCGTCTTTGCAGGGCCTGGTCCCAGCATGATTCAGCGGGGCTGAGATGCACTAGGGCTTTTTCCCTTGGGAGACCAGCATCATTTACAGCTTCAGATAACCAAGAGGTGAAAGTATTCACTCGACCCACTTATTCCTATCTTCTGGCACTGTCTGCTGGATGCCATACACATACGTGCATTCTGAACAGCTCTGTGCTTGCTAAGTCGTACTATCTGCCGTCCAAGAGAGAAACCGGCAATAGCAACTACAAATCGGGCTGTAGACAAGCAGGTGGTGGTTTACTCTTGACTCAAAGAGGAAGCGTGTGGGTTTCTCTCTTTATGTCGATGGTGACTTTTCTTTTTCCATTTGAGATTTTATTTGCTTACTTATGAACTTTTACTCGAACTTTCTATTTAAGATTTTGATTTGCAGAAAAGTTGTAAGGATGATACGAGCAGTTCCCCATGCTTTGTATCTGATGTCCTCCGGTGTCTATGGCTCATATTAATAAGCTACATTTAATAAATGAGCTTCATTTCTGTTTCTTTAGCTTTTAACCCAGTGAGCTTGTTTTAGGACTTCACATCTCTTGATCATCGCATCTCTTTAGAATCATCTTGTCAGGAAGGTTTGCCAGACTGGTTTTATTTTTTACAAGTTTGTGGTGCATTTGGGTCGAGTACACTCCAGAGTGGCCCTCAATTAATATCTGTCTTGTGTTTTTCTCACGATTGGCCTGCAGTTACAGAATCAGGAAGGGGTACTGTCTTAGCTTCATAGTCCCATTGGCTTAATAAAGACATGACCCAAAAACTTGGGGGAACAAGGGGACTTTTATCCCAGCTTAAGGTTTCAGGTTACAGTCTATTATGGCAAGAGCCCAGGTCTAAAATATATCCACTGAGGGAGGAGTATACTTTCTAGCTTGCCAGTGTGCCAAATTCCAACCAGTTCTTTCTCCATCTTATCTACTTCCATCTAGAAGTAAATTTAAAAAAAAAAGACTATTACCAATATTTACAATAAGATGTCTTGACTTCATGTATCCCTGAGATCTGCACCTTTTCCTTACCAGTTATAATTTCTCCAGGTGTCCCTCAGAACCACCCTGTGAGCTCATTCAGGCTCCTTAGTGACCCTTTAAAGACAATAATTTAAAAAGCTACCCAAATGAGGAATGGGCTAGGGGTTTAAGCCTTTGTCTTCCAAGCAAAAGGGCCTGAGGTAAGATCCACAGATCACAAGTAAAAATACCAGGTAGAAATGGCAGCAGCCTGGAATTCTGGCCTAGGAAACCCCAGAGCAAAGCAATAGGAAGGTAGAGCAATCCAGGATAATTCCCAACGTCACCTTTGGGCCTTCACGAGCTTGCACATACACTCAAGTGACCTCTTTGCACACACACACGCACGCACGCACACAAATAAAGGCATTGCTGTCTCTGAGAGAAGCTCACACCCAAACTCTGAAATGTCTTCCTTTCCCCCTGAACTCTTCTCTCTTTCCCTTAAAATTATATTTAAAATGTTTTTAATAAACCCCAACTCTGCTTCATACTGACTCATCCCAAAATTCTTTTCTGGATCAAATTCAAGAACCCCACGTCTGTCTGAGTCGAGGTGGCTGGAAAGACCTCCTCAGGCTGTTGTGGGCATTAGCATGGAGCTGACTCTCTGGATGCCACCACCCACCACCGCTTCTACCAGCAGCAAGCAGAGACCAGAAGTCTTTCCTAAAGGAAGACTACAGGAATTATTGGCATGAGGAGACTGTGAAACACACCAAAGCTTTCTTAAGAAGGTTGCTCTTCTTCCCACTCTGCAATACTGACCAGTGGAATCCTGCTAACCTAGTAACATACAAGCGTAGTACAATGTCTTCCTTCATTTGGGTCTCTGCTCAGGTCTCCACTCCATCTAGAAGAGCAGTCGAAGTCTCTAGCTCAGATTACTTTTCCCTTGGACGCTTAGTACACATCCACAGTTTTTGTTTCTTGAACTTCCAACGCATACCAGGATGTAATATCCATAAATAACAAGAGATTGTGCCTTCTTCACTGTTCTACATCCAAATTCCAAACTGACTTTTAACACAGAATTTGGGCTTCCAGGGGTCAGCAAGGTGGGCGGTGAAAAACATTACCAGCCAGGAGCTCCTGAGACCCTAGCTAAGTCTGGTGAGGTCTCTGCTCTGACCCACTGGCACAGTAGCCCACCTGTCATGCCCCAAGTCCAAAGAAGGAGACATCAGGGACAACAATACGTTAAAACTAAAATCGCTGATGTGTTTGCTAACCATGAACATAAACCAGGCTTTGCCTGGAAGGTTTATATCATGTCATAAAACTGGATTAGTCTATAGAAATTAGGCCTCGACAAAAGTTTCCTTCAGAAAAACCTTTACTAGTCATCAACTGCATTTCCTAGACAAAAGCTGCCGTTTTCTACAATTGAAAGAGACACTGTGATTTCTACCGAACTAGATATTTTCCCAAATTATATCAAAGACAGACAAGAAAGAACACAAAACAAAATTAAAGAATGCCTTTCACTCTGCTTAGTGAACCCAAATCTACTTGTGAGATTTTTCAGAAAATCAGGACCAGGGATATGCAGGATGGATGCTACGCATTGTAGACACATGTAACAATGTGTTTGCTAGGATAACGTTAGGAATCACAGGTCATAGAATTGGACTTCTTCCTCTTCTCATGCTCCTACGTCTTCTCAGCCTCGATCAGTGGCAATATCATTGTTTGATGTTTATGCTATAGCCAGAAAAAAAGAGTGAGTACGATACCATTTTGTACAGTTTACCCTTCAGTATTAAATTTTTCAAATGAGATTTGTTCTTTCAGATTCGGCTGAGGCTCTTTTGAAAACAAAGGAAATGAGGAAAATAGTTTTTAATCCTGTCCCCTGTGATTCAAGCACCTGGTCAGGCTGCAGAAGCTAAGAGAGGAGGCAACTGCAAGGGCTTCTTCAGTGAAGGCAGTGACAGGATGATTTCATAGCAACAGAAGGGCCTCCCAGGAGGGCATTTATCCCAGCTTGGTATAGATTCTAGCGCCCCCAAGACCCTGCAGGCAGATGGCCAGCAAGGTGGTTTGCAACTTCAGAGAGGAGAGCTGAGTTTGGGAAGTGCCATTATAACCCAAAAAGGTTGATCCAAAGACATTTTAGATCCACCCCCAAAGACCAGCCTAGAATTGCTAGGAGACTCAGTAAGAATCAAGACAGAGGGGATCTACAGGTTGGGAAAATCTAGTGGGATGCAAGGGAATGGCTGATGAGAGATCTACAAGGTCAGGCCACCCTACAAGGAATCCACAACACCACATGAAAGCTTTTAACACCTGCCACTCTCGGAGAGGGGGAGGGAGTCACAGGTTTTCCCATCAGTGTCTTTCAGGGGGACATTTCAGGACCCTTCATCACTCCACTCCATCCTCAGTACTGAAGGTCATAAGCTACCACTTGGCCCTGGTGGAGCTGCAAGAAAAAGACAGGTCTCTCTTTTCTATTGCATTCCTCCATGTGGTGCATTCCTGGGGTAAACTTTTTTTTTAACCTGAGTCTGGGATGGAGTTTATCAAGGACTTCCATTTGAATTGTGAAATGTGACTGTTTCTAGATGTCTTGTTCCCAAAGTGTTGACCAGACAAGGTGGAATTTCCACAGCGTTCCTCCAAAGGGGAGGAACCAGGCCTAGAAATGAGACGGGAAGGGTCTTGGAGACAGAACAGAGCCGTTGTCATTTGAATTCTATGAATCCTGATCCCTCAAACTACCTTATTTATCGGTTCTCATTTATAGTATGTCATATGTTTTCATTTCGAGAACTATGCCAGAATTACCAGTCATTTCAGTCCAAAGAGTCGGTTTCGGTGAAATATTTTGTGAAGTAGAATCACTGTGCCAAAACACAACACCATAATTATACAAATGAATGGCTTAGTGGGATGTGGAGATAAACAGAAGCCTAATTAATGAATCCACTAATTGTCCTTCCTTGTAAGGATCAGCATTCCATGCTTAGCTTTCAGATAGTCACAGGAAAGACACGTGGGCTGCCCACAAGTCCCCACAGAGGTTTGCCCTGAAGTGATATCTGCCTTGGGCCCTGCCCTTCAGAGCATCAGATCAAGATCTTGCCAGGGCAGAGTGCACCACTGAGCTCCCAGGTTTTCTCATAAGGTAGAACCATCCTTCGGGATGATGTAATAACTAACATACCAACACGCCCCCATAGACTATCGAAGAACTCAGGAGCGACAAGAACATGCAGTGGAAACCTTGGGGACTAAAGCTGGACGAATGAAGGGGCATGCCCCATCAGCGGCCCGAAGAGAGGCAACTTGGTATGCCACGAGAGGCTTAAACCCCCACAAGAGTAGACAAACCAGAGGGAACCCTGGGGTCCATAGAAGCAGACAGGCAGGAGGGCAGGAGGAAGTAGACTAGATTGATGAAGGGAAGGGAGTGAAATGGAAGGAAGGGAGGATAGAGGGAAGCAAGGATAACTATTCAATATGCTTGTAAAACTAGAAAAAAATAAAAGATCAAAAGAAAATGGTCTCTGATTATTTTGAAGGGAAAACTTCTGAAATGAACACTTATAAATTATTTCTCCAGTTTTTTTGTTCCAGCTTCTTTCAATGTTTTTTCAACAAATATTGACTGCCACATTCTCTATGCCAGTTGCCAGGGAGAAAAAAGATGCACTTGGGGGGATGACTTTCCTTGCTGTGTGTCATGGTTTGAATGTGTGTTGTCCCCGACGGGCTCATGGGTTTGAGTCCTTAGCTGGTGCTAATGTTTGGGGAAGTTGTGGCACCATTGAGAGATAGAGCCATGCTGAAGGAAGGGGTGTCATGGGGGAGGGGCAGATTTGAGGTTTTGTAGCTAGTATTGCTTCTTCTTAGTTCTCTCTCTCTCTCTCTCTCTCTCTCTCTCTCTCTCTCTCTCTCTCCATCTATTGAAGGCCGTGGTGACCTGAACCAGCCTCATGCTTCTACCTCCAGTCAAGCCTTCTGTTTTGTGACTCCTGAGATAATGGACTACATCCCCTCTGAAACAATGCCCCATCTTCCTTTCTGCCTTAAATTGCATACGAGTATTGCTTCACATCAAAAATAAAAGTAACTGCAACACCATGTGCCTCTTGGATTTCCTCCGAGTCTTCTGAGGCATTCATGTTTGCACAGCAAACAGCCTTGAAAGCTAGAATAATGTCTTGCTTCAGGGCAGAAGGCAGGCTTGCTCTCCAATCAAGCTGTGATAATGTTTCCCTCTGGGGCAAAGACTGGTCAGTGGCTCCAAGGACAGAGGTTTTCTAAGCCCAAAGTTCCCCTAGTAGTGACACAAACCCAGCAGGTGGGCAGTATCTACCTGCTCAGCATTGACCCCCCAAGGGTGTGGTAGTCAAAGAAACTGATCCAGACAGGGTGCCCTGTCTTCCGCCCAGGAGTTTCCTGTCTTCTGCCAGTCTCCAGGAAACTGTGACAGGCTAATGCATTAGCTTACCAAGCAGAGCAAAACCTCAGACTTCATGACACTTGGCATTCATTTCCCCACATGAAGGAGTTTATGGTTCTTTAGGGAATGACAGCCGGCAAAAAGATGTGGTACTGTGGTGGTCTAGAAAAAGAAAGACCCCACTGTTGTGTGCTGTGATGAAACTATATGCAGTGTGTTATAGAAAACATGCTGTGGAAAAATTGTGACCTTAGACTAACTGCTCCTTGGTTTCTATAAACTGCTTATGCATAAAGATAGTCACTGCTTACACATGAAGAGAGACAAAACTTGCTCTCGCTATCTGCTGACCATTTGGTTTCATAGTTACATCCTTGGGTCAGCAGGACCACCAATTAAAGTTTCTACCCCTTCCCTCTCCCCTATTCAAACTCCAGCTGCAACCACTATCTAAAACTGCCAGCTTGAGTCACTAGCTGGATGGCACATACCAACTTAGAAACTACCATAAGAACTGCCTCCTTGCCCTTAGTTGGGGCTCCAACATGAGGTCCCGAAATTGATGGAGTCCTGGAGTCCTAAGACGCCATCTAAGGTCCGGAACTTAGGTAGAATCCTGAAACTTCAGTTCTGTTTGGCCCACTTTCAATAAATAACCTTTTTAGTCAAGCTCATTGTCTTGGGTGGACTTCTGGACCCCGTAACAGTATGTGGAGTAAGAAATGTATGCTTAAGGTATAGAGAACACTGTGAATTAAGCAGGGAGGAAAACTCAAAGAGGGGATGGTATCTGAACAGAACCTTCTAGTCTTTGAAGGAGTCAGCCAGGTCAAACACCCACAGCTATGGCAGCAAAATCACAAGGTGTGTGCAGGGAACGGAATGAGTCACAGAAGCGGGAGCAGAAGGGATGAACCCAGATCGACCCCGAGCATGGCTGAAACAACAGATTTCAAAGACCCTCACCTTGCCAGAAACCTGGATTTTAGCTGTAGCCCAATGACCACCACAGCATCGTGCAAGGCAGTCCACCAAGGTGCTGAGTGAGGTGCACTTAACAGCTTTATTAACATCCCTGTGGACTGCTTGAGACCCAGTTATCTCATCTGCATTTTTGATGCTCGTGTGTATGGAGGCTGCGGCAGTTTTTTTCTTTTTACTGAGGTGAGACAAAACTCAAAAACAACTTCAGGGAGAAAGGGAGACTTATTTGGCTTATGGTTCCTGAGGGGAGATATAATGTATTATGAAGAGAATCTCATTGCAGAAAGCACGACTAAGAGGCAGAAGCTAGAGATGGTTCAGGTCACATCATGGAGCCACAGAGCAAGAGCTGACTAGAAAGCAGGGCCAAGCCATTAAGACTCCAGGCCCACCCCCTGTGACTTCGCCTTCCCTTCCTCCGGCAAGGCTCCACTTCTCAAAGGTGTCGTAACCTTCCCAGACATTATCATGGGCTAAGGATTCAAACCCATGAGCCTGTGGGGGACAACTCCTATTCAAACTATGACTGGGGATTCCTGAGAGAACAGAATGAAGCTCCTCAGTCACTGGTAAACTTCCAACATATGATACTGCAGTCTACGTGTATGTGGTCGAGACATGCAGATTACAGCACCTAGATCTGTCGGTCTAACCGTCACAAGATGAGCATGAAAAGACCTCAGCAAAGAAACTACAGCTTGGCCATCACAGCAGTAACATAAACATAAGCACATGGGAAAACAGGTTGATACCTCTGGTCTGATCTTTTCTTGATCCGCTTGCAAGCTAGAGCCAATGACAACTTAATCAGTTCTGACTACATGAGTTAGAGCAGTTTATTCAATGAAATATGAATCCATGTTTATATTGACAAAGATGAATATTAGCTAATGTTGTCCTAACTTGGTCACGATTGTTAAGACATTTAAAAGTCAAATATTCTAAACATGGAGTTGACCATTGGGATTATTTCAGTGCTATTTATGCTTAAAGTACATGAAGTTGGAAGTTGAAAGTATGAAAATATTGCCACATATTTGAAAAGGTTCATATTAGCACAGATTATACAATGTGGAAGGTTTGCTCAAAGTTAGAGGCAAGACTCGGTTTCACATAGTCCAGTCCCTGGTATTTGCAGGTTATCTCTTGCAGTGATCAAGTACACAAAGCAGCAATGTTTTTGGTGAATAGCTGAAGAAATGATTGTGTCTCTGATTGCACATTGGAATTAACTGAGTACATTTGGGAAATGCTTACCATTAAGTCCCTGTCCAAACCAATTAAGTCAGCATCAGCATAAATACCTGGTTAGTGTGGAAGGAGGAAGAGAAGGTAACAGCAACTATACTTTGATGTGAAGATCATTCACTGAGTCATTCACCAGAAAGTAATTGCTACAAAGACATAAGAGCGTGGATGGTACAGACTGTTGTCCAAGGTCAGCCAGGTACTAATAGCTCGCTAAAAGGTGACATAAGCCTTCCTAAATGTCTCCATACAAAAACTACAAAAAATTGCAATAAAAAGCATAAGGATTCATACATAAGATAGCATAGCACAAAAACTTCATATTTTTTTTCAAAATGATAACTTTAAAAAGAAATCACAATTTTGAACGCATTAAGTGATTTGGCTAGGAAGTATGTAAACATGATAAATATGGCAGAGTACCTTGAAAAAGCCCTAAAAGCTTACAGGAACAGAGGTTGCGGAGGGGTTCAGTTTGTGGGTAGTTGTGAAGTGGTGAGGAAAGATTCTGTGACACTCAACAGCAAGTTCATGCAATGTGAACTCTTGTGGCTTGTAACACACATACACAGTGTAGTAGGCTGGTAGATGCCTGAGGCGAGCATGTGTGTGTTGGGGATTCCAGCTTTTCTGAATTTGTCTAAGTTCTTTTGGTGTATCTTGTGAACATCAGTGCCCAGAGGGCTGACTTTTCTCTTGTCAAAGAAGCCCGACCAGGTGTGGTGACATCTACTTGTTGCTCTCACATTCAGTAGACTGGGCCATGAAAATCCCAAAAGTGAGGCCAAGCCTCAAAAAAGACAAAAAAAAAAATGAAGAAGAAGAAAAAAAGAAGGAGGAGGAGGAGGAGCAGGAGGAAGAGGAAGAAGAAGAAGGAGGAAGAGGAGAGAACGGAGGAGGAGGGAGAAGGAAAAAGAGAAGAGAGGAAGAGAAGAGGAGAAGAAAGAAGAGAAGAGAAAGGAAGAGGAAAAAGAAGAGGAAAGAAGAGGAAGAGAGGAGGAGGAGAGACGGGGAGGAGGAGGGAGAGGAGGAGGGAGGAGGAGGGAGGAGGAGAGGGAAGAAGAAAGGAGGAGGAAAAAGAGAGAGGAGAGAGGAGGAAATGAGAGGAGGAGAGGAGAGGAAGAGGACGAAGAAGAAGAAGACGGAAGAGGAAGGAATAAGAAGAAGAGGAAGAGAAAGAAGAGAAGAAGAGGAAGAGGAGGAAGGAAGAAGAGAAGAGAGAAAAAGGAAAAAGGAAGAGGAAGAGAAGAAGAGAAGAGGGAAGAAGAAAGAAGAAAAGGAAGAAGAGGAATAGGAAAAGAGAGGGGAGGGGAGGGGAGAGGAGGAGGGGGAGAGAGGAGGAAGGAGAGAGGAGGAAGAGGAGGAGCCAGGGAAGAGGAGGAACAAGAGGAGGAGGAGGAACAAGAGGAGGAGGAGGAGGAGGAGGAGGAGGAGGAGGAGGAGGAGGAAGAAGAAGAAGAGAAGAAGAAGAAGAAGAAGAAGAAGAAGAAGAAGAAGAAGAAGAAGAAGAAGAAGAAGAAGAAGAAGAAGAAGAAGAAGAAGAAGAAGACGATGACGACGACAACTGCATACGAATGCCATGGTGCCAGCTGGGACTCCTGTAAGACTGGATGCATTCTACGTTTCCTCAGATATTTCAATTCAATGATTGGACTTGGCCTCTGCACACAGGACTGTTGTGCCTTAGCCACCATGTCGTATTTCAAGAAAGACAAAAGAAAGAGGAAAAGGCAAATGTACACCTTACTTAAAAGACTTGCAAAAGTAACCCAGTGCCGGGTACCCTGGCATAAAATGTAGGGAGCTAAATCAAGACTCTTACTGTAACAGCAAAGACCGAGGGGCAGAAGGTGGGCATTGGGGGCTAGCAGAGTGAAGTGTGCAGAGAACTGGAATTAGGTGGACCACTGTCACCAGCGATAAGCTCATCCCTGCCAGGCAGGAGGACAGACGTCCAGGGTCCCCACTTCGCAGGAGGATGCTACTCTGAAGAAAGTCAGAAGCTTCTCTGGACAGGAAGATGATGAAAAGGAAAAGCTGAAGAGAAGTCTTACAAATCTCACCAACTTCCACATTTTTGTAACTACCAACACACCATGCCTGGCCATCTGAGTCTTAAACATGTCAGCAAAACATCCTTGGGAAAAAAAACGCTGATTGGACGCGCTGAAATGAATCTCTGAATGGGCTCATTCATCCACTCATATAAAGCAAGCGGAATGATTTTAGGCTACTACAGGCAACCCAAACAAAGAAATCGAGAATGTTTGCAGCTCAGAAGGGCCGCCAAGTTCTCTCTGAGATAATTTTATCCTGATAAAGAAAAGTTACCCTGATTTATGTTCTGCTCGATTTTTCTTAGACATCGTATTTTTGGAACTTTAACTCTGTGATACTTAGCATCAGCAACTTTGTTAAAATAGCGAAATTTCAGTTTAAGATTATATATTGCACACAGCAGTATGCGTGTTTGGGCTATTTTATATTGCTCAAGACTCAGCCTTGTGCATTATTCATGTACTCCAAACAGGCCCTGTAATAAATTACCACGGAGACACAATCACTTGGAAGAAGACAGCCCTTATGTACTCGAAAGAGCGGTATCTTTTGAGAAAGCTTTTTCTGCCGACCGCTGTCTTGGTCGCTGATGACCCTCCCAGTGTTTATCCTCTGTTCTCCGGCACTCAGCACTGTGGAGGGCTCCTTTCTCTACCTCAAGGCAGAAAAAGAACCGCCCTTCTTGGATTTCACACTGCGGGTGACAGTCCCGGAAGGATGAGTGTTAGAAGTTCATAGTTCAAGATCAAGTCTCCCACCAGCCGCAGGGAGCCCAGCCTGTCACTTGCTGGGAGAGTTCACTCCATCCCCGGTCCTTCCTGTGGTGGCCGTGTCACGTTGTCTTCTCGCTGAGATTCTCGAGGAGAGTCTTTTACACTACCGCCTTCATTCTTCAGGCGCTCCCTGCCGATGGGCTGATGCTTACAGAGCAGAGCATCTCCGCAGAGAGTCTCCATGGAAACCTGTTTCCTCTATGGCCTTGCAGGCATTCAAACTGCCCACAGCAGGTGCCTTCTTCATCACAGCTCTTTCCAGTCCTCTGTCCCTCACTGACTTCACACTGTTTCTTCCCTTTTCCACCCCAATCTTCTGCTCGATCTTTTCAATACCCTACCTCTCTTCTTTAGAGGCACCCCCTCCCATGACTATATATGATTTCCATATTGCTTAAGGGACCCCCTAGGGTCTGCACCTGGCTCCATTCACTGCCCTTTCCTATGTGGTGTACAGGCTCCAACAGTCGTGCTTTGCTCAGATACTAATCCTGCCAGCTGTACTTACTGTGCCAATCACTCAGGCTGCTTGATCTTCAGATGGAGATATGATGCATCTCTGTGCAGCCTTCCCTGATGGATGCCCAAGTACCTAGGAGCAATTTCTCCCCAGCACTAGGAGTGAGGATTGTCTCATTTCTCTTTACTGATTACTTCTCTTTCTTTATCCCTAAGTGTCCAGAATAAGGTCTGCAAACAATCCCCAAGACACACACCCGGACAATGGTTGCTCAGGTGATTCATCACTGTGGATACAGACCTTTTGCAAAGAGCAAATAACTGTTTCCCAGGAAGCCACCGTGTGCTCTCCCCCATCTCCACCAGCACCCTGCCCAATTCCCTGTTGCTATAGATCTGACTTCATGGTAACATGCCTAATTGTTTGCCTTCTCTAATCTCCAGGGAGCTCCTGGGAAACAAGACTGGAATCATACTCAGCTCTGTATCTCCGGCAGTTCACACAATGCCAGTCACGGGACAGAGGCTTAATCAATATTTATTTCACATAGAAATGAATTTGGAGAAAGAATTCAAACCAGGGGATTGGTCGTGTTTAAACTTAAAGAATTTATGGGATGCAAGTACAGAATATCCAGTATTAAAAAAGGTTATTTCATGTTCATTCTAAAGACAAGTGTCAGTCTGAAGAACAATAGTCCATGGTAAACTTACAGGAGAACGTGGAACAGCATCTTAGGAACGTATCTGCTTTGCAGGCGATAGTCAAATATAGATTTCAAGTTTTAATATAAAGGTATGCATTTACTCAGGAAGCTGCTTCCAAGTGTCTAGATGTGACAGGCAGCAAGTTAATCACTGTAGTTAGATGAACACTGGTCCCTGTTCTCATGGGATCTCATATAGTTTAGTGAGGAAAGAGACATAAAGAATCAGTAAGGAAAACGGAAATGTACTTGCAAACCCTACTAAGTTCCATAAAGAAAAAGTACAGTATGCCATAAGCTTAGCTACAGAAAAAGATAGTTGGTATGACTCATGATGAGAGAAAAATGGATTTTTTTGAAGGCAGGATGTAGCAGCTAGTCTTTATGTGGCTGATAAACACAGGACCAAACAACTTAAGGGAACAAGGGGTTTACTCTTGCTGATGATTCTTGATCACCCTTCAAAGTCCGGCTTGGCAAGAGAGTTCATACCAATATCAGGAGCCAAGGGAATCGGCCCCACCAGATGCCCACAAATAGCCAAGGGGAGAACATTCTTTCTCTCTTGACAGAATGCCTGAATACCAATATACCAAAGTATATACCAAAGTAACTTCCTGAAGCAACTCTCTGCATTTTATCCTCCTGCCCAGAGAATGGTCTAATCCACTATGGAATGACTCTTCCTTCCTCAATTAAACAATCTCCATAGGTTTGCTCAGGACGTCTAACTTCACAGAGGTGCCCAAAACCTCAACCTTGAAGTGACACCTTATGTCACTGTCAACCTTGTCACATTGAGACATCCAACTGGTACACAGGGGAGAAAAGACATATCTTCTGAATGGTGGATTGGATCTTGTTTTGGGTTAATGGTTTTAGAGTGTTTCTATGTAGTCCAGGCTGACTTCAAACTCATGATCCTCCTGCTTCAGCCTCCTGAATGCTGAGATCAGAGACATGTACCAACAGCTCCCTGCTGCACTGGTTTCCTTAAAAGTCATCAAGTTAGCCTTGCTTCCTCCACAGCATCTGTCAAAATCGTCCAGCATTCTCTGAACTTGGCAAAGTAGGTACCATAAAGATGATAACTTCCACGTTTCTAGTTTGAAAAGACTGTCAAGAAATCCTTTTAACAAATGAGCTACCTCTCTTCCCACATGCCCTCTCTAATGGAAAATTGTGAATAAACTGAAACATCTATCCACCTACACACCTCTTCTCCCACTGCCTTTTGTCTTGAAGAACAATTCTGAAAAGTGGGCACATGGAAGAACAGTACCACAACCCCATGACTCGTGCACACCCTGGCAACCCAGTGTCCACCATCACAGGGTCACATTGTGTCGGGCCCATGGCCTTACCTATTGTACATTTCACTGTCACCTTTATTTTTGCTAGTCAAATAGACATTCACTGGTGCCTAATTCTTGTTTGGTTAGTGTAAAAATCAAACACTTTTCAAAAGATGACTCACTGGGGGCTGGAGAGGTGGCTCAGGGGTTAAGCCTCTGCCTTGCAGGCAGAAGGTCCTGAGTTCGGATCCTAGACCCTACGTATAGACGCCAGGCAGAAGCAGGGGCGGCCTGCGTTTCTGGTTCTGGTAGGGCGGAGCCTGTGAATCCCGGGGCAGAGTAAACAAGAAGGAGATGGAGGCAGCCATAGTGGTTCCGGAATTCGTCCGTGGTTCTACACACACACACATACATACACATGCGTGCACACATACGCACACAATTGAATACATAATAAAATAATAATAATAATAATAATTTTAAAAAGATGACTCACTGGGTTTTTCTTTCTTTATATTATCTTGAACAAGTCATTAAACTTTCCTGAGCTGAAAGTTTCTTATATGTCTTGGAGAGATAATCACAGGCCACATTTCTGCAATGCTGCTTAAGAATCAAATAAAGGGCTAGAGAGGTGGCTCAGGGGTTAAGCCTCTGCCTTGCAGGCGGAAGGTCCCGAGTTCTGATCCTAGGCTCACGTATAGATGCCAGGCGGAAGCAGGGGCGGCCTGCGTTTCTGGTCCTGGTAGGGCGGAGCCTGTGAATCCCGGGGCAGAGTAAACAAGGAGGTGGAGGCTTCCATGGTGGTTCCCGAATTCGTCCGTGGTTCTGCACACACACACACACACACACACACATACACACGCATACACACACTATTGAATAAATAAAAAAATTAAAAAAAAATAATCAAATAAAATAATCATCCCAAAATGCTAAATCCTGGTGTAGCAAATATTCAGATGTTCATTACTACATCTATTTATCCATGACCAAGTTAGTTATCCTTTAGATTCGTAAGTACCCTTACATGCATGATTCCACTTAGATGCAGAATCTAGAAAAGCTAAACTCAAAAGACAAGTTCTGGGCCTGACTGCCCAGGGCTGGAGGGCGGGAGAGCAAGGGAAGAGATGTTGGTGGAAGGATACAAACATTCAGTGTCCAGGACAAATAAGTTCAGCATGGTAACAGAGGTTAATAATAACACTTGAAACTTTCTAAGAGTAAATCTCAACTGTTCTCACCTCACTGTGGCCAACAGGTAAAAAGGGCAACATGCCAATGTACACAAAAGCATGGTTGCGGTGATCACTTTGCAATGTGTATAATCAAAGTATCGTGTCGTCTATTTAAAAGCATGCAATCTTATTGGCCAATCATATGCCATAATAATGCTAGGAAAAAATAAAATATCCCATTAGAAAAGAGTTTGTGTTGTCAAAATGCATGAAAGTTCTCATTTCATTAATGAAATTTGTTCACTACCAAATTCTTTCAAAATCTTAATGCTGAGCCCTAAGCGTGCAGCACTCATCCGATCTCTGACTACTCCTTTGCTTTATTTAAACCTCACTGGGGAGGACCACAAAGCATTCTCTGTCTAGTTGTACCTCCACTGTTCTGACCATATGGTCAGACTTTGACTCCCTCAGTCAAAAAGTGCTAGCTAGACATGGAGCCTGAAAGCTGTCACTTGTTTACTGCATCTGAGGCAACCTTTTAACCCTTGACAACCCACAGAGGGTGCAGGAGTAAGGCAGAAATAATGTCAGCAACGCTTAATGTCTGCGTGTCAGTAGTGAGGACCAGATGCTAGGAACATGTTGACTTTTCAATGCCAGATCTGAACCCTACCAAGAAGCCAGAATCAGAACGCTCCTCCAAAGATGAACAGAGGCGTCTGCTTTAGAAAGCAGATGGTGCATTAGAAGTTTGTCCAACTGTCTGGTCTAAATCCTGATCCTTGGCAGGGTTCTTGAAGCTTGGCCTGTAATTCCTTTCTGAGGCTATGTGAGTTAGGGAGCACTGTCTGCCACTAGACTGCTTGTCTCAGCCCTCTGCCATCTTCTCTCAATGTTAGTGTTTGGGGCAGAGAATACTTCATTGTGGGAGCCATCAAGTACATTAGAGGATGTTTAGTAACCTTCTTAGCCTTAACCCACCAGACATACACAGGTCATTTTAACTAACATTGTCTCAAGACAGTGTCAGGCAACCTCGGGGGAAGAAGAGCTGTTCTGATATCTTTGGCTGAGAACCTTGACTAGCTCCTGAATCTACCTCTGGGTTGGTTGGGTTTATGGAACCTGCTTAGTCAAAGCCTGGAGTGAACAGGAATGTGCTCTCACTCAAAGCAAGTGACTGTGAAATAATGAGGATTTTAGCCTTCAGAAGCCTGCAGGGAAGTCACCTTCTCTGTAGTCAGCAGTATGCAAAGGTGCAGCTTTGCCCTGTCCGGGTCCTGTTCTCTAGAAGCACCCTGCTTTAAGTTTAGTAGCAAATAGTTGCATCCACAGCGGCCCCAGTGAGCAAAGCTGTTAGAACAACACAGACACAGAGCTTGTCTGCCACAGTACTTAGTTTGGTTTCAGTTGTAGAGAAGATAGCCCAGACACTTGTATTAACTGAAGACCCAAAGTATTGATTGCTATGTTCTTTAGCCAGCAACCCAGTCCCGATGTCTACTGTCACAACAAGAGGCCCGTGCATTCCAGGCCTGATGGAAGCAAGAGCCTGAGAGTTAATGGTGGTGGTTCCCAGATGCCCAGCTCACAGGCTCTTCCGTTTGTAATGTATTATTAAATGTATTGTAGGGTATTTACATTTCCTTAACAGACAGATTTTTTAAAAAAGCAATTTATGGGAAAACATAACACCATAATATCAGGAGCTTGGAAAAGCATAAACCAGAAGATAGAGGGAGGAAAAGAAGTTGAGAGACAGAGAGGAATAAGGAGAGGGAAGGAGAGGAAGAAGGAAAGGGAGAGGGAGAGGGAGAGGGGAAGTTACTGAGTACAAACTTAACACCGCTGACTCAGCACCACCACTAATTAACTATCTCAGCTCTCCACAGAGCCCTGTGAGGTGTGTTTGCAAACCAGTTCCCCACTGAGCAACTAGGCAACCTTTGGTAAGTTCCTTAACTGCCCTGAGCCTCAGTCTCAGCATGCATAAGATGAGTATAATAATTGCATAGCCAGGGAGATTAAATGTCACAGGGCATGAAACTCTCTGGCTGGAGCTGACACACAGCGAAACCTTCACAGCCCACAGCAGCCACTGCCCTGTAGCTAGCTCCCCTCCCCCATCTCTGCTCAAACCATCACATTTCCAATCCCAGTCTTGCTATAACCTTACTTCTGGGCAGCTGGTTGGAGGCGCCCCTGAGTTCCCTCCCAGGATTCCGTGCTTCTGTGAACAAGTCATAGGAGAGACAGGCTTTGCAGAGACTGTCTGCCTGCTTTAGCTCTCAGCCTACCTTCATTCAATAAGTGTCTTTGGGCCCCGAATTTGAAATCTCTAGATGAATAAATGATACTCTTCACCCCCTAAGCAGCATATGACAGCAGATGTGGGCTGAGCACCCACTGGGCATCGGGCTCCGTGCTGTGGTCATGCCCTAGGGAAAGGACAGGCTTCCGGTTTCCTGATCATTATTTCTCGGTATGGAAGGACATAAACAAATATGAGGACGACAGCCACATGAAGGCCTGGTGGCCCCAGCCGCATGTGCAGCTCCCAGAGATGCCCACAAGCATCATTCTTCCAGCTCCTTCTCTGCATCACTTGGCTTCATCCTCTCACTGGACCTGCCCTCCCGTTGGCTGCCATAGCAACCTGGGCAGACTCTTTTTATTTTGCCCACCCAGTCACTCGTCAGCCCACACTCAGCAAGCACCCAATCCTAGCAACCAGTCGTGAAGACCTTAGAAGACAACAAATGACACAAGTCTTTTTGCATCAGCTCCAAGAACAGGTCAGCTGAAATTGAAAATAAATCAGGCAGCCCTGTCCCAGGAGACATCCTCAGACGCTGTCTATCCCTTATAGAAATCAGCGAGGCCTTCTGGAGCCCCTTCCTACCTTGCTTCCAACAACAGCCATGGGCCAGCCAAAGCCCACTGACCCCTGACAGCCGGACTGAACCGTCCTCATGTTTTCTTTCCTCTCTAACCAAACTTTCTTCTTTCCACGCTGGATATATCTACCTTGGACACGTCTTTTTGGTTTTAGACATTTCTGTAAGATGCACTCACAGAAGCTGAAACCCATCTAGAGTTTGTTTATCTAATTTAAGTTCTTCCACTCGAGACGGGAAACAGGATACTTCCAAGTTTAATGAGCCATGTAGGCCCAAAATAAGTTACCCGCCTATTTACCTCTAGGAAATTAGTTCACCTCCCATTGGAACGTAGCTTAAAAAAACACCACCTCACATCTTAAGCAGTAATTCAGAATCACCTTTCTTGACATAAATATTCTTTCTGTGTATGCTTGAAATCATTCCCTGAAAGTATTCAAATGTGTACCCTGCTCAAATGAAAACTAAAAATATTTCATAAATATGATCATGCTTGCCCTGTGGTCTAATCATTCACTCACTGTCCAAGTACAGGATGTCTATATCATTGGCGGTGAGAGTGGGGAGGGTGTTGGGGGGAAGGGAGACTGGCTATGGACCCTGAAGGAAGGGCCAGACCAGTCTGCCTCTCGCCAGAGTGCTGGGTTCATTCTGTGCTGCACAAAGCCCAGCTTGAAATGATTGTTGGAGACACTGGCTAGAAGTCAAAGGGAAGAGATCCAAAACGGCCTGTTCTACAGGCTATTGGGACGGCTACGGAACATCTGTTTGCATCACAGCCCCGTGGGAACGATCGAACCCTAAACCAGATGCCAGCGGTCCGGTGATCTCCTGGTTCCCTTTCAGGCACTGACTCCCTGGAGATGCAGCTACAGAATGATCCCCATCACGAAACGCCTGGCCAGCAGCTCGGCTAGGACACAAGGGGACGTGTACTGTTGAGTACAGCTTACGGAGAGCTTCTTCATCCCCACGGCCTAAAGCCATCTGGTTCTTGGTGGCTTCAGAATGAATGCACTCACTTTAAAGAGACACGCCTCCGCAGATACCTTTTCCTTAGGCACTGAAAACCTACAGTCCTAAGAAGCAACTCAAGAAGCAAGTGGTCTACAAATGATGCAAGGTGAGACACTCTGCTTCATAGAATAAAGCTCTGATCAGCGCCTTACCTCTACTTGCTTCTCTTCAGCCAGATTACCTCCTACAGTATCCCTGGTTGATTCCACTGCTCAGTATCAATACAGCCAGCTAAGGGTGAACTTTAAGACAGTTAACCCCTGTAATTCCCTAAGTAAATTCTCAATTTACATTTTTCCCACCTAGGAAGTACACAGCATTCCAACAACCATCCGTTAATATACATTTCAGAATGTCTCCTACAACAAAGTGTTGGGAGGGACTTACAGATCAGGAAGGTATGCTCTCCCGGGGAGCTGTGATCTGGCACAAGGGGAATAAAAACAGACATGAGCAACTATAACAATGGGCCAGACACATTGTATGCCCAAAAGGGGTTCTGGAAGAGTTTTGTGCTCCTGTAATTAAGGTATACATTTTTAAAAACTCCTTTAGTCAAAATCATATAATTAAGGAGAGGAAACAGTAAAATTTCAGTGATTTAAACATTTTATAGTTACTTAAGTTCTACCCTTGGGAGAAATACTAAGACATGTGCATAAGATATCTGTTAATTTTTTCAATGTCTTATAAATTGATAGTTACTATAGTACAAAAAGTATAGGAGATAGATAGATGATAGATAGGTGTTAAACATGTAGATGATGCATATAGATGATGATGATGATGATGATGATGATAGATAGATAGATAAATAGATAGATAGATAGATAGATAGATAGATAGATAGATGATAGATAGATAGAAAGATAGATAATCAGATGATAGATATTCTTGTAAATTGACAGACACTATACCATAAAAGCATGGGCAATAGGAAGGTAGTGGATGGACAGTGAGGAATGTAGGCAGGTAGCAGGAGAGGAAGGATCAAGCTTCCTGTGTTTCTTCCTCCTTGTCCACACAGGTTGGTTGAGAAGTTCTATCCTGCTTCATACAGGGACCAGCTAAGGAGACTCCACATCTCTACGCTTCCACAAAACAGAAAGGAAATACGATGGCTGTCACACTCTGAAAACTTCCACCATGACACTCCCTTTCATGTTTTGTTGACCAAACAAACTCATGTGCCATACTTAACCTTCAGAGACCAACCAGGTCCTCAAAAGACAGTCGCAATAAGTCTCAAGGACAACTAATCACCCAAAGAAACACACGGGGATTTTTGAAGAATTTGCTATGAACAAAATAATCACAGGCCTTTGAGGGCATATCTTTCACCTTGCTTAATTTCCTGATAAACAGGAGAACAAACTCCAAAAAGAATTTAACTAGAAGGCAGCCACATGGCGACCTCTCTACTGCCCAGCCCTCTGCCCACACACTGCACAGGGCCGCCACAATGCTTTCAGGAAACGCATTACACAAAACATTATACACAGGATCGTTGTGGGTAATGCTGGAGAAAAAGTAATCCTAGCCGTATCGGATGTGGGCTTGAATTTTAAAGTAGTCAAATAGTTTTAGTGCCAACAGTAAAGACGATTTGTGCTGACTCTTGAAACACATGCCACAAGAGGATTGTCAGAGTGAGCCACATTAAAACCAGGCTACACTGTAACCCACAATGTCTGCAACACCAGCACCCTTTCATGAAGTCCAAGAAGACAAGGAGATCCCTTTCCCAAGTTGTAATAAAGGAAAGCGCTGAAGGAAGACTGAGGGACCCCAGAGAAGGAGACAAGTCAGAAGGAAGAATCCATGGTGAGAGGGCAGGTAGCTGAGAACAATCCTCAGCGCCTACTCCGGAGGCTGTGCAACTCTGAACAAAGATGCTGCCCTCTCCCTCTCTGACTCTCCTTTTCTTTGCTGTTAAATGCAGAGGACTGCACTAGACCATCTCTGAACTCCATCCTAGTTAAGTCAGATTACTGATCACTTATGAAATAATAGCTCTTGTCCTAAATAGCAATGTGTTGAAGGTCACTTCAGCAAGATGTACTTAACATCTATATGCCCTGGTTTTCTAATCTGTAAGGTAAGGACAGAACAGTCTTAACCAATGGAATTATTGTAGGGAGTGACTTAGCATAGAGAAGTCCTTTAAAGCAATGTTGGTGTGTCTTAAAGCCTAATTGACAGTTCTCTATTAATTTTATGACTGCTATTATTAATCAAAATAGAAGACACAGAACTAATCTCAGAATACTCAGTTTTGTGTCTACTAACAGTTCACTGGAGGAGATACAAGCATGTTTCACATCAGTTTAATAGTAAGTGTGAGTTTGAAAGGTATTCCACATCTTGGAGGAACACTCAGCACTCAAATCTCAAAAGACTCCTTCTGCAACAGGAGATGTTTACTACGGAAGAACACAACTGGCCTAAATGCAGAAAGTGACAGTGGACTGGCTCAGGCCAAAAAAGGACTTCCCACACCCACACCCACCCCAAGGCTCAGGGAACATCTCAGAAGAGGAGATGATAAGATTATAAGAGTTCATTCACAAGAACCACACAGGAACTGTCCTATCAGCATCTTATGGAAGGATAAAGATCTCCAGAAGCTCCACACCTCCCTGAGAGACTGATGGAGTCTGATGTTGACAGAGAAGAAAAGGAGGATGTTTTCCTCAATGGAATATCCACTGATCTATGATACTTGCTGTAACATGAGTCATATCAGGCATATGTCATCAAAGGCAAGCTAGATGAAGCACAGTGGGCCACACAAGTGAAAATATTTGAAAATAGGGAGTCTGGCAGAGGAGATGAAGTCTGGCAGAGTAAAAGGAAAAGACGGTGGGATGAGATTGGGGATTAAAGGGTGAAAATATCATAAATATTCATGTATGTAACACTAAAAAAACAAAATGTATGGAAAAATACATACAAAAAGGTTGAAAGTATTTGCTACTTTTTGCTAGTTTCTGGATATAAATAAAAACCCACAACTATCTGCCTCCACATTTGACAGAGGGTCCTAGTGCCCTTTGGCTGGACTACAGGATACCCAGATCTAAGGATGTTTTTGAATGAAATTTATATTTGAATCAGATTAACAGTAAACCAGGCAGACCTCTCAACTCTCTCTCTTTCTCTGCCCACATCAGTGTGTGTGTGTGTGCGTCTGTGTGTGTGTGTGTGTGTGTGTGTGTGTGTGTGCGCGCGCGCGCGCAGGCGTGTGTGTCTGAGCTTGTCTCCATGCCACACATATGTGTGATGGTGAAACTGATTGCTAACCTGACAGAATCTAGAATCACCTACATGACAGTCCTCTGGGTACATCAGGAGGGAATATCTAGTTTAGATTAATTGAGGTAGGAAGACGCTGGCATTTTTCATGAGCTGGGAAAGAATGGATAAAAAAGGAGAAAGCGAGCTGAATGCCAGCATTTGTTGCTCTCAACTTCCTGACTGCAGACCCAATGTACCCAGCTGCCTCAAGCTCCTGCTGCCATGATTTTCCTACCATGATGGACTGTACTTTCAAACCATGAGCCAAATAGACTCTGTCTCCCTTAGGTTTCTCCAGTAATGACATTTTATCACTGCCATGAGGAAAGCAACTAAGAGGATATGTTGATTTGCCTAAGAGTGTCTGTGTGAGTCAGTGTCTCTACTTATGTGCACATTACTTATTTATGTTTCCTCGGGCCATAAATGGTCATTGAATAGACTTCCTCAGTTTTCTCATTTCTTTCAGAGTGCAGGAAGTCAAAGAAAACACTATGCTTTCAAGACTGCACTCTAAGACAATTACGTTATCAGGAAACAACTTTACGACTCAGGTCTTAAGTGTGTCTAGAATAGACTATGACAAGGGGCCTCAGGAGAAAAAACCAGCAAAAAAGACATATGTGGTTAACTGTCCAATGGAGTAAATACTTTCCAAGAAGCAGAGATAAATCAATTATAACTTGGATTTATCTGAAAATGAGACATTTATAACCACATGGATTCATATGGGAGACATAAGTATAAGGGATAGAAAGAATGAAAAGGAATATAATAATTATTAACTTTTTCCTTGCTACTGACAAATATCAAAAATACTAATGCAAACAAGTTCTTAATTATAGGAAATTTTTAAGTAATACCACAACAATTAATGGTATGAATTATATACTAATTTTAGAGATACACTAATTTTAGATACATGTTCTCTAAGTTGTGTTTATTCAGAGCACAAGCGAGAAGGTCCCATATTCAAGCAGGCTAGTAGTACTATCTCTGAAACACTGAAGGATTCTTCTAAATAATTATAAATTCAGAATTTCCTCTTGACTTAAAACTCTTTTCATTAAGAAGAACCATACTGGAGAACTAACACAATCAAATTTCAAAACTTACAAAGCTACAGTTTCAAGAGAGTATAGCACTGATTTAAAAAGTCAGGCAGATCAATGGGACACAAGAGAGATCATAATTGGACTTATGCCATCAGTGCATGACTGATTTTCAACAAAGGCAATTCAAGAGAGAAAGAATAGTCCTTTAGCACATGGTGCTATGGAAATAGATATTTATCCACTGGCAAAAAATAAAGGAAAAAAAGAAAAACTGCTATCCAATATTTCATATCACATGAAAAATTAGTTGAAAACAAGATTATAGATACGCATGCAAAATTTGAAATAAAATTTCTAGAATAAAGAAAAGGGAAATCCTTTCTTGCCTTGGGCCAGACAAAGATCTCTTAAATGAAACACTGAAAGTCAGACTATAAAAGATAAAATGGATAACTTGGAGTTGATAAAAAAAAAATAGCTACTGCTTTCCATAGAATGTTAGAGGGAAAAGGTAAGCCAGGCAGTATGAAAATAATTGCAAGTGACATGCCTGATAAAGGACAGATGAAGTGATTATATGAAATATTCTCAACAATCAAATGGAAAGACTAATCATAAAGGTGGTGGCTGGTCTGAACATGCACTTCATGAAGGGAAATCTGTCAGTGACACAGGAATGGTCCAACATCACAAGCTGCCAGAGAAATTCAGGTCACATCCACAATGAGGGATCTGGGATGTAGCTCTCTGGTACAGTGCTTGCCCCGCATGCAAGAGGCTCTGTGTTCAATTCCCAGCACTGAAAGAACAAACAACTAAACAAAAATCTATAATGAAAATGTCAATATGCGCCTATGAAGAAATATCTTGAGAGATTAGGTGTACAACTATCTTGATTGCAGGGAGAGGGAGACAAACATATCCAGTTGTGAACCCAAGAGAACCCTACTAGGCTCCAAGAAGTAACTTGAATCTAGTGGGACACAGAATAAAACAACGGGACATGAATATGAGAGGAAGATTTGTGGGAAAAAGAGAGTTACCAGGTGGGATGTGGGGATAAGAATAGGGGAAAGAGATAAGAAAGGATAAAAGATAATCAGAAATGTTTTATGAATATGTATGAAATTTTCAAAGAACAAAATTCATTAATAAAGAAAAGTGGAAAAATAAGTATACAAATGTCTTTTTAAATATTCCTTTTATTTAGTTTTTGCATGTATATCTGTGTCTGTCTGTCTGTGCGTCTGTGTGTGTCTGTGTATACCTGTGGAGTCCCAAGGATGACTTTGGGAATCACCCTGGATTGTTTCTACCTCCTATTTTCTTTGCTTTGGAATTTCCCAGGCTTTGCCTTCTAAGACTGGAAGTACAGGCTGCTGCCATTTTTGCCTGACTGTTTTTACGTGGGATCTGGGAACTCAGAACCTTCTGCTTGCCAGTAAGAGGATTAACTCCTGAGCCATCTTTCTAGCACATAACTGTCTTATGACACATCCATTCTAGTCTCAAATATGAATCTAAGAAGAGTGAAAGTATATGTCCACTAGGCATTTATCTATACAGTAACTTTACTGAGAATAACCCAAAGAGTCATCTCATGTGAATGGATACATACATTATGCTGCATTCACACAATGAACCACTAGTCATTAGTAAGAAGAAATGAAATACTGATATACCCAATAAGATAATGAATGTCAAAATAATCATGGAGTAAAAGCAAGATAAAAAGTACATATTGTATGATATCATTTATAAAAATTGAGGAACTGTAAACTAACAAATATAGATGGAGAGCAGATGGGGACAGGATCAGGAAGGGCTAACGAAGCTTTTGAGGTGATATGCATGCTGTTTCTGGGATACAGCAATGTCACAGTTCCCTAAACATGTCATCCAAACTTATTGCATGGTTTGAATATGTATAAGAAGCTTCCGGATCAGATCTAGCTTGATTGAGACAGGGTCTCCTGTTGAACCTAGAGCTGACCGGTTGGCTGGACTGACCGACCAGTCTGTCTCTCCATCTCCTCCCCCACTACCTCAGCACTGTGCTACAGATGTTCCTCTTATGTGGGTGCTGGGGATCCTAGCTCAGGTCCTCAAGTCTGTCCAGCCGGCATTTTACTGAGCATCTCCCCAGCTCCCAACTTCTGCAATGTCTCTCGGGACCCACAGGCTCAAACCAACCTGTCGCTTGCTCATCTGACTCAAAAGTAGTGATTTTTACAAGATAAAATCTCATTTAAAAATGTTCTTCTGTGTTTGTAATAAGCAGAGCCCTCTGGAAAGGTTTTTGTTTTGTTTTGTTTTGTTTTGTTTTGTTCTGTTTTGTTTTTAAGTGGAACTGGCCAGAAACAGAAGTCAGATTTGCGTAAGAGGCAAAGATGGGTCAAGAAGAACAAAATCAACACTGGGGACACTTAGATGAAGGTCGACTAAGCTAGAAGTTTTCTAGTAAAAAAGAAGGGAGTGGAGGGACACTGATGCCAAACGTCTCTGAATAAGCACAAAAGAACATGTGAGTAAACAGAAAATATACAATATAGCTGAAATTCCAGACAAAACTTTGTGGGCTTCCTTTCCATAATCTAAGGAAGCAAGCTAAGGCTTGTAGAGAGAATGCAGAGGTAAGAAAAACCACCTATATATTAAAGAAAACAAGTATTAGGAGGATATGTGATCGCAGTAAATCATATCATGAAGCTACAATAATTAGAACAAAATGAAGAGGCAAATTGTCATGGCTTGAATGTGTGTTTGAATACTTGGTCTCCAGTTGGTGGTGCTGTTTGGAAAGGTAATGGATCCTTTAGGAAGATGGAACCTAAAGAAGGTGGAGGAACATCAATGGGGTCAGGTCCTGGATTTGAATAATCTCTCTCTCTCTCTCTCTCTCTCTCTCTCTCTCTCTCTCTCTCTCTCTCTTCCTCCTCCTCCTCTTCCCCCTTCTTCTTTTCTCCCCCCACCCCCGCCCAAGATTGCTGCTGTAGCATGATCCAGCCTCCTGCTTCTACCATCGTATCATGTCTTCTTCTATGTGCTTCCTGCCATGATGGATGCTATACTCTCTGGAACTGGAAGCTCCCCCTTAAGTTTCTTTTTTTCTTCTTCTTCTTTTTTAAAATATGGAACGCTTCACAAATTTGCGTGTCATCCTCGCTCAATCCATGCTAATCTTCTCTGTATCTTTCCAAATTTAGTGTACGTGCTGCTGAAGCGAGCACACCTTCAGCTTCTTGAGTCAGAGTCAACGGCACCAGAAGAGAACCTGGAACAGAATTTGGTTCCAAGAAGTGGGATGTTGCTATGAGAATAAGGGAATTTGGTACCAGAAGAGTGGGATGCTGCCATGAGACTAAAGGAATAAAAAACTGGATCAATGCAATATAACAGAAAGTTTAGAGACAGAAGCAAAAACAAACACATGAAGGCTTCAAATGACAGGATATATACCTAGGAAATGATGTTGGGGTGGTTTGGCAACTTGGAAATAAATTTTGTTTTCTACATCCATTAACTAAAACAAATGCAACACTGATTAAAATAACCACATGTAAAAACATCTAATAAGCCATTAAAATAAATAGACAAATACATGGATTGTTTTAATCTCAAGGCAAGGGGACCCTTTTCAAACACAGGATTAAGCAAGAAAGAAAAATTTGAAAACATATGTGTGTCAGGTCGACACAATTACAAACACCAAATAGCAAACTGAAAAATATCAGCACATGTAAATAATGAAAAAAGTTAATATCTGTAAAGTATAAAGAACTTTTCCAAGATAAACACTCCAGTGGAAACCCAAGTAAATAACTGAAAGTATGAGCTTGAGGGTAAATGAAAATGACAAGAAATATCAGAGAAAGTCTTCATGTCATCATAACCACTTATTTTAAATAAGATCAGGCACATTCAAGATGATGTTGAGCAGAGCTTTTTGTCTCTGGCCAGGGGGTAACATACAATGCCCACCAGGATGGAGTGAAGGGCATTGCAGGAGCAGCAAAACTGCAAAAGAAAATCAACAAACCACAATCCAGAACTTCAGAGACTCTATATCAACCACCTAGAACTAGGCCAGCTTAGTCTCTCCCCATCTTGAAGCTCAGGGAAATTTGCGGAAGAGGGGGCGGTAAGAGTGTAAGAGCAAAAGGATAGGAGGAGCAATGATATGTAAGATACTCTATACTAGTTAGGGCTGAAGCAATCATAATTGGACTTTGCATGCCCTGCGCATTGTCCAACACACTGTTGACCTCACAAAGTCTAGCATCTACTGAAGGCACCAAGATCCTTGGAGGCAAAGGATTGGCAGCCACAGTAGTGTTCCTATACCTAAGGGGAACACGGGAAAGGGTTCAGGGAAAGGCCACTGGGTCCTTGTACATCATCGGAGAGGAGGGCCCAGAGGAAAATCAGACATGCACAAGAAAGGACTCTCTGGGAATTGGGGTGGGAGGCACTGGGGGATGGGGAGGGAGAGGAGTGGGGAGGGGGAGCAGGGGGTACGGGGGGAGGAGGAGGGAGGGAGGGAACTGGTGTACCTAATAAGTTTGTATGAGCTGAAATTAAAAAAAAAGATGATGTTGAGCAGATAGGAACCAACTGTTTTAATAATAATTCCAATATTTTTAAGATAGAGTGACTCTGTCACAAATGCTTTTAGAAATATATTTTAGGAAAAAGCATCAAGCTAAAATAAAATGATGCTTTCTCCTGATTATTTTACTAGCAAAAATCTTCCAAATTCTTCATTGGAAATTGAGATAAGACTGAAACTGAACAATAGAATTAGATTACCAAGTGGATTAATTTGAATGGATATCTTTTTTTTTCTTCCTACCTTTTCATAAGTATTTTGTGCATACGTGTCCACGCGGGGTGCACATAGACGTGTGCTGAGACCAGCAGTTGATGTCAGGTCTTTTTTTTCTTTCTCTTTTTGAGGCAGGGTCATGCACTGAACCTGGAATGCATTGCTTCCTCTGGACCAGGTGACTAGGGAGGATCCTCCTGTCCCTGGGACCATGGGTACATGCCAACACACCCAGCTTTTTATGTGAATGCTGAGGATCCAAAGCCGGGTCTTCACACTTGCACATCAAACCCTTTACTAAGCTACTACCTCATCCCATCTTTTTCATACTTTCTGACAAAGAATATGCATATGTATTCAGTTTACTCTAGAAATCAATATGCATCTATTACTAGAAAAATACCTTCTGATTACAGGAAACCCAAACTTCCTGCAAATGTCCAGACCAAGCATTTGGCTTGTCTTCAGCTTCAGCTTATAAGTGCATGATTATTGCAGGATTATTAAATACATTGTATATTGCTACCATAATCGATTATTTCAAAGTAATGCTGGATAGATAGCCTGTCACTCCAGAGTAGTAGGAAGAAAGGGGTGATAATTCTGCCCCAGACAAGATCTCACTTCCCAAGCAGCAGAGAGGTCAACTGACTCCTATCCTTTGGTGTCCACTGAAGAAAGGCATTTGGTTCTACTTTGGTGTTATAAACTCAAAACAAAGAAACTTAGGCGGTTTTAAAAAAATGTGGTTTTGTGAAGTATTGATCTATCCAATTAAAAAAATCTCAGTGGAATCAGATCAAAAGTGACACAAAACCTCCACCAATTCCAACTCAGAAGCTCTGCTCTGTGCCCTCCAAGTTACAGTCCTAGGTATACCACTCAAGGAAGATCCGTCCACGGGTCCACAAAATATGCTTAACAACATTCACACGGGAGCTGTGAAGATGATTCAGTTGGTAAAGCGATGGCAGGCACACATAAGGATCTGAATTCCTCTCTAACACCTAGGGAAAAATCTGGGCTTATTCATATGAGCCTGTGGTCCCAACACCAGGAATGCAGAGATTAGAAGATTTCTAGGGCTTACTGGCCAATGATTCTAGTTAACTTGGTGAGTGCCAGGTTCAATGAGAGATTCTATTATCTATTTATCTATTTTTAGATAAATAAACAATAAAGTGGGAGAAATCTGAGAAAAAAACAGCAACAGCATGTCAAACATACAAATACACATACACACACACAAATATGTAGACTCTCATGTGCCACACATACAAAAGGACATTAATTCAGTTTCATTCATAACAGCCAAATAATATACCCGAAATATCCATCCACAAGTTAAATAGACAATCAGCTTATGATAAACTCATACTGTTGAATATTGAACAATAATTCTTAAGCATCATCAGCTCTCGATGTATAAGACAAACATGTCTCAAAACAAACATAAAGCTATTCCATGCATATGATATCAAAGACACCAAGACTATTCTGCAGGGATAGCAGCTTGAATTACTAAGGTTGCCTCAGACAATGAAGGACTGACTACAGGAAAGGAAAGTGTTTCCTTTTTCTTTTCCTTTTTTATTCAATCTATTTTACTGAGATCATTTACAAGCCATAAAATTCCCCTGTTTTTAGTGTACAGATCATAGATTTCCGTTGTTCAGTCATCACAGAGCATTTTAGAATACTCCATCACTTTACAAAGATCACAGTTCCTGTCTACAGTCATTCTCAATTTCTACTTCACTCCAGCCCTTAGAAACAACTAACCCACATTTGTCTACATGAAGTGTGATTTTTTTCATGAGCATTTTGTATAGCTGAAGTCGTACTATATTTGTTTGTTTGTTTGTGGTTGTAGCTTGCAGCAATGCTGCATTGATTTTTATGACTGAATAGTATTTCATTGCATGGTTATCTGAATTTACTCATTTATTGGTTGACATCTGAGCAGTTCTCATGCTTGACTATTATAAAAATGCTATTGAAAACAGTAACAGTAACGTACAATCCTCATGTTTACGGAACCATCCTTTCTTAATCTGGGCGTAACCACTGATGAGTACACATGAGATTGGTCTGCTTTTCTATATGTAAATTGCATCTGAGTATTCTTCAAGGATTACATTGTACAGCTTACATCAAATCACAGAGTTAGCCTGACAGGTAGACAAAGTTTGACAAATTGAAACTATTAGTGTTATTCAATTTCAATGCTTGATTACTAACAAGGCAGGCCAAGGTTACCACATATGCATGGAGAGGTACACTAAATAAATGGAAGGAGAAAGGCATGTGAATTTTGAGGTGAGCATTTTGGAGAGCAGGAGAAAATGTGAATACAGTTTCCCAAGTGTAAAATGCTAGAAGAAAACACAAATCTCAAATCTATATCCTACAAATGATTAGATAGACTTCATAAAATGAACATAGATAAAGAGCCAATGAAGTCTTGTCACTAGCATCTTTTGTGTTCCAAGCCTTCAATTTAGAAAATAATAATTATAGCATTGTGCTTTTGCACAAACATTTTTAAAGCATTGAAAAAAAAAAGCAGCTTATTTTAAGAAAATAAATGGGTTAAGATTTAGGTCAAAAATCCCAAAATGATTTGTTTGTCCTTAATTTGCTCCATGAAAAGGGCTGCTTTGAGAATCTTGGCACCCTCTTGGGGACTCCCTTGCTCCCCGACGCTCCAGGAGAATGCAGGCTGACTGAGTGGTGGAGCAGGGAGTTCTGGGTAAAAGAACAAGAGAGACTGCTGTGTGTTGTTGCAGACAGTTACATAGGTCCTATAAACACAAGTTGGGGAAGCAGGGATGGCAACAGGATTGTGATATTTGCCTGAAGAAAAAGAAAAAGAGCAAGAGTTCATCCCAATTAGGCAGACATGTTTTGAAATAGAAAACTACAAATGTGAGTAGGGCAAGAAGCACACGGCCACTTCTGACCGGAGAGGAGCCACTTCCAAATCTAAGGGATTTGATTTTGTAAATGTCTCCCTGCAGTGTCCCTCTAGTACTCTGCCAAAGAAAACTAGCTGTCCATCCATCTGTCCATTCATTCATTGACTCACCCATCCATCCAAGGAGTGTGCCTAAACACACTTTTGTGCAACGTGTTCCCAGAGTGAGAATCAAAGTTTTTAAATACGCACAAAAATAAATGAATCTAGTCTTTGCAGAAGAGCTATTAACTCAGGTTTCTGAACAGAGTTGCTGATATAACCCTAGGCTTGTCACAGCAGTTAGGAAAGATCTGGAGGAAACGAAGGTCAACAATTTCTGTTCCTGTTTCCGTCTCTGAATATGTGATGAGAATATGCAACAAAGTGGAGCGGGACCAGCGCAGGGGTCCTTCAAGTCGTCAACCAGAGCAATAAAAGGCATAGAGGTGTGGCTCATGTAAATGTGGGAGCCACATGAAGAATTCCAGACTACCTCATGCCCAAATTTTGTGATAAGGAAAGAGCTAAGTGATCCTTCTTTTATGTGATGCTTTAAACACAGTACAGAGTATATTCAGGGCAGTGAATTACTGCAATAAAGCCACAAAAGCTTTCACATTTCATATTTACATGACTGAAACTGAAGAAACACCTTGGTCCCAAAGTGCAAGCCAAGCATCTTTACTATGAACATATGTTACAATCTGGCTCTAAATGACTTTTTAAGAAATTAGCAAGAGCTGGAGAGATGGCTCAAGGGTTAAGACTCCAACTCACAAGCAGGAGGAACTGAGTTTGGATTCCAAATCCCATATAAAAACACCAGGCAGAAATGGTGGTGACCTATATCCCTGGTTGAAAGGTGGAGCCTGGGAAATCTCAGAGCAAAGCAAGAAGGAGGTAGATAACCCAGGATGATTCCTGACATCACCCTTGGGCCTCCACAGGCATACACACACACACACACACACACACACACACACACACACACACACACATTAAAAAAATAGAAACACTAGCAAGTTTTAAAAATTCTTCATAACTGTGATTTAATTTAAGTACATGGCTGGTCAATTCAAACACATGTGAGATACACATCCAGAAATAATACTGACTGAATGCCATGGAGTACCAGCTGCCTTCTAAGTGCTTTTCCATACAGGTTTACAGATAAGGGTCCTGAGAATCTACAACTTGTCCAAGTTGTACAATTAGAAAACTGTGGCCCAGAATACAGCTGTTATCCTATCAAATATGGCTCTCCACCACTGTCACCTACCAGGAGGCAGCCAATTTCACCCACATGCTACCTTCTTGCCACACCCAGTGAACTGTGTTCAACCCTCTGAATAGTTATCTTGACAATGTAATGGGCTATATTCAGTTAACACAACACAGGGCACTATAAAGAGTTTCTGTATCAATTTCTGTGTCATCTTTTTAAAAATTAATCTGAAAAAATAATGAGTTCTCCCAGAGGAATCAAGTTCATAGGAACAAAAGATAGAATGACAGAGGGTTGTCAGGTGCTGGGGGAAAGGGAGATCATGAGCTAATGTTGAATGGTTGGAAAGTGGGTCTCTGAAGGCGGAGGATGGTGATGGTCACGGGCAGAGGGTAGTGTTAGTCACATAGCACAGTGACTGAAATTATGCATACTTATCCTAATTAAAAAAATATTTTAAAAAGATAACTGCTCGGAACAAATGCTTAGTCCTCTTGTTTTATTTAATATCATGAAATGAACAAAGTCACAGTCAGGAATTAGCCTGATATATCTTATTGGCACCTGGCAAGCTTCATTTTTCTCTCTACTGAAGACTTTAACTTTTCTGGTAATATTTATGAATAATGAATAATGGAGTGTAAGAGTGCAGTTGTGTTGTCATGTTATAAGAAACTGAGAGAAAAAAAGAAATTTGTGGAATTAGCTAATATTTCTCTATTATCAGAAAGTGTTAATAAAATCAAAGGCTACAACTAAGGGTTTTATCACCTTATAAATTAACTTGACATGGTAGATGTCCTGTATCAGTTTTAAAAAATTCAAATTTAAAGGACTTGTGGTTGATAGCATTAAAAAACTGGCATTAAAAACATCTGTATAGCCATTCTATTGATGTCCATTATCTTAAGGTTCAGTGAAATATGGCTTTAATATTAATAGATTACATTTGCAGTGGAGTGCTATTATCTTTAAAAGTGTTTCCACATTGACTTTTCTCTTCCTGTCTCCATATCTCACTTAGCAGCAGCAGCAGTATCCGCCCTTCTTTTTCATCTCCAAGCTCTAGCCACTATTGCTATTTCATAGCAGTCCCAATCCCTCTCGTTTGACCTCCCTGTCTGAAGTACGAGCTCCACTCACCCCCAGACAGCACCATGTCCATCTACCCCCCATCTTTCCTAACACACACTTAAGAGGCTCCTATGCAGATAAGAACAACTTCATGGCCCTCCACTGTCGACACAGAACAAAATCTCAAGTCTCAGGAGAGTTTGTCCACCACCCACTCCTATTTCCCCTTCTATCCAGAAGGATCTAAACACACACAGAGCTTCCTGCCAACATCTGACCCTTGCCAGCTTCACAGTTCTACACATGACCCCAAGGAGTGAGGATGTGATTCAGCCAGCAGAGTGCTTGCTTAGTGTGCATGAAGCCTTGGGTTCCACCCTCAATGATCAACACTCAGAGCAGGTAGAGACAGGAAGATCAAAAGCTCAAGGTCATCCTTGGAGTTTGAAGCCAGACTGGGCCACAGGAAGTCCTGTCTCCAAAATAAAAGAAGCACCCACCACCAGCTCAATTTTCCATCATAAGAATTAGAGATCATTCAGGGCTCAGAAGCCAGAAGCTATTTCAAGCAATTCCACAAAAGCACATACTAGAGGAAAAAGGTAAACCCCCTGTATTCCAGTATCATACATACTAGCACTGCAGGTGACCAGGAAAGTACCAGTAAGTAGAACCATAAATGTACAGTTGATGAGGGCACCAAGTTGTTTTTAAATGTGAACTCGGAACAAAGGCAGAAAAACTGTGAAGTCTCTATAATATAACAGCCTTGGTGTCTGTGAGCAGCCACCCAGGCATGGGGAGGGAACAGGGAATGTGAACCTGGCTGGGATGCAAGGGGTCAGTGGTGTGGCAGCATGAGGATGAGATAGGAAGAGGACCAGGGTCACAGCAGTGGTGACTTCATTATTATCTCCTCGCTGCTGCTCCACTGGTGCATCTGAGAGGAAGAACAAACAGCAAGGATAGAGATGATGGATCCTGAACCAAATGCAGCTTCTCTTCCCTCTCTGTTTTCACCCAAAGCAGATGTCTCTCATTGGTCCCAGTCTGGCATTCCACGCACACTTCTCATCCCAACATCCATACCTGCACTGCCACGCCCATGGTCAGAGTTCGTTTCTGGACATATGCGCATGCATACAGAAAAATGTGGGTTCATACCTGTGCATACATCAGCGCATTCACCAGTCATCTTGCTCCTGAGACCTCAGCACCTTCCGGTTCCTCTTCTGTCTAGAGTGTCTCAATAGTTTCTCAGTTAATACATTGGAAAAAGAATAGTTACATCTCTCAAGTGCCTGGAGATACAATGGAGGCTGGTGAAGCAGAGACTTTATTGAAGTCTCACATAAAAAAAAAAACCAATATGATTTTGCTCCTCAATTCATCTACTTGTCATAAAACAGTGTTTTGAACAGCCTGCTGCTGGAAAAAATTGACTTTGTCTAGTCTGTCTGAGCATCCTTGGCTCCTAGCCAGGAGTCTGCCAACCTGCCCGAGGTGCAGTCTGCCCAACTCTGAGAGCCATATGTACCCTTGGAGAAGAAGCCACTTCAAGGGGACCGACTTCTGGTTGTGCTTACAAAACAGGAATAATCTAGAGGCTTAGAGACAAAAGTAAATAGAGCTCTGTAATCCTTTATTGCTGTTTCTAGAAACCTAGAGAGTTTGGGAAGGAAAGAAAAAGCAGGAAAAGATGCCAGGGAAGGAGAAGCACAGTTCTCAGCCGAGTTTCTGTCTCGCACGGCCTTGTCTTGCTGATTTCTCCTTCCTGAAAACTCGGCATCAAACACAAAGCTCATCTGACTTCCCCTTCTGTTCAGATGCTTAACATAGCATCCTGTGTAAACATCTCGCAGATTTCTTCCTATTAAAATATTATTGTTGTTGGGGCTGGTGAGATAGCTCAGTGGGTAAGGCACCTGCTCAAAAAAAAAAAAAAAAAAAAAAAACCTGGTGACCCAAGTTCAATCTTTAGAAAGTACATGGTGGAAAGAGCTGACTTCTGAAAACTGTCCTCTGACCTCCTCCACCCATGCGCCGTGAATGTGTGCTTTCTCCTTCTCTTTCTTTTCTTTGTTTCTTTCTTTCTCAAAAATAAACTAGGAAATAATTTAAAAATATTTTAAAGATATTACTGTTTCGTCTCCTTCACCAGATTCTACTTCTTTTTTTAAAAGCTGTCTCTTGCCTATTTTAATTTTTGTTTATTTGCCTTCTATTTATTTAGTGTGTGTATGTGTGCGTGTACACACACATGCCTGGACTCCCATGTGAGGGTCAGAGGACAACTTCAGGGTTTTTTTTTTAAGGCAGGGTCTCTCTTGTTTCTATTGCTGGAAGCATCTGCAGACTAGCTAGAGAGAGAGTTTCCCGTCTCACCATAAGAGTGCTGGGGTGACAGAGGTGTACCACCACATCTGGATTTGTGGGTTTTAAGTTTGCAAGGCAAGTGCTTTTACTCACTGAGCCGCCTCCTTGGTCTTATTAATTCTATATTCGTTTCTTTGGGGATGTGTTTGTACACAAATGTTTCATTATGACATTCTCAGACATAAACTTAAGAAAAGTCTTATCCAACTTTGTACCCACGGGTGCTTAGTTTCCCACTTTACCTGTAAGATTGTTGTGACAGTTAATCTTGGGTGTCAACTTTTTTTTTATTTATTATTTCCATTCATACAAACTTAACAGGTACACCGGTCCCCTCCCTCCTTCCACCACACCTGGCATTAACTAAGATCAGCTGTCAGACTACCTGAAGAGATTATCCAGATCAATACATTACTATACAAAGACCAGCCTTAGATCTGATTGGAACCTCCCAGTAGCAAACCAGATAAAAGGAACCATAGAACAGAAGACTTTGGAGACAACTTCCAGGATATTTGCAGTGACTTATCCTGACTCTAACTTCAGCCACCAGCCGTGTAGCCTCCTCCATGAAAGACTGTTTCTCCCCTCTGAAATAATAAACTGAATAAATCTCCCTTTCTCCCTTAAGTTGCTTGACTTGAATGCTCTCTCACAGCAACAATTAAGAGTAACAATTACAATTGTGCTATTAAATAATTAGCCCCTATTTTTTGAGTATTTCCTCTATTAATACTACTTAATGAGATATTTCCTCTATAAATATCACTTTGAAGTTGATAATGGTTTATCGTATGACCATTGTATTAATCAAAGATACATTCTCAGTAGATGCATAAGTGCAAGTGGAAAAAATGGTCTTAAAAGTTGAATTTACTTGTTAATTTTCATCGTTACTATTTTCATCACTTAGGCTCATGCAACTTTTAGTGAAAGGTATAAAACTGCAATGCAGGTCCAACATCCTAATATAAAAATTCAAAATCTAAAGCAATAAAACATATTCCAAATGGAACATAATCATTTAAAAAATACTGAATGAAATTATCTCCTGACCATGTACCTTAAATGCATGTGCTAACCTGGGTGAATTTTGTGTTTAAACTTTATCCAAGTATATGCAAATTTTCCAACCTCAAACAAACTCCCAAATCCCAAATACTTCTAGTGCCAAGCGTTTTGCATAAGGGATATTCCACCTGTACTATAAATGTGCCACTTCCAAGTCAGTCGCCACAACATAGTGAATAGGAATTCTCTGCCTCATCATCAATTCCTAAAATCCTGACCAAGGAGGCAGAAGTTCTGATGCTGCACATCTGTAACCCCAACACAGGGGAGGTGGAGGCAGGAAGATGAGGAGTTTCAGGTCATCCTCAGCAACACACCAACTTCAAGGTTAGCCAGAGGTACACAGGAGAATCTATCTCAAATGCAGGGAGAAAAAAAGGAATATCTGAAGCAATCAGGCTCAACTTTCCACTTCAAAAATAAATCTTATGGGCTAGGGAGATGGCGAAAGGGTTAAAGATCTGAGTTCAGACCTACAGATTCCACATAATAATGTCTGCACTTCCAGCCTTAGAAAGTAGAGCCTGAGAAATCCCAGAGCAAAGCAACAAGGAGGTAGAGCAATCCAGGACAATTCTGGAGGTCATCCTTGGGCCTCTACAGGCACAACACTCAAGTGCCCTCTTGTGCTCATACGAATGCACACACACACACACACACACACACACAATCTTTGAAGGCGATCCTACAGTCTTTACCTGACCTCTGGAGTTCTAAGGAAAGCCATAATTCTCATCACCGTCCTATTGAATCACTCCAACTGCAGGACTACAGGCTTCTGTCCCACAAAGGACCAGCAGCATAGGTAGGCAGGGCCAGGTAGAACCACCGGCAGCTGCCACAGCTTTCCCACCCTGTGGGCAGGAAGCAAGTCCAGGGCCTTCATTGTTCACGAAAACTTGCATGAAGACTTTTGGTCAATCGTCCATACTACAGCACAGAAACCTTTACCTTTTCACAAGACCTGACCTGCTTGTGACATAACATACCCATAACAACCCACTCTCTACAAACTACTGGAAGGTTAATCCACTACTATCATTTATACAACTTATACAAATGAGGACCTAACATGGAATGGTTCCCACCTCAATGCAGCGCCCCCTTTTTGAGGACAGAGCCACCAGTAAGTGGCCAGGTGCTGAGGAAGAGGAGGAAGAGCTACGAAAGGCAAGTGTGTCAGACTAATGTGAACACGGTCATTGCCTTTATTATATAAGCCCTCAGGATAATTGAGTGCTCTATCAAGGACATCCATCCAATTAGTTTAAGAAACATGAACAAAATTTGTTTATCACCAAATGGCTTGAATCATATCTGTCAAGATAGTTTTACTTTTCGAGTTCACAGTCTGTAGTTTTTAAATAAATTCAATGTGGTATGACATATGAAAATTTTGCTGATTATCATAATAGCATATATAAATACAAGAAAGAGTTTATACTGCAATTGTTTATGATCAGCCATATGAGGTTTGCATAAAAATGAAAATTCAAACTTCTAAAGTCTTTGAATAGACATAGATTCTGTGAACTTTGAAAGCTTTTTGAAAATATGCTATAATCTCAACATGGTATTAAAAATCATTTTATGTAGCCAAAGAAGAAAAGGTAAGTCATCAAGTTATGAAGTTCAGACACAGACACAGACACAGACACACACACACACACACACACATGCACATGGATAAAACACGCAAACACACACACACACATGCACGAACCTCTGCTAAGGATTATATGGACTACTGAAGTCACTGCAGCCTAGGAGAAACAAGTATTATACATATACAAAAGCATATGAATAAACATATATACTACATATACATATACAAATGCATATATATCACTTGATGGAATTTGAACAAATACAAGTACCCAAATCATCACTCTTGAAAACTAGGTAAGACTCCAACCTTACCTAACTAGTTTGATAGGCTCTCCAGGAAGAATGTGATTTTCTCATTACCTAAGACAGAGGATGAATAGATAGGTAGGTAGATAGGTAGGTAGAAAGACAGATAGACAGACAGACAAACAGACAGACAGATATATTATAGATAATTTAACCCTCTGCTACATATCTAATAGGACATTGAACCATAAGGCTAATGTAGAAAGTTTATCTATCACTGCTTGTCTGCCTACCACTAGGTAGCAAACAGAATGTGAATCTTTTACTTTTTCCGATTTTTTTCTTTCTTTCTTTTACTTGTTCACAAGGTAGAGCTTTATATTTAAACATGATAAAAGAAAATTAACTTAAGTCCTTGCTACGATATCCAAACACTGCATTTATAAGTTGCTAGTTGTACAGAAGGGGAAATAAATAGTCCCATTTATCTGAGGGAAAACCCTGAGCTAAGCTCTTCTTCATTCAGATAAAGTCAATGCCAGCCCTTTGGAAGATCCCCAGGGCGAGGAAGGGACACCTCAGCCCACAGACATGACTCAGCTCCCCGATCGCCTCCAATGAATCCAGGCCTGAGGGAGTTCTGGGAAGCCCTGCATGGAACCCGGCAACAGCTTCTGTCTCTGACTGAGATGGGGGACTGCTGCATCACCCCATTTAGAAAGGTCTCAGTACACACATGAATTCCAGTGTCTGTGGAAAGCCACGGCAGAGACTCCCACTCTCTTACGGCTTTAGAATTTAGGGGAGCCTTTCTGCTTCTTCTTCATCTTCTTAGTGAATCTACCACCCCCACCTCCATCGCTACCACCTTTGCTTTTAAATTTGGCTTCCTCGAACATCTTCCCTCTCTCCTGTGCATTCCCTGGTCTGGATCTCTCATTGCCCTATTTTTTTCTGTTTTCTTCCTCCTCCTCCTCCTCCTCCTCCTTCTCCTCCTCCTCCTCCTCCTCTTCCTCCTCCTCCTCCTCCTCTTTTTCTTCCTCCTCCTCCTCTTCCTCTTCCTCCTCCTTTTCCTCCTCTTCCTCTTCCTCATCTTCTTCCTTCTCCTCTTCCTCCTCCTCTTCCTCCTCCTCTTCCTCCTCCTCTTCCTCCTCCTCTTTTCTCCTCTTTCTGTCAGCACAAGTTCATTCCTGGATGAAACCAGTGCAACCTCTCCCACTCCCCAATCTCTCCCCTAGCTCCCCTCCCCTCCCTGAGTCTCCTTGTGAGACCCCTTACTACTACTTCATTCTTTCCTGGCAAAGTGAAGCTGAACCTTCTGGCTGGGAGGTTCTCTGAGAAGGCTTCATTTTCCCTTATGGATTTCCTTTCCATAGTTCAAAGGCAGAGAGGTAGTGTAGTGCCATGGAGAGAGTCTGAGACTCAGGACTCTGAGGTGATGCTCTGGCCTTGCCCCGGCCAGACTATAAAATGAGGACCCCCTTCAATACATGGCATCAATGTGCCAACTAGTCTCAAACATTTTTGAAAAGTTAGTGGTTATGAAGCAAATAACCAAAAATTGACAGAGAATCGATTACAATCACAGAAATAACATATTTACATAGTCCTTGTGGTAGGTAACTTGTCAACCTGACAGGATTCAGAATCACAATGAAAACACACCTTTAAATGTCATCTATGAGGATGCTTACAGAAGTGCTAACTAAAGAGAAAAGATTCACCTTGAATATGAGGGACACCCTGCCTTGGGTTGGGGTTCAAAACTGAAAAAGGGCAATACTAGATAAGGACAGCCATTCTTCTCTCTGCCTCTGCCTTTTAGCACAATGAAGTCAGCCTCATGCTCTGGCCACCGTGCCTTCCGCGATGTGATGACCTGTATCCATTTTAAATCCATGAGCCAAAATAAACCCTTTCCTCCTTCAGTTCATTTGTCAGGTCTTTTGTTACAACAATGAGAAAAATAACTCATAGGTCCAAACATTATTCTAAGCACTTTGCAGATCCTTGCTCACTGAATCTTGAAATTATTCCTTAAGGTTGGCGCTGAGACTTGCACCCATGAGGGTAGCGGCATGGGTAAGGGTTTTTTTTTTTTCCTTGCAAGCATTTCTTTTTGGGAAATGGAATCCTGGGATTGAAGCCAAGGCCACACAAATGCTAACTAAGCACTCTACCACTGAACCATAGCCCCAGTCTTGTAAGCATTTCTTTCATTATTCTTTTCAGAACATAAAACAAAAGTGTGAAGTTGAACATTTCTATTTCAAGTCAATGAAAATTAGGTCAGACTTTACTTATATAGGGATCTATGAATTCTATTATATTTTTTTCTCTTCAATGAAGGGTCTGTTATAGCTTTAAAAAAGTTCAATCTATGTGCCAGCATGCATTTTGAATAGAAATAATGTTTTTAATAAGATTCATAATATATTATTCCACATCCAAAAGACATTTCCACACAAATGATCATAGAAGAAATGTCCCTATCACTGTTAGGAAATGTTTCGGCACCACCGTGTGTTAAATAGCATGAAGGAAAGGTTGACCTTTAAGTTCCCTGTGGCAGAATGATGGATCTTTTTCGATCCTAACAAATTGATGAAGATCTCTTTCAGGAATCAATGTTCCTGAGAATTATTACATTGATTAAATAAAAACTAAGCACTGAACAGGTTATTACTCTTGAAAATTTTTAAATAAATAATGCAGGTTACCTTAATAGCCCACCCAATAAATATTTCCTACTCCCAATGCACAATTTCTTTTAAGAGAGTTATTTCTAAGGCTTATTTCCCTAGAGAGCGTATTATCTCTCTGAAAATTCATTTTAATTCCTTCCCATTATTTAAGGAAACCAGTCAACTCTTATTCTCTGAGGACTCCAGATATGCAAACATCTGAAGTGATCGACATGAAATACTTGACATCAAAAAGACTTTACAATTTCTAGGAATCATATGTCTTTTGTCAATTTCGTGTGGCTATAATAAAATACCTTAGGCTAGGTACTGTTACAAAATACCCAAGGCTGGGTATTGTTGGTAGCTCACAAGTCTGGTGGATGAAATGTCCAAATGGTATGTTCCTCCTCTGGTGAGGAGATCCCACCTGCATCACAGCATGACAGAGAGAGTGAAAATGAGCTGCAGAGGCCAAGGCAGAGTGGCCTCACTCAAAACAACCTGCATTCATGAGAACAAGTGGAGTCACAGGAGACCTGACCCTCCCTCAGGACAGTATAGGTGGGGCACTATGACTTAATTATCTTCTACAAGCCCCACCTTTTGAAGGTCCCATCACCAGTACCACCACATGGGAACCTACTTTCCAAACTGTGAACCCTTGGGAGACAAAACACATCCAAATCACAGTACAATAACAGTTCTTTTCTTTCTTTCTTTCTTTCTTTCTTTCTTTCTTTCTTTCTTTCTTTCTTTCTTTCTTTCTTTCTTTCTTTCTTTTTCTTTCTTTCTTTCTTTCTTTCTCACACTTCTGGTGAAATAAAATAGAAACACTTCTCTAACACCATGAGTTCATTTAAAACAAAAATAAACTCACATAAATTCAATGGTGGCAATTCAAACATGCTGAGCTGCAATTTTCTCTTCAATTATCTACAATAAAAGCTCTGTTAAATAAATTAATGGTGGGAGAAATAGTGGCAACTCTAAAATTCCTTAAATACCATCTTAGAGGCCACTGTTTGGTTGGTGGCAGTTAGTAACTGTACTCTCGAGCAGTGTATGTCTCTCTTGTTACAGTTACAGTATAGACCTGAAATGAATACATCATTGTTTGTGCAACACAGACCCTTTGGCCTATACCGTTCTTCCTCACTTTTAGAGTATATACTGGTTTGTTGCATTTATTTTACATTCTTATTGTGCCTCAGTATCATCTGCTCAACTCATACCTCTCTCTGGGCATAGTAAGTGCTTCAAAAATATTTATTAGACAAATAAAGGCATAGTTCAGTAAGAAATTATTGAACCATGGATACAGCTCCTGTATAAACAGTGATCTGTATGAAGGTATCTGCAATCACTGAGCTCCAAAGAGTTGAAAGTTATTGCACTCTATAAAAGGCCTTAAGGAGGAAAAATAACAAATTGTGAACAAAATGTGAAGCACAGGTTATTTCCTGGTAGTAATTCCAAAGGTTTCCTTAGATTCCCAATGATAGTCTGTGACCCTGTAAAAACATTTTACATGTTATCTAATGCACGTCCTGTCGTCTAACCTCTCTGTCATAGTCACAACCAGTCTGCTTTGCTTACAAGCCCCCAGTGACAAGTGAACAGTTCTGATGACACAGAAGACCAGTCCTTTCCCGGTAACCTCTGACTGGCCACACACCGTCATCCAGTGTCGCACAAGCATGTTCTGCCCTGCCCCTGTGCCATCCGACAACACTTCATGTTGTCTCCTGATATACAGCTGTAAGTCCTCAACAGTTCCTACCACAATCACGCTTTCTTCTGCATGTATGCCTGGTTCTACAAGCCTGTCGGAACTGAGATTGCTCTGTCATACTTGCTTTGGGTATGTTGAATCTGTAAATCTATCCTCTTGGGGAAACTGTGTCACCCCACTCACTCAGAGAAAATTTGACAGTTAACTTAAAATCTTTGTATTTCTCTCTATCACTACTACAGTTCCCTCACCCACAACCCTCTTATTTTATCCAAGCAGTTAGTTTGGGGAATCTACTGCAGGATTCTTCATTACCCATATTAAATTTCGACTTTTCAAATAATGACTTCTGGCTGAAGCTCTTCAAGCTTGCCAAGTTTTAGCTACCATCCTTCAAACCCAGTTTCATAATCACCCTGATTCCGACAGATTTCATGCAGGTTAACATCTCATTTCGATGCAACTTTGACTGCCCAGATTTCAAAATGAATGTCACACAAGAAAAGCCCAATATGGGAGGATGGACCTGAGATCCAGAAAGCTGAGGGTCAGTTCCTGGCACTTACACTTACAAACTATGTGTCGTGTGACCACTCTTCGGCCGTGCTTTCTCATTGGTTAGTACCATCTGTGTTGGTGATCATTAGGAATAAATATAAGGCGCCTGTCTATAAATGCTGCATCGAGGCAAAAATAATATAGCTTACACATGAACATATCCAGTACCCATATAAAGTCTAGAATCTGAGCACTCGAAGTGCGAAAAGTGTCTCAGGGGCTTCCAATAGTACTGTTTAACATTTTTCCTTAAAGATCATATCCTGACCAACCGTTGGGAAAGAGGAAGAGTCCTGGGAGCACTGGCATGATGTACAAAGAAAGGCCTTTTGTCACCTTTAGTCTTTCTCTTATTCAGATTGGTCATTTCTATTGCTTATCTTCAATCCATTGAACCGTTCTTCTGACCTCTCCATTCTTTTCCTGTGCCCCATTACTGAGGTGGACCTGTATCTCAGACACTGCATTTGTTAGTTATAAATATTTAATGAATTGCCATTGAAATGATAATTATGTAATCTTCTTTAGAGGTTTTTTGTTTTATTGAGTCAGAGTCTCCTTGTGAATCTCATGCCGGCCCCCAACCCACAATCCTACCTAAGGTTGCAAATACAGATGTGCGCCAGCCACAATGCTTGGTCCTTCATAGATTTTATTTCTTTGGTGAGCTTTTCTATTTCTGGGCTGGGATTTCGTGGCAGTTACTCCTCTTTATGCTGCTGTAAGACGATATAAATACACAACTTAAGAGGAGAAAGGAAGTTGTTGTTTTTTTTTTTTTTTCTAGCTTATGGCTCCAGAAGGGAAATATTATGGCAGAAATCACAAAGCAAAAGGTGTGGTCAGAGGCAGAAACAGGAGGCTGGATTACGTCATCGCAGCCATCAGGTAGGCAGAGGAGCAAGAACAAACTGAGGAAACAGGTCTGAGCTAACAAACCTCAAACCCCGACCTCTGTGACATGCCTTCTTTTAGCAAGATTCCACCTCCCAAAGGTGTTAACAACCTTCCCAAACATTAACATCCCTAAGGATGCAAACAGGCAGGTTTCACACAAACCATGACAGACTTTCTATTCCATTATTTCAAGTATATTCGTAACCACTTGTTGAAACATCTGTTGCAGCTCTTTTAAAATCCTTGGAGGTAAGTCTTAGGTCAGTGTTGTTTCCTCAGTCTGTCTTTATCATTCAGGTTCATGTTGGTTCTTGGCTAGCAAGTGTTTTGCAACTGACACATGAACATTTGCATACGGGGGGGGGGACCACAGATATGATGGAATGCCACGGAGAGGAAGGGGCTGCTTGGGGCTGATGGGTAAAGGTAGAAGTCAAGTTCTCCACTTAGCACCATTACCACTGAGCAGCTGTGAAACCCTAGCTCTCCGCCTTACTTCCTCCAGCACTGCACTAGCTAGCCAGCAAGATAGGCAGGCTGCGGCCGGCCTTGTACAGCCCGGGAGGGCAGGAGCCTCCACTTCCCAGTAGAAATGAGACCTCAGTTTATTTCACACTGACAGTTGAATATAGCAGCTGTCTAAAAGTTTCAGAACTTGGGCTGGAGCGATGGCCTCAGGGGTTAAGACTCTGCCTCACAAGCAGAGGATCCTGAGTTCAGATCCCAGGTCCCACATTAAAAAACAACAACAACAACAAAAAAACACACCAGGCTGAAACAGAGGCAGTCTGCACTTCTGGCATGGTGAGCAGAGCCTGGAAAATCCCAGAGTGAAGCAAGAAAGGAGGTAGAAACAATCCAGGATGATTCCCAAAGTCACCCAAAATCCTCCACAGGGACACACAATGCCCTCTGATACATATGTACATAAACAAAATAAAATAAAGTTTCGGAATTTGCTAGGCTGCCCCTTTCCTGAGAGGGATGGCAAGTGGGGCAGGGACGCTTTGGATGGTGTTTGTTGTTCTCTTATTGCTGGTTCCTTCAAGATCCAGTTTGAGATTCACTTTAAAAAAAAAAGTAGAGAGTTCACTGATGCATTCATTCTTCCATCCTCGGACAACGAGGTCGCTATAAAGTCTGCCCTTTTCTCCATATTCCAAAGGTTTTTTTTTAAATGATAATTTTATAGCCAGGATCCAGGATTTCTAGCAGGATGGATAGTGAACATCTGTGGTCTCCATTTTTCCGAAAGATTAGTGCATTTATGGAAGACTTCAGCTGCTTAGCTGCAACACTAGCTTGAAGCCTCCTCGAGCCTCCAGGCTGGCTAATGCAAGCTGCCCAGGGTGAGCAGGTACCGGCGTTCCCTGCACACACACTGGTAGAGAGAGGCTGCCTCTTCCAGACCACGCCCACACCCCCACTCCCCGGGGACAGCTTCCTACACTTAGAGCCCGTCCCCTGAGCAGACCCCATCTGCCACCCTCCTTCACTCCAGCTGGCCCCACGGGCACACCTCAGCCCTGTTCCAGTCAGATGGCTCATCAGCATGGCAAACGGGCAGGCCCTAGTTCTACAGCACCCCTCTTAGCCAGCACTTCTCAATGTCAACTGACAGAACCTACCTTGCCCTGTTTTTTCTTCTTCCTTCCTCTCCTGTCATTTCCCCATTGCTATTGGGTTGAGGCCCTGCTAAACACAATAAGCCTTTTAACTGAAGGTGGGCAATGTGGCGTTTTCTCATTCTTTGTTCTCTGGAGTCTCTCCTGCATCTGGCGTTGCTGGCAGGGAGGGCATCCTACAAGAACACACCTTACAGACATGTACTTACTTGCAGTTGCATGTTGTTATTATCTCATTCCATCTTTATACCAGCCTTGCACGTTAACCACGCAGAACGTCAGCATGGTGCCTGCATTCTATGCAAAGAAACTAAGACATTGAGCAGTCATGTGAGCCATGCTATAATCCTGCACTTAGGAGGCAGAGGCGGGAGGATTTCTGCAAGTCTGAGACTAGTCTGATCTATTTAACCAGTTCTAGGCTAGGGCTACATAGTAAGACCCTGTCTCAAAAAAAAAAAAAAAAAAAAAAAAGTAACAGAACAAGGAGCTGTCACATGACTTGTTTACACTGTGCTGGTATAAGGTGTCAAAGCCAAAACAAGGTAAGGGTGGTTCCCTGTCAGAAGTCACAATAAGACAATTTGATCTCTTGACTACTATAATCATGATAGTAGTTACCATCTGGCTACCAGATACTTTGGTTTTTGTTTGTTTTTTGTTTTGTTTTTGTTTGTATTTGTTTTCTGAGTCTAGTTTATTTTCTTTAACATAGGATTTCCAATTCTTTTGTTTTTTTTTCTGCAAATGTCATGATCTTTTCCTTTATAGCTGAATGTCAGTGTGTGTGTGTGTGTGTGTGTATGTGTGTGTGTGTGTGTGTGTGTGTGTCCAAGGGCACCATTTCCCTGTGAAGGATCTAGGGTGATTTCAGGAGTCATACTGGTTTGCTTCTCTCACAGGGAAGCAAAAACTTTGGAGGTTTCCAGATACTGTGATATCACCAAAATTTACACATTATTGGAAGCTTGTGGAAGTTAAGTATCATGCCTAAAGCTGCTCAGCTGGTTAGAGGAAAGACACTTTTGCTCCCTGCTCGGTCCTCTCATCTTCCCATTCTACAAAATTCTACTCTAAAAACTGCTTTATTCTATGGCTTCTCTTCTAGGTCCAAACTCATGTCAATGATTCCATTGCATTCTCCAGAATCCATTCCTTCATCTACAATTGCCAGGTAGAGATTTCCACTCTCTATGATGAGTGTCCTGTCAGCATTTCAAATCCCACAGGAACAAAGATGAATTCAGCATCTTTGCCAGCTAACCTAGAATAGTTGTTTTCCAAAACCAGCCACTAATTCACAGTTGCCCTGATACTTCTTCCATACATGGTTTATCAGGGTCCCAAAGCATCACCCCGTCCTTTAGTACAACACTCAGATGTGACTTGCCTGCAATAGGCAGGAGGGAACTATTGCCCTGTGTGACATGCACTCAAGACTTCCTATTAATGCCTCTGGAATTACCAAAGATGGTTTAGCAATCTCACTATGCCACTACCTCATAATTGGAAACCTTAGTGTTTCCAGACCTGGCTATGAACTATTTTAAGTTTTGTCTTCTGTGTTCTATACAGATCAAACAGACTTGTCAGAACCTATAGCCAAGAGTTTACATTTATAATTTAATAGACCACTGTTCTTTTCTCCTCCTGAAATCCAAAAAACTTGAAGCCCAAGCTATTATATCTTTTCTGAAGATACCAAGCAACACTTGATTCACTGTCCCTACTGGTCCTGTCATGGCTCAGTCCCCTGCCACTCTTGCTGTCCTTCCAGTCTCTGCTCCCCAGGGACCTTGTTCTTTATTCCACTGGAGTCTTCCCATCTCCCTCTCATGTCCTTCTCCAGCACCTCAGCCCTGCAGTTGCCACATCTTAGTCTTTCACCTCGCTCACTGTGAACCCTCCCTCCAACAAGACACAAACCTTGTGCCTGAAACTTAGCGTGCAACCACCAAGCTGCATGCAACCATGTATATATCTCATTACCACACCTGCCATGTATGTTCTACCTTGTATGCATCCTTAAATCTACTGCCATGCTCACCCTGAAATAAAAACAAAGACCATCTAACCATCTCCCTACTCCAGATCAACACTGAGCCTAACGTGACTGGAGGAGAAGCAGTTGTTAAAATATGTAATGATCAGTTTCACATTAAACTCATGACCACCAACTCCAAGTGAATCCCAAGTGCCAAGCAGAATCCCTACCATTTCCTCTCAGTTTTCACTCTTTCTTTCTCCTAAAACGCAATGTTATACCTTCACTCTCTGATCAAACTTTTAACAACTCCATGCCTGTTCTCACTCTGCTGTTGACTTCGCTTTCTGTTTCACCGAGAAAACACCCAGGCAGAAGGAGCCTCCGCCCCCTTTATTCATCCACTCCCTTCAGTGTGGTCGCTCGTCCATCCTTCCAAGGCCAACCCTGACTTGTCCTCATCTCTCTCCATGCTCCACTGTGTGCGGCACCATTCTTTCACCTACAGTGAAGAAAATGCTCCCCACTTCTCTTGCACTTTGTCTACTGAATTATCATGGGCTGTATGGCTTTTCAATACTGAAATAAATGTATTTTAACTTTTCTGGCATCCGTCTTCTTCTCAGAGAGCATCTCAGACGACTTCACATGGTTCAGCACACTCATGGAGTGCCATGGGAGGTAAAGAAGACGCACCTGAAGGCCCAGTCTCCTCACAGCAACTGCACAGACTTTCTCCTTCGTCGTTACTCACCCTGCGTCTCCAGTCTCTCCTGCGCACTTCAGCTCTTCCAGTCTGTGATATCATACAAGTCAGATCGGACGTGGGAAGCTCTTCCCTCTCTTTTCTCATACACTGTCCCCACAACGTCTTCCACAGAGAGGAGGGCTCTTTGGTTTGTGACTTTCTCTGTTTTATTTGTCCTCAAATAGTGCTTACCCAGCAGCACCAACAGCCATGGTTTGAATGTGAGTTGTCCTTTTCGGGCTCGTGTATTGGAATCCTTCACTGCTGCTAATGTTTGGGAAGGTCATGGCACCTTTGGAAGGCAAATCATAGGGCAGGGCTGGAGGTTGGGAAGCGGCTCCCTGCTCGCGGTGGAAGGCTGCTCTCGCAGTCCGCTGCTTTGCTCTCTCAGCCTCCATGACGATATCTGTGTCAAACTAAGCTGCCTCCAGCTTCTGCTGCCTGCCACACCTCTTCTGTCATAATGCGCTGTGTGCCCCCTCTGGAGCTACAAGCCAAATAGATCTTTCTCCCCTTGAGTTATTTGAGTCTGAGTGGTATCTCATAGCAGCAAAAGAAGGCAACTGTGTCAAAAACGAAATGCGTCTGTTTTTCTTTCTTTTTATAACGTGTGTGTGTGTGTGTGTGTGTGTGTGTGTGTGTGTGTGTGTTCTGCATGTGTAGAGAGCAACATGTGCACGTGGCAGACAAGAGTCATCAGATATCTTTGGGCTCTCAAATCCCATTCTCAATCCCATTTTTTTTCTGAGACATGGTCTCTCAATAGACCTGCAGCTTACCCATAGGCTAGACTAGCTGACCAGTGAGCATCCCACTGTGCTGGAATTATAAGCAGATATCTCCATGCCATAATTTACCACAAAGATGGGGAGCTGAGCTGAGGTAGTCATGCTAAAGGAACAAGCACTTCGCATGCTTATCTACTTCCCCAGCCTGGTTTTTCTGTTTTGTTGTTAGTGGTTTTTGTTTTGTTTTGTTTTGACCATGTTTTTTATTATGCTCCAGTGAGGGGCATTCATGTTGTAGATGTATTAATGTCTTGAAATCTCTTTTATCTTCATTTCCTCTTAATTTTTCATTATGTCTTTCAAAGCTCTGTTGTTCCACTCTGGAATAACTTAATTATAAAATCAAATCATAACTAATGAAGTCAAAGTTCTTAGAGTAGTGTGCAAGCACAGTAATTTCTTTGATGCAACATACAATGAGAGATGATAAAGAGAAGTAGATTTATTTTTGAAGCTATACAATCTGGGTAAGCTGTACTGACATTTATTCATCATCTCCTGATCTCAGAAAACTAACTCATGTCCTTGTGCCCATGAGCTGAGATAATGGCCTTGACCTTCTAGTCAAGCTTGCAGCATTGACTAGACAGAACACTAAGGAAAACAGAAAGATTGCTCATGATCTAAGAATCCATGACTTGCGTTTAGCAAAGACTTGAAACCATGGAGGCATTCAGTACATATTTACTAAATTGAGCTTAAATTGCAATGGTTTTTCACTTTACAGGTTATGAAGACTTTCTGGGCAAGATAACCAACAACTTTCCAAAACCCTCAAAATCACAAGTTCACGGGTCTACCTGAGGGACAATTAGAAGGGTGGGTTTCCAGAACAATGTGTTCATGGAGGGAAGTTGGGCTGAGAGTCTTGATACTATCTATTTTCAATGTACTTGTTAAAGTATATAATTTCTAAATTTTTATTTAGACTAACATGGCTTCTGTATGTTAAGGAACACGTACTACACTGCCTGGAATGTTAGATTGGGCCCAGGGCTACATCTGCAGATGTATTGCAGTTAGATTTGCAAACTATTTTGTTCTTTGCAAAGATTTCAAAAGCATAGTGTCCTTCCTTGCTTTTAATAGCACTATAGCTTTCTCAAAACATGAAAGAGGACAGAAAGCTGGAATTTACTGGAAAGTGTTCCAAATAAAAAAATGTCTATACATCTCTCAAACACATTCAACAATGATGACAATCTTTCCAGTTTCTAAGGATACTGATTGGTAATGTATTATGATTTTCTAGGTAGATTATATTAAACTCAGGATGTAGAAGATATCTGTAACATTATTTAAATCATAAAAATAACATAGAATCAGTGCTCCCATAGATGGCTACCCTAGTAGATGAGTTCATGGTAAGAACTAGCCAAGAGTCTGTAAACCTGGTGTCCTACAAGACATGATAGACAGAAAGCTAAGAAACTGGCCACCAGATGACCTAGTTTATAAAGCAATAGTGAAGAGACCTGTTCTCAAACCAGGTGACAAGATGAGGAAAGACTCTAAAAGCTTGTCCTGCAGCTGCACACATGCTCAGACCCACATTCACATACAAATATGTTCCCACCTCTCTCTCTTTCTCTTTCTTTTCTCCCCCTGTGAATGTATGTGTCTCCCTTCCATTCTCTCTCTCTCCTCTCTTTCTCTTTCTCTCTCTCTCTCTCTCTCTCTCTCTCTCTCTCTCTCACACACACACACACACATACACAGTATGAGCTCCATGGTCCAAGCAATACAAATCAAGAAAAGAAATATTCTTTGCAATTATACAGAAATTTATGGGAAATAATATTACTGAGGCAAACCACTTTGAAATGGCTTCTCTTACCCATTCTCCATCCCATTCCTCACCTCTCTTTCCATACACAAAGTGGCCAATGAGTTTATTTCCAAGTCAGCCAATGAGTTAACGTTTCACCATTTCATTTTGCTCAAATGCTCTATTTTAAATTCTCTCTGTAAACAAAGGGCCATTCTTCTTTCCTTTTGTTATTGTATGCTCCTTTTGAATAGTTTCCAGGAATAAAATAACTGATCATGAAAAAAAAAAGTTGCTCTTAATATCCTTTGTGTAAAATTATTAGCTGAAGGCAACATTTCATGATTAACTACTCTGGCATGCTGTGGCCCCCACATGGCACATTAAATGTTCTTTGGCCATAGACATCATCTCACATGGCTATTATCAGTTTTAGACAGAAAAAAAATTGGCTCAAGAAAGCAATGTTACTTTTTATGGAGAATTTTTAAGAATATTCAAAAAGACAGCACATAGCTTCAAAGTGTTGAGACATACATTCACTTCAGGACTTTACTGAGAAATGTTTTTGGAACTATTTCTTTGGGAACTTTAATTACCATCAATGTATAAAAATAAATAACAGAATTTTTGTCCAGATGGCAAGATTAGTGGGGTTTTTTTCCCAGAAAACAGTTTTTAAAACATCATTATCTGTCTTGCATTTGAATCCTGCATCTGAAAAAGAAACAAAATCTGTTTACAGTGAGTATATCACTCTCAAAGTCTAAGTTACTTGTGGGTTGAAGTGGAGTCCGGAAAAGCAGCATTCTTCCGAAAGGAAGGAGATAAAGCAGCGTTCTGGCCAGGAAAGACACAGTGGGAAGGCGCACTGTAGGTCAGGAAAGGAAACTGCACCAGACACTGAATCTGCTAACACCTTGAACTCAGATTCCAGAGTCTTCAGAATGGTGCGAAAATTAATTTCTGTGTGCAAACCAAAAATAGAGCAAATTCTTCAAACTGCAAAGTCAGACTGTGTACTTGACCAGCTTCCGCTGGATTTTGTCTCTGATGCAGCTGAAGATTCACCTGCTGACTTTGCTGATACTGACAGAATGACAAAAATAGCTAATGAGGAATCTGGCTCTTGTTTTATTTGGATTTTTCAAGATATGGCTATTAGTCTGGGTATGGCTCCAACAGCCATGTCTCAGGAGTAGCACATCCAGGGTACTTAACAGAAATTATTACAGACTTAAAACATTAACCAGTCAAAAATGATATGAAAAACTCCTTCAAACAGCAACAAAACTAGAACATTTCTATATAAATATGCAAAATATGTGTTCCCTCCTACCTCCTTTCTTACTCCTCCCTCCAAAACTTACAATCTTGTTTGATTTTATTAGTGGATCTGCAGTTCAGGAAAGGAAACCCCAAAAATATTTAACATGCAAAATACTTTCTTAGTAAAGACACTGAAAGTAGATGTATTGTTGCTTCTTCTAGACATTGTTCTGTAACAAGGTATTGTATGTGTCAAATTGATGAGTAGATTTTTAGATGCTTTTCCAATGAAAAAAATGATCGCAGTGATGTTATTCAGCTTGATTTATCTTTCCACAATGTGAAAACATCACATGGTAACTTAGAATATGTATAGAAGTATACATATTCCGTGCATTTTTTCCATGTGTGTGGGATGTGTACAACAGAGCATTTGAGTGTGTGTGCCTATGGAGACCTAAAAGTAGCATCAGGAATCATCCTGGATTGCACTACCTCCTTATTTCTTTGCTCTGGGGTTTCTCAGGCTTCACCTTCCAAGGCCAAAATTGCAGGTGCAACCATGTCCACCCGGTGTTTTTATGTGGGATCTGGGGATCAGAACTCGGTTCCTTTTGCTTGAGAAGTAAAGGTCTTAACCCCGGAGTTATCTCTCCAGCCCCCAAGCATTTTCTGTACAACAGTTCACTTTAGTGTGTATTGTGTTACCTAACAAGGGGAGGCACTAGGCGCCCCTCCATGTCACCTGCCCTTGGTGGCACTAATGGATAACAGGCACTGTTTACCAACAAATAATTTACTATGAGTATGATGGATAAAAGTTCTAAACCATGAGCCACCTCAGCCAAGAATAATGCTAATGACAAAACTACTTTAGTTTGTCCAATTCAGTTTCTATTTGCTCATTCAACACCTCTCTCTCTCTCTCTCTCTCTCTCTCTCTCTCTCTCTCTCTCTCTGTGTGTGTGTGTGTGTGTGTGTGTGTGTGTGTGTGTCTTCGTTAGGATATAAAAGTTCAGAGAAGCTGGGCAGCCATTCTTAGATCTAAATCTCACCCCCCCCACCCATAATAATTAATACATGACAAATGCGTTTGCCAGTTGTTGAGCTATTGGGTCTTTGTCTTTCCAAGTTTTCATTATGCCTCCTCCTCTATCTTCTTTTGCTTATATATGATCCTCACTTTTTCTTTCCTACACAATATTGAGTTTTAGTCAATACATTCTCTAAACTTCTTCTCTCCCCACCCCCGTGCACGCTCAGTTTTTGCTCTAGAGCAGTTAAGAGTCCTTAAGGCACTCCACATAACCCTTAAGAGAGGGGGTGGCTTAAGAAAGGGGTTTCCCTAAATCAGCTGCCAAGAGCACATATGCTAGTCCCGCCCCCTTTCCCTCCTCCAGGAGCACCCACTACCCAGGCCTCAAGCTACATTGCCAAAACTACACAACTCCCACTCCAGCACAGCAAAGATTCTCAGAGAACAGCTCAACACAACACCCCCTACAGCATCTCTCCTGGAAACAGCGCTAACCAGGCGGCTGTCCCTCCCCCAGAGAGCGCGCCTCTAGCCTCCTACAGCCGGGATGCGCCACGGCCCGGCTGCAAAGTCCCCCCAGGCACCGGCTTGCTCTGGCTGCGGAAACAAGGGCCCAACCCAGGGCAATTTCCAGAACCCAGTTCAGGTCAGCATTGCTAGTAAAATGTGTCTGGTCTATTCACTACCCCCCCCCCACAGTGCCTCCAACCCGCAGTCAGGACTGCCGCATTTTTGGGGTTCCAAGTTTCAAGTCTTCCTCCAAGACTGGGTCAACCAGCAGCTACTAAGAAAGAAAGACTCCGGGAGGAGATAGCTCCAGTTTCAATCCGCTTGCAACGCTTGTCCCTCCTGAATTAGACTCACACACCTAGGGATTTGCTTTCTGCTCTGGAGTGGGGAAGGGGAGGGCAAAAGGAGTAGGGTGTGGCGGTTCCTGGAGGGAAGGGTAAAGGATAATTAAAGGCACTGCTGAAAACCTTCTGCGGGGGAACCTGGGGAGGTCCCGGGGCAGCCCGCCCACCCGCCGGCCGCTTTGTTGTCTACGCGGATCGCCCGCGTGCACGTTGCGCGCAAACACGCCCCAGAAAACCATCACAACCTGTCACACCGACCCTCCAAGCCTGGACCCCTCCCCCCCAAGAAGGAGAAACTTGTGCGGGTGCGCACCGCTTGCCAGGTGCGCTCACGCAGGCGATGTTTACTGCTGAGTCGAGAGTGGCGGTGCCACGAAAGGATCCGTAACATTCCCGCGAGCCCCCGGGCAAGGGAGACGGTTGCTTTCCACCAGTCGGCGGCACATTCGCAGTCGCTCGCGGGGAAACCCGGCTGGGCTAAGTGCTCGCAGAAGAGGCGTCAGGACCGTGCCAGGGAGCGCTGTGGCGAAGGGGACCCACAGGAGACCCGGGTCCCTGACGCCATTTGCGGGGTAACGGCGCCCCACGGTCTTACCTGTGGATGCAGTTTCCATGGCAACGGGCGGCGGCCGGGCGGGGCTGGAGCCCAGTTCCCGCGGCTCAGTTCCCCGGGCCCCGGAGCCCAATACCCGACCCGGGTCCCCTGCCTGCGCCGCCGGCCGGTCCCCTTTCGTCGTCACCGCTTCGTCCTCTCCCTCCTCCCGGTCCCCGAACCACTGGGACCCGGGGCTGGCCAGGGACAGCAGATCGTCTTGCAGATCCCGCGGTGCAGCCATGACTGGCGGTCCCTCCCGGCTGAGCGAGGCCGACGCGCGGTGCTGGGCGGGCGGCCGCTCCCTGCTGCTGGCCCCGCCGGGACTCGGAGCTCCGGGAGGCTGCGGACTCTCCGCGCCGCCGCCGCCGCCGCCGCCGCCGCTGCTGCAAGTCGGGCCGAGCCGCCGCTGCCGCTCTGGGCGCTTCGACTCCTCCTCCTCACCCCTCCTTCTCCTCCTCTTCCTCTCGGCCCCCGGGCGGCCGCCGCCTGCGCTCCTCCCCTGCTCCCTTGGCTGCTGCTGTGCAGCCGCCGCTTTGCTTCTCCCAAGCCTGCTATTACGCAGGTGAAAATGGCCTGCTTTGGTCCGTGTCCGACCTAACGCACGTCTGCCCCTGGCCTAATAGCAGGTTCAGATCAAAGGATGCGGCAAACCCGTTGGAACCGTCCCTTCTTTGGGGAAGGAATCCCCGGAGAGAAAGAGCAGGAAGATGCGGTTACCAGCTGCCGCGTAACTGGGTAGTCAAAGCCGCACTCCCGAACTCGAGAAGTTAAACCCAGACAAGGGGTCCTGGGACTCACGGCGAAGGAAGAAGCCAGAATTCCTCAGGATCACCCTTTTGAGGGCGACCAGAGTCATTTGTGGACAGGACACTGGTCTGAGCCGGAAAGGGGAGGAGATGAGAGGTGATCGGTGGCAGGGGAGACAGAGCTTGCACCCCTGGAGGTTCAATCCTGCATCCTTAACTGTTGCTAGAACCGGGCTGAAAATAGGCAGGAAGGAGAAACTCCTGGGAAAGCTTCCCAGACCCGGTCCCAGTCAGCCCTGGAGGCAAACAGGATGCTCACAGGACGAAGAAGCAACGGTTAGGGGACGTTTGACCAATAACTATACCAATTTGCAGGCTATCTTGGGTCGGGTGGTCTGTTGGCTTTGAGTAGTTGGCCATTCCAAGAAGCTTGCTGCTTTCTCTTCCCCCCACCCTTTAACTGTACACTCTTATGAGATGGAAGATGTCGACCAGAGGGGGAAAAAAGTGACTTGGCTTAATTAAGTGTATTAATGCAGTTAGCCTGATAAATTCATGACAAGATGGTTTACGGGAACAAGGGATTTTATTCTGGTTTAGAGTTTTCCTAAACCAGCCATGGTTTAGCAGGAGAACCAATACCAAAACCAGGAGCTGGGGAAACTGGCCACACCACATTCACAGGATTGCTGAGAGACAGACAATTTTCACTTGCCAGATAGCATGTCTGTCCAAGTATGCCAAAAAATGCCAACTTAATAAACCAGCTCCTGGCTCCACCAGGCCCCCAGGGGGTGACATCCAATAACCATCAGGATGGAGTGAAGGGCATTGCAGGAGCAGCAAAACCGCAAAAGAAAATCAACAAACCATAATCCAGAACTTCAGAGACTCTATATCAACCACCTAGAACTAGGCCAGCCTAATCTCTCCCCATCCTGAAGCTCAGGGAAATTTGCGGAAGAGGGGGCGGTAAGAGTGTAAGAGCATTGGGCTGGAGAGGTGGCTCAGGGGTTAAGCCTCCGCCTTGCAAGCGGAAGGTCCTGAGTTCGGATCCCAGATCCCACGTATAGACGCCAGGCGGAAGCGGGGGCGGCCCGCACGTCTGGTCCTGGTAGGGCGGAGCCTGTGAATCCCGGGGCAGAAGGTGGTGGAGGCGTCTATGGTGGTTCCCGAATTCGTCCGTGGTTCTACACACACACACACACACACCACGCGCGCACACACATACATACACACATGCTCACAGTTGAATAAATAATAATAATAAAAAAAGTTAAAAAGTGTAAGAGCACAAGGATGGGAGGAGCAATGATATGCAAGATACTCCACACAAGTTAGGGCCGAAGCAATCATAATTGGACTTTACATGCCCTGCGCAATGTCCAACACACTATTGTCCCCACAAAGTCTAGCATTTGCTAAAAGCACCAAGATCCTTGGAGGCAAGGGATTGACAGCCACAGTAGTGTTCCTATGCTTAAGGGGAACACAGGAAAGGGTTCAGGGAAATGCCGCTGGGTCCTTGTATGTCATAGGAGAGGAGGACCCAGAGGAGAGTCTGGCATGCACATTAAAGGATTCTCCAGGGATTGGGGGAGGGGAGGCACTGGGGGGTGGGGAGGGAGGGGTGAGGGGAGGGCAAGCAGAGGGGTGGGGGGAGAAGGAGGGAGGGAGGGAAGGAGGGAGGGAGGGAGGGAACTGGTGTACCTATTAAGTTTGTATGAGTGGAGATAATAAAAAATTTAAAAAAAAATTTAAAAAAACCCAGCTCCTTCCATTTTATCCACCTCACTGGGTCTTCCCCATCAAGAAGACAGGCAGGTTTGCTTAAGGCTTGCCTTATCAATTTCACAAATGTACCCAAAGCTCAGCCTGCAACTATCAAGGTAACAATATCTGTATCTATCTAACACATGAATTATTCACATAATTAGGCCCATCTCAACAAAAAAGTTCATGTTGTTGTTGGTTCATAAATTGTAAAGCACTGTGCCTTAAAACCCCATAAGGCCTACATCATAGTGAAGGAATCATTATCTGCTTCCCCTGATCTAGAAATGATGGACAGGTGGGTATCGTACAGCCTACTGAGAGTCCGTGTAACTCATAATGAAGACTTCATACCTGCCTATTTGCAAATTAAAGACCAACCTGAGCACTGTTCAGGAGCGTTTCAAAATTGCTAGGACAAAAATGCCAAATTCAACCTGGTCTTTTGTTCTGCTAGTACAAGAGTGCTCAAAAGACGATAATAAATTAGAGAAAATGTATTCATCAGCTAGACGATGCTAAATATGGCTGCTGATGCCAGGCGCTGGTGGGGTTCTCGCAGTATTACAATTTCCATTATTGATATATTCAGAAACATATTTCTGATGACAAGTGTGTTCATTGGGATGATGGCTTCATAGCTGCATATATATATCAAAACTCATCAAACTGCCACCGTATGCATATGCAGTGGAATGTATGTCGCATATGCTGCAATAAAGATATAAAAATTATCTGCTCCAACAATTCTTGATTATCCTGAATCGTCATGGTTTTTGAAATCTATGAGAAAACAAGCACCTGTTTAGGAAATCATTAAGATAAAAAGCTAATTTCACTGCTGTCTTTCCACACAGCATAAAACTAGTCAGGCAATCAAGGGGGCCCGTGAGAGCATCTTCAAATCTATTGCTCAGAATATGCTAAGCATGAGGCATATCAGTGAGAATTTCCTCACAGTTTATTAATATACCAAGAACAGAAAAAAATCTAATGATACAAATTTAAGTGGTTATAAATGAGCATTAACTATATGAGATATGGTACAGAATGATTTAGAATGTGCTAATTTGTTTCTCTGAGAAACATTAATGAAGGTCATTGTTTGAAAATGGGAATACAGGCTGTGCAGGTAAGTCAGTAAGTAAAGGGCCTACCCTACAAGCATGAGGACTTCAGTTGGGTCCTTAGAACCCACACATTAAAAAGTCAAGCATGGTGATATGCATTTGTAATCCCAATACCAAGGAAGCATAGACCAGAAAATCAAGTCATTTGTCATATGGGCGAGTTTCAGGGAGAAACTCTGTTTCAAAACACAAAGAGGAGCTGGAGATAAGGCTCAAGAATTGTCTCTGTCTCCCAAGCAGAAGGACCTGAGTATCGGTGTTGAATCTGATGTAGAAATATCAGGTGGAAATGGTAGCAACATATATTTCCTGCCCTGGAAGGTGGAGCCTGGGGAACTCCAGAGCAAAGCTAAGAGAAGGCAGAGCAATCCAAAATGATACTCAAAATCACCCTTGGGTCTCCACAGACACACACACAGTACCCTCTGATTCTCTCTCTCTCTCTCTCTCTCTCTCTCTCTCTCTCTCTCTCTCTCTCTCTCTCTCTCTCTCTCTCTCTCTCTCTCTCTCTCTCTCTCTCTCTCTCACACACACACACACACACACACACACACTCACACTCAAAAATAAATCCAAGGTGGGTGGTTCATGAGGAGCAACACTTGAGGTTGACCTCTGACCTCCACATGCAGGATCACATGTGCCCATAGCCACAGATACATAAACACACAAATAAGACAGGAAAAAGAATATAGAATTTAGGTAGAGCCCAACTCTTCATTTAAAACAACCTATGCACGTCTTATTGCATCCCTTGATTAAATAGATACAGGGCTTTGAGGGATAAAGGTCTAATTATTTTCTACATTGTATAGACTACTGATCAATATTCTCATTTGATATGTATAAGAAACAGTTGAGTCTTTTAATATCTTATTCATTTCAGAACTGGAAATTCTATCTTGATACGTTATTCTGAAAAGGAGCGTGATATGCTGGTGGTGTAGTTAAGCAAGCAGTATAATACTTGGTTAGAGCATGTGGCATTCTGGATTTGATTCCCAGCTGGAAGCAGAGAGAGGTAAGTTCAGTGGCTCAGTGTGAGCAATCTTGCCAACTATCTTTACTAAGCTCAACATTTGGATTTATACCAACTATGTGTGTGAGAAAGAACTGTTCAGTTGCATATTGTGATTTGAAATGATCAATTACATTATGTTACATTTGCATTCCTCTAAGCTGATAAAACTTCACAAAATTGAAGATTTATTGGCAGAATATTAATCAGTCACTGATGGAGTTTCAGGACATATATAGTTGCTTCAAGTTATAAATTGTTCTAAAGTACTTGCCAGAAAAAGAAAGTAAGGTTTTCACTTTTAAGAGATTCTTAGCAAGAATAGTCAAGATGAGAGAGCTGTCAAGTTTTATCTTCAGGTCTTTTTGTTGTTTGTTGTTGTCTATTTGTTGTTGTACAATTTGGTGTGTATCAGCAGCTTTTTCAGACAAACCTTATATCTTATAGAAAGAGAATATGGGAGAAGCATGAAAACCTAATATCTCAGCTAGAACCTGGAGATTTTTAATAGTTCTACAGCATAGAGTCAACTAATTGGGTGACATGTATATTTTTAAGATAATAGCACATACCAAATTTCTCTCTGGGAAATGACATAGAACTAAAGCTGGTCACTATTTCAGTATTTAAAGCAAATTAGATGAAGAATGTTCAGTGATTATCAGCAGTCATCATGATATATTTTTGCATGATTATTCTGTTTCTGCTTGTAACTCCTGCATTGTTTTGTTCAGTACTGGGGACTGAACCCAGAGCCTTTCACATGTTAGGCAAGTATAGGATGAGTTACATCCCTAGTAATGATTCCATATTCTAAAATGTAAACTTTATACAAAATAAATATATTTCAAAGGTTCTTTTAGGTACTTGGCTTAAACATTCTCTTCTCTCTCTCTCTCTCTCTCTCTCTCTCTCTCTCTCTCTCTCTCTCTCTCTCTCTCTCCTCCTCCCTCTCTCTCTCTGTTACACACACACACACCAACTTAGAATAGGTTACTGCAGAAGTGGTCAATAAAATTCACTGTTTAATAATTAATGTTTGGGGCATCATGTCAAGTCTGTAGTCTATAGAAAAAAGGTTCTAGGAGGGTAAAACTATGACTACACTTAGGCAAGTGAAGAGACGAGGCAATGTGTCATTTATACTTAAACTCAGCATCACCCAAGTGAAGTTCCGCTTCTGAGCTCTCTTGGAGAAAAATTAAACATTAGAGACACTGTCATTGACTTGGTAAAGCATTTGCCTTACAATGCCTCAAATGTCTCCAAAATGACTCATGTACTATTGACTTGTAGCTTAATTTGTCAAAATTTGTCATTTTAACATGCTTTTTATTTTTAGACAATGTGAAGAAGCTAATGAGTTTGATGTGAAAGTAGTTCTTACTGTTCCATAAAAATAATATTTAGGGGCTGGAGACATGGCTCAGGGGTTAAGACTCTGCCTTGCAAGCAGAAGATCCTAAGCTTGGATCCCAAGTCCCATGTAAAAATGCCAGGTGGAAATGGTGGTGACCTGTACTTCCGGCTTTTGTGAGGAGAGCCTGGGAAATCCCAGAGTGAAGCAAGAAGGAGATAGAAGCAAGCCAGGATGATTCCTGAAGTCACCCTTGGTCCTCCACAGGGACATATGTGCCTTCTCTCTCTCTATCTCTCTCTCTCTCTCTCTCTCTCTCTCTCTCTCTCACACACACACACACACACACACACACACAACACACACACACAATGAATGAATGAATAAAGTTTAATAATTATTATTATATTTAAGTTATTTTAATTCATTATTTGTCTGTGAGAAAGAGAGGGAGAGAGAGAGAGAGAGAGAGAGATGACTGTGTCACAGCACACATATGGAAGCCAGAGGATAACTCTGTGGAGTTGGTTCTCTTTTTCCACTTTTTCATGGGTTCCAGGGAACTCAGGCATTCAGGTTTTCACTCCAAGTGGTTTTGCCTGCTGAGCCATCTCATTGACCCTGAAACTAATTTATAAAGGATGCAGCCTGATGCACAAGACAGCCATATTTTCCCCCCAGAGACACTACAGAACCCTTCAGAGCCACACGGAACTTTTAGAACACACCAGATCCTTCCGATCATGGAGAGTGGCTGCTGTTATTTAATTTTCCACTGAAGGGGATGAAACATGGATGTTTCTAGTATGTCCAATAGGAGTGAGATGAGAAGACTTTATCACTTTTTATCAAACTTAATTTTTTATTAATTTTGTACAGTAGAGCAAAGCATACAAAAAGTGATTTTTTTTTCCTCACAACATTTTCAAAGCACATCTTAGCTGAAGCTTCTCTCCATTCCTTGTTACTGATGGATAACACTCCATTGTAAGGATACTCCTCAAACCGTTCAGCCATTGTTAGTTAACAGACTTTTAGGTCATTCCCGCTTTTGAGCTACAATTGATGCTTCTAAGAGCATTTTTGTACATAGTTTTATCTGCATGTAAAATAAAGATTTTTTTTATTCCTTTGGGTAAATTATACAATATAGACTCTGTAACCTGAACTCTCTATGCTTGGAACACAATGAAAGCATTTTAAGTTATTCTAAGTTGGAGAAGCAATCAGAATGTGCACGGCAGAGATAAATTGCCTTGGAAAAATTTCTTGCTCTTTCCAGCATATACACCCATACAGATCTCATGAATACAAAATACAAGCATTTCATTTCCAATTTAGTGAAAGACTTGGTGTCTCACAGTGATTTTACTTTGTAATTTATTTGGTAGCTAATGAATTGGAAGTTTTTTATGAACTTCTTGTTAACCATATTTCTCTTTTAAATTACAGTTTCATTGGAAAAATAAGTAGGAATTAACTGCTTGGAACAGATCATAGCCTACACACATGGTACTGGAGGTCTCGAAGGATGGCGCAGGGTAGAGAGAGGTGAGCCTTTGTTCCAAGAAACAGGCGACTTGGAGTTAAAAGGATCAAGGACAATCTAGACTCCACCCCTGGTGAGTCAGGGTGTCACTCTGTAAAGTGATTAATCGGTACTCAGGTTGAACTGCCACAGCTTTTGTGGTTATGAACAATGGAGCTTGATTTTCTTTTCCTTTCTTCCAGATGCAGCTGTGGCTAAAGTCAAAACTGTCTGTCTGACTCCTTGCCTTATGACATCCAACCTAAAAGATTCAAAACAGAATTTTTTTTCCAATTTGAATACAGTATGCTATGAACACGAGCCTGAATGGGTAAAGATGAAAATGAATTATAAAAGTAGTCTAGGAGTAGTGATCATAAACTATATTCACAGTGTTCTGAATTGAACGCAATGCTCCACCATGAAGACCAAGGAGAGGAAATATACCAATGTTCTTGCGTGGAAGTCAGAACCCTGGACAGCTCAAAGAGTACAATCTGAAAACCATGGAATTCCAAATTTCAATTACTGAAACCCAAGCTTGGACCTTTTAGGGATGATTCCAATGAAAAGGGCTCTGACCTTATCGTATGAACTCAACTTCTCTTAGGGAAGGTATCAGAACATCTTCTAAGAGTATGCATTCTTTGTCAAGCTGCAGCTTAAGCCTCAGTCAGGCCTCACATACATGTTAGGAAATCCTGGGTCCCAGAAGCTTTTTTGGAATTAGGCCAGTCCAAAGAGTAATTGTTTCCTTTCTCTCCTTTCTCTGAGCTCCTTACCCATAAATATGCCCATTCTTCCAATTTAGCCACCAGGTACAATGCATTGATGTTACTTTGACCTGTAGAAATCCATTTGTTTCTACCTGTTGCGTAAACACAGTACTGCTAGTCTTTTGTATTAGTTACTTTCCTCCTTGCTGTGACAAGAAAAACAAATCCAAAGAAAATCAATTTAAGGAAAGAAGGGTTTTTTTGTTTGTTTGTTCATTTTTGGTTTACAGTTCGAAGGGAGATACATCCCATCGTGATAGGGGGAAAGGAAGAAAATGGTGGCAAGTAAAGGAGGCCAGCTGGTCACACCTCATCCACTATCAGGAAGCAGAGAGACAACAGGAAGTAAGGTCAGATGGTCAAACCTCAAGGTCACCACCCCCCTTTCCCCTCACAGTGACCCACTTCCTCTAAAAAGGCTCCACTTCCTAGAAGCTCTGCAACCTTCACAAGTAGCAGTAGCAGTCAAGGACCAGGTGTTTGAACACACGAGCTTACAGGGGACTTTTCACATTCAAACCATGACTCTCTTTCTCATTAATGTGCACTTTGATCCAGGTGACTGGAGCATAATAGATGCTTAATGTAAGATGGCTGAACCATAAATGAAGCATGAAATGTCCTCCCAAGAAAAAGTCACAATCGAGTCAGCCCACACCTCCAGAAGATGTTATGTGAGCAAGTCAAGGTTTCCCTGGAAACTTCCTGGTCTTGTGATATCCTTAGTCTGATTTAAGCTGACTTTTTTTTTTTTCCTGCAAATGAAACAGCTCAGATTTCAATTTCCTATTCCAACTTCTAGGTTCTCCCTCAAATTCACTTTGGGCTGCTTGGTGATAACACACCTATATCATCAGTCTCTCTCTTTCCCTCTCTCTTTCCCTCTTTCTTCCTCTCTCTCTCTCTCTCTCTCTCTCTTTCTCTCTCTCAGTGTATGCTTTGAACTTATCATGGGAACACTTTAGCTATGGTCTAGAGAATCTCTTGAAGTTCTTATCATGCTTATTGTTGCACCCCGCCCCAAGCCTATTGAACCCATCTCACTGGAAACAGGCTCAGAAACATGCACTTTGAGCAAACACCTGAAAAACACCACTGTACTACAGAATTGAGAATTCTTACAAACCTATGAATCACCAACCCCCACTCAGCCTAACTATCTGATCATAGCTGAATGGTAACAAAAGCTTATCATGTAGGACAAGTGACCAAATCATCTCAGTTTGTCTTGGGTTCATCCAGCTTTAAAATAGAATCCCTGGGTCCCAAGGGAATCCTTCAGTTCCAGAAAAGGCCAAGAAGATTGGCTACCCTGGGAGGACGGACCAACAGAAAGAGCACTTCTGTTAGAAGATAAAGTGGTCAGAAGATCAGAAGGAGACGGAGCATTCCTTTCATCAGGTAAGGATGGTAAAAATTTCCATCCCCATCCCTTTCTCTGCAGAGGCACCAGGCAGTTGTGTTTCAGATATGGTTGGGCTTGTGTCCCCAGCTCAGGACACCTTGGAATGGTTTGTCCCCATGAAGCTCAGCCAAAGCCTGGTTTCTCCTCAGAATGCTTTGCACCTCACTAATCCTACCTTCTTCCAGCCTTGGCCTGACTCCTCTCTGGGATCTGCCGCCTCCCTCTTTGGGGTTCATTCCCGAGGCCACTGGCGCTTCTGCCTCTGTGTCGTTTTACCTGACAGCTGCTCTACTAGGACTCCGATCCTGCTGTGGCGTCGCTAGGATCTGACGGTTAGTTCTCCACCGCACGGCCTTCTGCAGCAGCCGCGTTGGCCAGGCCTCCTGGTCACGCAGTTCACCACTGCCCCCACCTGTTCCTAGGTGGAATTCAACACCCGGGGTCATCAATATCTGGATCGAACATGGAAAACATACTTGTCATAATACCTAGTCATAGCTATTAGTTCTCTGAGTACACACACACACACACACACACACACACACACACACACACAATCTCTAGCAATCCTTATTTCACAAATGAGGCTCGGAAGAGTGAAATAATCCCCAAATCTCCAAAGCCATAAAACACAAAGCCATGGGTTTTCCCTACTTACCATGATCATTCCATCAGGTGATAGTTCAGCGATAACTATTAACACAGTAAGGTCACAACTGGAAACTTCTGAGGACTTTTTCCCAAAATGTTCTGTCTCTGTCACTTATCTTTGCTATTGGCACACAATAAGATCAACTACATATGTGGCACTTTCTGGAATTCTAGACATTAATCTCTACTCTCAAAATATTAACAGTGAAAAATGTTTTAAAATATAGTGTAAAAGTATAATTTTGGTATATATGTATATATTACCATATATAATACAATAAAAAGAATGCCTTCAAGGCTGCCAATCCATGTTTATATTTATTCCCATTCAGTTATGAACATTACATAATTCTTTTCTTCATGAAGCAATTATTGCTTAAACCAGTTGTTCTGGGATTGTGGCTGGTAACTTCAGGTCTCCCAAAATCAAAGTTGTTTTAGTATTATAGCAGTATTAGATGAATAATAATATTAGTAGTAATTAATATAATCACATTAAGTAAATAATAATTAAGTAAATAAGTAAATAAGATGCCATTTGCCTGCTTGCTTTTTACTCTCTTATTTACATGTGTGCAATGAGAATTCCTAAGAGCTTTTATGATTTTTTGATTATATAAGATATAACATATAAGAATCCAAGATTTCTTCTAGGTCAAATATTAAACAAATAGTTGTTTTAAATGAAAAAAGAGTTGTATTTCTCCCCAAAAATTTTATTCATAAAATGTGGTTATTTTGTAAAAAAAAAAACAAACACATTATTCACGTTTATTTATTAGATCTTCTTGTTTCAGCCTAAGTTAAAAATTAGATTTCAAATTTATGAATTTTAAACAAAATTCTTTGGAGTCCTCAGTTTTTAGCCACAAGAAGGTGATGAAAACTTTGAGAAAGTTGTTATAATCAAAAGTTCTTTTTTTTTAGATTACACTGATGATAGTACCCGGGTTCTCAGCATGATAGATAAACAGTCTATCACTAAGTTACATCTTGCTTAAATTTTAAATTAAAAACTAGCAAGTATGACTTGATAGTCTAGAAAACCACATGAGATAGAAATACTTCACAAATTAGACATCAAAATTGTGTTAACTGTTAATTTTCAAGAACCAATAGACTCGCGATTTGAAACACCTGGCAGTCACTCCTTACGGCAGTTCACCAGAGTTTCCTTTTCATTGTTGACACTGGAGTCCCCGAAGTCATAGTCATTTAAGCCATGTACTCCAACTATTTAGCAACTTCTTTAAATTAAAGCTATGAATAACTGATAAAAAGAAAAGTAGTGACACATTCAAACGCTATGGAAAAGCCTAAGGGAATGAGCTTCTGCTTCATTAACTGAACCATCCATTTGGAAAATTCTTAATAACAATCTAAAACATTGAGACATTCAAAACAAAGATTACAGACAAATTAAATAATCACTATGGTTCAATTAAGACAAGGCAAAAATGGTTTCATTAAGGCAAAGCAAAAGTGACAAGAATGAAAGAAATAAAGGGTAGCTGAACAACATAAAAATCTTGCATTCAGTCTTCTGATCTCTGTTTGTTCCACTTTGAACTCAATCAAGTGGGCTACTGAAATAGGTACAAAGAGAGTCATAGCTATGATATGACTAAAAAGAGTTGTATATGGGAAGGATAATACTGATCTCTTTAAAAATTGTCAAGTGTCAACTCAAGATGATCAACCCCTCTTACTAAATGGAAACAGTCAGTATTTCAGGTTTCTTGGTCTCATCTTGATGAAGAGTCACAATTGCTCTTTCATTTTACAGCGCACATTTGCTGAGTCACATGAGCTCCCCTGACATGCGAGGACAGCAGACTGAGAGAGAAGCTGTCGCCAGAGTTGCCCAATCTACCAAAGAAGATAATGGCTTGAGGTTCAAATCACCATGATGACTCTTGCCCAGTTGTTTGATTACATGAAGTTTTACTTCCCCTCACCGATTTCCGTATCAACTTTCCATTAATGTGAAAATCAAATCTGGAAAAAAAATCAACATAGAAAGAAAGGTTTATTTCTGAGCATGATTTCGGAGACTTCAGGCCACGGCTGGCTTGAGGGAGGCAGATTATCACAAGGTGGGGGGTATAAAGGAAGCTGCTTACCTCGTGAGAGCTGCAAAGCAGAAAGCAAGAGAGAAGAGGTCTGGAGACAGGATATATATACCCTTCCAAAGCACATCCTTAGGGGTCGGCTTCCCTACTTCTCAACGGTCCATACAGCTGGGAACTTGGCAATGGACCGATAAGGAGAGCATCCTCAGTTCTCAATAACACCCCCAACTGGGCCCGACACCTCAATACATGAGCCTTTGGGGACATATTACATCCATTTCCTATTGCCTATCTTTTCTCAAACAAACCAAAGGACTCATTATCACCAATTCATTCATATACCAAGTTAAAACACATACAAAGAATTCCTTTTTGAGGTTTTATTTGCTTAGATTATTGAAGTCACTCCAAGGTGCCAAAAAAAATGGGAAAGTCCATTTATTTATAACCAGGCTCAATTTTCCACAGATTTGCATAAGTTTTGGTGAGACAGTGATTTGTTGGACCAGAAGTAAGAATAATTATTGGGATAATTAACTAGAGCACTTTTTGATTTTACTATCAGGGTAGAGGATAGAAGGAAAACTGACCCCGAACAAAAATGTGGAGGCTCCTTAGCCATCAGGGATATGCAAATCAAAACTTCCTTGAGATATCATCTCACCCCGGTCAGGATGGCAGAAATCCACAATACAAACAACAACAAATGCTGGAGACAGTGTGGAGAGAAGGAACTCTCCTACATTGCTGGTGGGAATGCAGGCTCATATAGCCACTCTGGCAAACCATCTGGAGATTCTTAAAGAAACTAAAGATTGAAATGCCATATGACCCTGCTATTCCAGTTCTGGAAATAACCCCTCATACAGCAAAAATTCATCTTGCTAGCAGAAGCACGACCGTGTTCATAGCAACACTGTTTACAATAGCAAAGTCATTGAATCAACCCAAATGTCCAACAGTTTGACAAGTGGATAAGGAAAATGTGGTACATCTATACAATGGAGTACTACTCAGCCATCAAAAATGATGAATTAATGGAATTTGCCAGGAAATGGATGGAATTAGAAACAATTATATTAAGTGAAGTAACCCAGACCCAGAAAATTAAGCACCGTATGTACTCCCTAATAGGTGGCTGCTAGTACCCAACTCACCTAGAGACACTCAAAGATAAATCTCTGTAATACCTACAGTAATTGCAAGGATTATGAACAGAAGGGATGGGGTAGGAGGGCCACAAGGAGGAAACAAGGAGAGAGGGGACCATGCCACAGCAGAGAAAATAAGCCACCATCAAGGACTGCAAGTTAGTAATGAGACATCTGGTTAAGTTCCCAGACTTTCGATCCTGATCATTTACAAATGATGGGGTGTGATCTCAGCAAAAGGGGAGGGAATATAGTCTGACAGATAAAAAGTAACCATTTTGCAAATGGGTGATTGACCCCTCCCTCACTGTGGTTTCCTACTTTTATTACATCTACCTTTGAATATACTCTCATAACAAGACTCTAGTTTAACAGCTTTTTATCTCTGGCCAGGGAGTGACATCCAATACCCATCAGGATGGAGTGAAGAGCATTGCAGGAGCAGCAAAACTGGAAAAAAAAAATCAACAAACTGTAATCCAGAACATCAGAGACTCTATATCAATCACTTGGAACTAGGCCAACCTAATCTCTCCCCATCCAGAAGCTCAGGGAAATTTTCAAAAGAGGGGGCAGTAAGATTGTAAGAGCACAAGGATGGGAGGAGCAATGATATGCAAGATACTCCACACAAGGGCCGAAGCAATCATAATTGGACTTTGCATGCCCTGCGCAATGTTCAATACATTATTGACCCCACAAAGTCTAGCATTTGCTAAAGGCACTAGGATCCTTGGAGGCAAGGGATTGACAGCCACAGTAGTGTTCCTATGCTTAAGGGGAACACAGGAAAGGTTCTGGAAAATACCACTGGGTCCTTGCACCTCATCGGAGAGGAGGACCCAGAGGAGAGTCTGGCATGCACATTAAAGGATGCTCCGGGGATGGGAGGGGGAGGCACTAGGGAATGGGGAAGGAGGGGGAGGGGAGGGGGCACAGGGTGGTGGGAGGTCGGAGGGAGGGAGGGGACCGGCGTACCTGTTAAGTTTGTATGAGTGGAAATTAAAAAAATAAAATAAAATAAAAAGCAATGTCAAAAAAAAGTGGAGGCTCAGCTTTGTGTTTCTATACTATTGGTTACATTAACCCTGGATATTTAACTTAGATTTCATAGATTTATTTTTTTCATCTTTTATTGTGTTTTTTGTGTGTGGTGTATGTGTTTGCATGTGTGCATGTTCATATGGAGACCCAGAGTTGATCTTCCATCTCTCTTCCACCTTATTCTTTGGGTGAAAGGGTCTGTCAGTCAAATCCAGAGCTCATTGATACGGCCAACTGGCTCTGGAGCGCCTCTGCCTCTCCCTTCTGAGGCCAGAATTACAAGCAAGATCCCACGTCTACACAGTATACAAGTGGACTCCGATGATCTGAACTCATTCTCCTGCTTGTGTAGCAAGAGTTTTAACCACTGAACCATCTCCCCAGTTCGCATTTCATAGATTTTTTTTATTTATTCAATTGTGTGTGTGCGCACCTGTGTGTGTTTGTGTGTGTGTGTGTGTGTGTGTGTGTGTGTGTAGAACCATGGGCAAATTCAGGAACCACCATGGACGCCTCCACCTCCTCCTTGTTTACTCTGCTCGGGGATTCCGCCCTACCAGGACCAGAAACGCAGGCCACCCCCGGCTTCCGCCCAGTGTCTATACCTGGGGTCTAGGATCCGAACTCAGGACCTCTACAAGGCAGAGGCTTAACCCAAGCCATTTCTCCAGACCCCACATTTCATAGATTTTAAACTAGCAGCACATTGAATTGGAAGCATCAAATATCTATTTACGCGAATGCTCTACTATTAGAGTTGTATTCGAGAAACATGAAAGCAATCAAATATTTGCCTATGTATATGTGCTTGCGCACACACGTGTGTGTGTGTGTGTGTGTGAGAGTGTGTGTGTACATGCACAGTTATAGTACATTGAAACACAGGACCTTGCTAAGCAAATATTTTGCTAATAAACTATATCCCCCACCCTATTCATAAATACTTAACATGAAAAAGATAACTAATAAAATGGCTTTAAAATGCAATATTACCTCAAAAAGAAGAAAATGGAATCCGCTTACCACTTCACTAATATTTTCTCTCCAGAAGAGAATGACATGTTAGATAGACTCTAAGCTCTGTAAGGTACTATTTCTTGGACACATAACTCTAGCTTAGTAATTAGGTATTTAAATATGTGCATATACACACTGAGAGGCTGGAATAAGATTTGTCATGTCAGATGACCTGGTTATGAACCAAGCGTGAAGGTCCTTTCTGCAGTGGTCTCCGCTCTTCTGAATATGACACAAGCATAAATTCTAGCTCCAAGATCGCATAGCATCTGTTATATCCTGGGATGTTAGGTGCAAGTAGATTTGACAGCAGACAGCAAACTCACAGGCTTATTCTAATAAAGTAGGCAAAACATTAGAGATAGTTCCTATAACAGTTACTCTTAACTATTGCTGTGAGAGAGCACCCAAAGTCAAGCAACTTAAGGGAGAAAGGGAGATTTATTCAGCTTACAGTTCCAGAGGGGAGATACAGTCTCTCAAAGCAGAGGTGGTATGGCTGGCTGGCCAAAGCTGGAGGAGGCTAAGTCACTGCAGACATCTTGGAAGCTGAGAGCTGCAGACTGCTTGCTGCAAAGGCATACTTCTCTCGGAGGTAGGGTGGGACTAATCCACCTTAAGGCCCACCCCTGGTGACTGCCCCTGGTGATTGCTTCGGCCCTAACTTGTGTGGAGTATCTTGCAAATCATTGCTCCTCCCATCTTTTTGCTCTTACACTCTTACTGCCCCCTCTTCTGCAAATTTCCCTGAGCTTCAGGATGGGGAGAGATTAGGCTGGCCTAGTTCTAGATGGTTGATATAGAGTCTCTGAAGTTCTGGATTATGGTTTGTTGATTTTCTTTTGCGGTTTTGCTGCTCCTGCAATGCCCTTCACTCCATCCTGCTGGGCACTGGTATGTCAACCCCTGGCCAAAGACAAAAAGCTGTTAAACTGGAGTCTTATTATAAGAGCACATTCAAGGGTAGATGTAATAAAAGTAGGAAACCTCAGTGAGGGAGGGGTCAATCACACATTTGCAAAATGGTTACTTTTTATCTGCCAGACTATATGCCCTCCCCTTCTGGTGAGATCATACCCCCTTAATTGTAAACGATCAGGAACGAACGTCTGTGAACTTAACCAGGTGTCACATTACTTACTTGCAGTCCTTGATGGAGGCCTATTTTCTCTACTGTAACATGGTCACTTCTTTCCTTGTTTCTGGTGTGGCCCTCCAACCCCACCCCTCCTGTTCATAATCCTTGCAATTACTGTAGGTAATACATAGATTTACCTATGAGTGTCTCAAGGTGGGCTGGGTGGGTTTGGTACTAGGAGCCACCTATTAGGGAATACATACGGCACTTAATTTTCTGGGTTTGGGATACTTCACTTAATATAATTGTTTCTAATGACATCCATTTCCCAGCAAATTCCAGTAATTCATCCTTTTTGATAGCTAAGTAGTACTCCATTGTATAGATGTACCACAGTTTCCTTATCCACTCGTCAACTGTTGGACATTTGGGTTGATTCCATGACTTTGCTATTGTAAACAGTGCTGCTATGAACATGGTCGTGCTTGTGCTATCAAGGTGAACATCTGCTGTATTGAGGGTTATTCCCAAAAGTGGAATAGCAGGGTCATATGGCATTTCAATCTTTAATTTCTTTAAAAATCTCCAGACGGCTCGCCAGAGTGGCTGTATGAGCCTGCATTCCCACCAGCAATGTAGGAGAGTTCCCCTCTCTCCACATCCTCTCCAGCATTTGTTGTTGTTTGTATTGTGGATTTTTGCCATCCTGACCGGTAAACCTAAAATCTTAAGCCAGAATAAATCCCCTTGTTCCCCTAAATTGTCTGAGTCACATATTCATTATAGCAATGAAAATATGAAATTAAAACAGCCAATTATTACTGAACAGCTCATGAACAGTTTTCAATGCTTCTGCTCTTTTGTTTTCTGATTTAAACACAACAGTGTTTAAATCCCCCACACCCAGTTCTGTGTACCAGTGCGCACGCATGCACACACACACACACACACACACACACACAAATTTCCTGTCCCTGCTTTATTTTTCTTCTTATAATTTACCACTATCTAGACTACAATACATTGAATTTACTTATTATCTTCTCTCCATTAGCTTGCAAGTTACACAAAACCACACATTTTCCCCTGTTTTGTTCACTACTGTATTATATGTAGCATATAATAAATATTTATAAGATAAATATTTGTTGCATGAAGGAACACAGAAACAAACACATAATGGTGTATTGAAAAGATATAAAGCACGATGTTCTTAAACATGATTTTCAGGACACTAGCCCTGAAAGTAAGATGGATAAGTTAGTGGAGAGATCAGTAACTTAGAGAATCATTTCGAGGGTACTTATAAAAGATGTCATGCACCAAATTAAGGCAGTAATGGCAAGAACAGAAAGGAAATGAGCTGGACCTGCTGAAACAAGACCAAGGGAAGACTATGAGGGGCAGGAGATTGGGATAGGGGTGTTACAACTACTTAACCTATCTCCTGTCAGAGGCAAGCAAAAAGATTTGGCCACTTAAGGAAGAGAACCAAGCGCCTAGAAATGGATCTTCAGTTTCTATGGTTATTTTTATTACTATTGTACCATGCTTTCTAGATAAAAGCTATTTCTGTTGTTTGCATATATATGCTTGGGACGGTGTGCATGTATGTGTGTGTGCTTGTCATGTGTGTGCATACTCATGTGTGGAGGCCCAAAGTCAATCACTCTACGTGTTATCTATTGAGGTCTCTCAAATTAACCCAGAGCTCACCACCTTGACCTTGGAATCCCCTTCCTCTGCTTCTAAATGTTGGGATGAGGTGGCCACCATCCCTGCCCAGTTTTTACGTGAGTTCTGGCGATCTGAGCTGCGTCTCACATGTTCTCAGCAAACACTTTACCCATTGAGCCACTCTGAAGCCAAATAACAGTAATTTTGACTAACAAGAGTTGCACCCAAAATTTCTTTTTTTTAATCTATTTTGTGTGTGCGTGTGCGTGCGTGTGTGTGTGTGTGTGTGTGTGTGTGTGTAGCAGAGGGCACATGGGTCCCTGTGGAGGGCCAAGAGTGACTTCAGGAATCATCCTGGATTGCTTCTACCTCCTTCTTGCTTTGTTCTTGGATTTCCCAGGATCTGCCTACCAGGTGTTTTTTAGGTGGGACCTGGGATCCGAACTCAGGACCTTTTATATCACTGTGAACATAGTTTCAGAATGTGTATATTTTTCTACTGATCATGGCTATGACATAACAGGAGCCATTTAATTGTCAGATACCAGGAATAAGATGTACAAAATTAATCTAGACCAAAGTAAAGGAGTGTTCAAATTCCTTTTAACTGTTTTATTAAAGAGCAACACACACACACACACACACACACACACACACACACACACAAGAACAACACACATATTCGAGTACATACATGGTATTCCTAGATGAAAACATTTTCCTCGATGAAAGACAAAGTATGAAAGACAGCAATGGAGCCAAAATTAGGTTGGTCTGTTTTCTTGTCACAGATGCAGGCCTTCCAAACATCACGAACCTGAGATCCTGCAAGTCTTGTGTGGAAAACCCTGTGACTTCGGGACTTGTCTAGTTTTAAGTACACTATACCAGTGCTCTCCTATGCACGATGTCAGAAACTCAAATGAGAATTTGGTTTGTTCACAATCTGAGCCAGTGAATAGCCAGTGTTTAACGCTAGAGAGATTAAATACTGTGGCTGCGTCTCTGAAAACAAGCCCTTGAAATTCTCAGTCACAGACTGGGTTAAAACTCATGAGCTGGTACATACATAGCATCTGTCATAGTTAAGCACAGGTGTCACCTTGATAGTTGAGGATTTGAGCTCTGGACACGTTTGTAGAGAATTAGTAGTTGAGTTAAGTCCAGAGCAAGAGATTTTCTAGTTGATGGGGAAGGCCCAGCCCATGTGGGTGGGACTAGCCCCTGGGCAGGTGAATACAATGGAGGGAACTGTGAGAAAGGGGAATTCTTGTGTACACTTGGCCAGACATGCTGGTCTGGAAAATAAGGATAGTCTCTCTCCCAGCTATTACGTGGAAATGGTGTGGCATTTTCTTGGCCCTGGTGTTGGTGTGAACTTTCCTGATAAGTTGGACAAACAACTGTAACCAGACTATCTAAGAGATTAAATTTCTTGTTTCCTTAAGCCATTTGATGATCATTTATCAGCAACCATACAGGTGAACTGCTACAGCGTCTCTTATAAATAGCCTCAAAATGACAGACTGAGGGAAGATTAAAAAATGAAAATAAAATTATTAATATCCATAGTTCAAAAAGAACTCAAAAAATTAAATACCAAGGAGATAAACAACCCAATTAGATAATGGACCTTGGAACTTAAAAGAAACTTCTCAGGACAAAATGGAAATGTCTAACAAATATCTTTTAAAATGTTCCATTTCTTCAGCGATTTGGGAAATGGAACTCAAAACCACCCTGAGATGTCATCTCACCCAGGTCAGAATGGATAAAATCCAAAACAGAAAAAATAACAAATGCTGGAGAGGAGGTGGGGAGAAGGAAACCCTCACACATTGCTGATGGAAATGCAGGCTTGTACAGCCGCTCTGGAGATCCGTATGGAGGCTCCCCAAAAAGTTAAGAATCGAAATAGCATACGAACCAGCTATACCACTTCCGGAAATATTCTCAAAGAAAGTTACATCTTACTATAGAGACACATATACACCCATGTTCATTGCAGCTCTATTCACAATAGTAAAGAAATGAAATCAGTCTAGATGTCTAACAGTAGACAAATAGATAATGACAAGGTGGTCCATATATACTGTAGAATACTATTCAGCTATCCAGAAAAATTAATTAATGAAATTTGCTGGTAAATGGATGGAGTTGGAAGAAATTATACCGAGTGAAGTATCCCAGACACAGAAAGAAAAATGCTAATGGACCCTAGCACTAAACTCTCAAAATGATATACTCAAGGGAAAATTTTTGTAACACTTACACACTGCAAAGGAACATAATTTGGGGGACAGGGAGAAAAGGACCCCAAGGGAGTGGAGACAAAGGAAATAGATGAATAAAGTCATTATAGAAGAAAAGTCCATAAGGGGAAGGAAGCAAGGTGATGGTCTTAATAAAGGATAAGGGAAGGGGGAAAAAAAGCCAAGTGGCTCAGAAAGAAAAGAGAGATCAAGGGGCTGGAGAGGTGTTAAGCCTCTGCCTTGCAGGCGGGAGGTCCTGAGTTTGATCCTAGACCCCAGTATAGACGCAGGACGCCGGACGGAAGCGGGGGCGGCCTGCGTTTCTGGTTCTGGAAGGGCGGAGCCTGTGAATCCCGGGGCAGAGTAAACAAGGAGGAGGTGGAGGTGGTCCATGATGGTTCCCGAATTTGTCCGTGGTTCTACACACGCACACATACATACACACACGCATAATTGAATAAATAATAAATAATTTTTTAAAATTTTTTAAAAAAAGAAAGAAAAGAGATCAAAAGCCCATCACAGAAGTGAATGCTGCAAGCCACTACAACTTCAGCAAGAATCTAGGGGAGCAGTAGAGGTATGTTAGATCCATGAGTAAGAAATCACTATATGAGTTGGTTCTAAACCCCGTATTGCTAGGGAACTCATGCCTGATACTGTAAACCTATCCAAATAACAGTAGGATAAACAGGAACTGATATCTCAAGTTAACTATAAAAAATTTATAATAAAACACCATGTAAACATTTCTTATTTAACTCTCGGATAAAAACAGCTCTCAGAGGTCAACCAAGATGCACCCTATCAAAATGGAAGGCTAGTAAGACAGAAAACCACCTCTGGTAAAAGTGCAAACCTAGAATGCTCAGTCCTAATCAGTCCATCTTTTCCCATGCTAAGGTTCCAGGAACCTTGCAGAAGTGGGGTGGCAAGATTGTAAGAGCCTTAAAGGTGGGGTGAGGTACTTCTGACCAATATACTCCAGCCAGAACAGGGCTGCTGTACCCAGGTGTTCACTGCAATGAGAACTTCTACCACAAGATCTACGCAATGGTTGACATATCACCATTTCCCCAAGGACTAACTAGGATCTTAGAATTGAAACAATTGGTCTCAGAAACTATCTTAGGGGCAGGTGCTGGCCAAGGAGAGAAGAACCTCCCAACCTCCCTACTTACAACTTTACCTATTGAAGACCATATACACTACAGAATATATCTGACTCTTTTAATAACACAGGTAGTCCAAAGGGAGCCCTGTGATATACACAAGCAGAGGGACAGGAGGGTGTGTGGGACAAAGCAGAATTGATGAGGGAAGGGGAGGAATGAGTAGAAGAGATGTGGACAGAAAGGGTGGGAGAAGAGGAGGTGGGTGGGAAGGGACTTGGGGCAAAGACATAAACCCATTTTGTTAGTAAACAAAAAATGAAAATTCTCAATGACAAAAAAAACAATAAATGTTCCATTTGTACCTTGAAAAAAAATCATAAATTAATCAGTTTACACTCTGCATTACCCAAGATCTACTCTAAACGGTTGGCAAACTTTCTGTAAAAGTCCAGATAGTAAATATTGAATTTTGAAGTTGATATGGTTTCTGTTGTATAACTGTTCGACTTTGCCATTGTAATGGGCAAACAAACGGACATGGCTGTGTTCCAATAAAAACCTGTTATAAAAACATGTTGAGGCTGGTCTTAGCCCAAAGGTCACAGTTTGCCAAATCTTGCTCTATTTAGACACTGTTTGTTACACTTTTCTATTATTCTCTCTTTTCTCTCTATCCTCTCTCCAGTCACCACGCCTTCAAGAAGAATACCACTTTGTCTTGTCAAAGGCTTCTATGGTTATATTAGTGATGCAAATTTAACATGTTGTTGAATATGACAGATAGATTAGTTCTCAAGACCTATGGATTATTGACCTTCAAAAATACAAGTGCCACCAAAGCAATAGCCAGAGAAGATGTGAAGGCTGAATCACCCACGGGATTACAGACTAAGAGAGCCATCAACATGCAACTCCAGTTTGAGAGAGCAACAGAATGGACTTCACTCAGAAGAGCAATGGAAGTTGGATCGCATAGAGTCTTGGAAACCTAATCCCTGCCCCAGCATGCCCAGAAAATAGGGCATTTATTACTGTTGTGCTGAAGATTTAATATTTCCCTGATGGGCCTTGGATTTAATATTCCTCCTTTCCTATTCCTCTCCTAGTGGTTGCACTGCCATTCTATTTTGGAGCTCATGACTTGGCTGGTTTCAGAGGTTTATCACAAGGAGCTTGCCTGAAAATGAATCATGCCTTGGGTCTCACTCATGTCTGGTTTAGATAATATTGAGTTAAGGCTCTTCAGCTTGGAATCGATGGACTAAGAATTTGGGAACTACTGGGATGGAATGAATGTACTGAGGTGTGAGAATGATATCAACTAGGGAGAGTCAAGGATGGAACCCAGTGAGATCAATATTCGCGTCTCCCTCAAATTCTTACATTAGAATCCTTGCCACTAAGGTGATTAGGAAGCAGGGCCTTTGGGAGATTAGATTTGAGGAAGAAACTCACATGAACAGGACTAATACTTTCATAAAGGAATTTCCAATGGAGTCTATGCATCCATTCTTCAGATAAGGATACAGTAAGAAATCTGTCCTCTTCATCATCTAAACCAAGCCATGGTTGCCAATTTGACTTATAAATCACAGTCTGCATATAGTATTTAGTTTACTTAAAGTGAAGGAAATTTGCAATTATCCTAGAGAAGAAAACTTATCTGGTGCTTCTTGCTTTCCTAAAGAAAATTAACAGGTAAGTTGGAAATGGACCCATTACAGAACCCTGGAATTAGGAACTGACTCATAAAATTTGACATTGTTTATAAAAAAATCTTAAACATGTTGCTTGGCAAGCATGCATTCAACAGATCTCTCTTGACATTTGCTGTGTGATAACTACTATGCCAAATGCTAAGAACTCAATGGTGAATGAGGGAATGAGACCCGTGACCTTACAAAGCTCAAGCATAAGCAGAGACTCAACAGAGAGTATGAGAATAATATAAATTTAAAAAAAAGTTCCCTCAAGCAAAAGGAAACACTCCTCTCCCCATTTTTCTTTCTAAACATTCCCTTCAGGCAAATCATTGCAAATTCTTCATTGCCTTGATTTTTCTATTAGTATTTTCAAATTCAAGTCTCTTACCAGCTTTATGAGACAAAAATAACTTTCTCATGACCTGGTAGTCATCTGTCTGGAATATAATCATTAAGAATGCATCCTTGAATTTCTGTTCAACATCAGGAGCCTTGTTTCTGCCTTCCAGCATGTCAAGATGTGCAGATCCTTCTTCTTTCTTTAGGTAAAATGCCCGTTATCCAACAGAGATGGTTAATCCATTCCTCAGTTTTTAAGAGGTATTTAATGTCTATTCTAAAGGTGCAACAAATAGCACTGATTAAGTCCTCTCAAATGAGGACTAGTTATTGCTGATTTGAGAACTTGTATGTAATGAGTTGTATCTGTTTAACTATATATACACCATAAGGTTAATTTCTGTTCTTATTGAATAATAGGACTTTTCTTTTTCTTCCATCTTTGTGGAAAAGGTTTGGGAGTTGGCAACAGATTTTGGTTGCAATTAAGCTCCCCCCATTAAAGGCACTAAGACTCCTCAAGTAAATTGGTAGAAGAGTAGTCTGGAGCAGACATTCTGGTAAGGTATCAGATGATATTTAATAAAATGGAGTCTACTTGCCTTTACAAACACAATTCTATTCCTTACATTTGCTCTGAAGAAACTGTTTTTAAAGAAAAAATTACAAGATGTTCACTGCTGTGTCGTTTACCTGTCAACCTGGCTGTCCCTCACTATAGAAAAAAATCAGTAGAAGACAAAATATGGCTGTTTTGTCTTGATTGTCAATTTGATTGGATCCAGGGGATACAACTTTGAAAGGATTAACCAAAGGGGGAGACTCTCTTCCAAAGTGGGCAATACCTTCCAGTGTTAGCTGACACATAAGAAGGTCCAAGAGAAAAATCAGGGCTGCTCTGGCCTACCAGCCTTTGCTCCTTCTACCTATCTACCCTGCTGCTGCTATTTCCATCCTTCACTGATATCAGACTCCAGGATCTTGGTCATTCCACCTAGATCAAACACTATCAACTCTCCAGAAATCCTCTAGGTTTTCAGTGCCAAATTGGGACTGCTGAGGCATCCAACCTCCTGGAATGAGCAGGTGGTTTCTCAGCTTCTCCACAGTACAGACATTACTGCTAGAATACCCAGTCCCTAGCAAGAAAGCAATCTAATAAATCTCCTTGGTAATATATATTCGTTCTATTGGTTCTGTTCATCCAGAGAGCAGCGACTAATCCAATGACCAGTGTGCATTGTGAATAGAGTAAAAAATACAGAACAAAGAGACTGGAGGAACACGTAGAAACAAGAATAAATCTTTAAAATAACACAGGATGGAAAAGAATTAATGAAATTTATCAAGATCCCACCTATGTAAATAACAACAGACACACAAAGTGTATCTTTTTAAAAGATAAACTTACAATTGAAGACGTGTAAGAAATATTTGATAGTACTTCATCCACTTTAAAGTCGCTGCATAAAAAGAATTAGCAGTGAAGACACAGCCTATGAAACTGGAGAACACCTTTGTCAGCTTTTCCTCCAATGGAGGATTAATATCCAGACGATATAAAGAGCTTATTACAAAATGTTCAACATCTTTAACCATCAGGGAAATGCAAATCAGAACTATACTGAGATTTTATCTCTCCAGTCAGGATGTCTACCATCAAGAATGCAAAAACAGCAAATGCTAGTGAGTTTTTGGGCAAAAAGGAATTTTTTATAATTGTTGGTGGAATGAAAGTTGGTACAACCACTATGGAAATCAATAAGGAGGTTCCAGGACAAAAGTAAAAAATAAGATCTACTTTGTGATTCAGCTATACCACCTCTGCTATATACTCACATTTATCAACACATTACAGCCAGTTTATGGAATCATCTTAGATGCCCATTATCAGATGAATGAATAAAGAAAATCATCATATGTGTACATAACAAAGTACTTTTCACCCATAAGGAGAGAAACTATGTCATTTGCAGAAAAATGGATGGAAATAAACCAATCTCAGAAAGACTCAGAGTGTGTTTTCTCTGCCACATGGACTCTAGGGAGAAAAAGAAATAGACATGAAAGCAGGGGGGGGGGACTCCTTAAACAAGAGAAAAGGAATCAGGTAAGGTGAGGGGAGACTAAGGGAGAATACTGAGATTAATATGCTCAAAGTATGTTATACCCGTGTATGAAAATGTCATAACACATACAAAACATAGAATTAGTATGTGCTAATAAATATCTGATTTGTGTCTGTGATTAGATGGGATGGGATGGGATATGGCCCCAAAATGCTAGAGTTAGAATGAAGCAAGAGAAGCATGATCAATGATAGTAAAGTCTAACCTGCCTCTGTAATGGACACCTAGTAAACAGCTAAATGATTGGTGCCCCACCCCCCAGCGGAGAGGTGGCAACACTTGATTGGACCCCTGACCCTATATAAGCTCAAGCACTTCCTGAAATAGATACGTCTGCAGCAAACTTGTCCTCTACTTGCTGCTTCTCGCCTGACTCCTGGGGTCTGGGTGGTGACCCTATGCCTTCTTGCCCCCTCACCTGGAGCCCCAAGGCCCCTGCCATTTTCCCCTCTTTTCCCGGGCTGGCCAGGTGGGGATTTGGCAACAGTAAAGTGCCTGGAAACATGGCCAACTTTTTAAGTCACACTCTAAATAAAAGGCAGGAAAGATGGGAGGAAGCTATTGTGCAGTAAATTAGGACACCAACCTTGTTAAATGCACTGACCCTGGATTGGTTGCCCTAGAGATTAATATAAATATAACCAGGATAATACAATGAGACAACAGAAGTGACTTACAATTCCAACTTGGCTGCTTTTAAGCAAATCTTGTCCATTAAGTCTCTGTCAACAAATTATGGTTAAAGGTTAATCCTTAGAAATAATAGAAATAGCATTTGTTGAGCTAATTAAAAGTTTGCTTCAGAACAATTCCTAACTTTTAATTGGATCATAATATATTTATTTTATTGGCTGTTAATACTCATTGCTAGGCAGTAATAAACAGTTACATAATTATCTCACTCATTGCCCAAGTAAAGTCTGTAGTTCTGCATTTATGGTTTTACATGACATGTAAAATTCAAACATTTGACAGTGAATTTATATAGACAATCTAATGAAATCATTAGCTGGGAGGTATTCATTTGTATAAAGATCAAGTAGCTACAAGATTAAAAAATCAAATCTCCTGTCAGTTCTTGTAATTACACTTAAAGGAATTATGAAGTAAATCTGTAATTGTGTATCGCCACAGTTCTTTTTCTTTCTTTCTTTTTTTCTTTTCTCTTTCTGTTCTATTTTTTTTCCACTCATACAAACTTGATAGGTACCCCATTCCCCTCCCTCCCTCCCCCCTCCCTGGATCTCCTTGCTCCCTCACCCCTTTCCCCCTTCCTTCCCCCACTTTCTCCTAGTGCCCCCCCCCATTCCTGGAGCATCCTTTACTGCATGTCAAACTTTCCTCTGGGTCCTCCTCTTCTGATGAAGTGTAAGGACTCAGTAGCATTGCCTAGAGCTTTTTTGTGTTCCCCTTTAGTATGGGAACACTATTATGACTGTTAATCCCTTGCCTCTAAGGATCATAGTGCCTGTGATCCATGCTAGCCTTTGGGGGATCAATGATATGTTGGTAATTGCGCAGGTCAGGCAAAGTCCTATTATGATTACTTTGGCCCTAACTTGTGTGGAGTATCTTGCATATCGTTGTTCCTCTCCATCTTTAGGCTCTTACAATCTTACCGCCCCCTCTTCTGCAAATTTCCCTGAGCTTTGGGATGGGGAGAGATTAGGCCTGGTTCCTGGTGGCCATAGTTCTTTTTCCTTTAAAACACAGCTTTTTTTCTTGAAATTTTTAAAAACTTTTTTGTATGTGTGCTGTGTGTGTGTGTGTGTGTGTGTGTGTGTGTGTGTGTGTGTGTGTGTCCTTGTGCCATGAAGAGCTTGTGATCAGAAGACAATCTTCGCGTGTTAGTCCTCAGCTTTCCACTTTATTTGAGTCAGGGTGCCGTTGCTGCTGTTTAAACCAGTTTAGCTGGCCCAGAAGCTTCTGGAGAACCTTCTGTCTTGGTCTCCCATTTCCTATAGGCTCGCTGAGATTAATATATGCTTCTGCCATTGCAGCTTTCTTTTACCTAAGATCCAAACCCATTGTCAGATTTACTCAGCAAGTGCTTTTACTCATTGAGCCAGTCCAGAGTACAGTTGTTTTTGTTTTTTTGAGAAATAAATTTCACAACTACTCCAAAAGATTTTAGTTAACATATTGCTTCTCAATTCAAGATTTTATGTGTGTGTGCAGAGTGAACTTGCATCTTGATTCTCAGCTCAGGAAGTGATGCCTTTACACATCAATCACAGGCTTAAATTTGCATAGCTCAGCACACACTCGGGAAGATGAACAGGGAGATGAATGAAATGAAATCTTGTTTCACTTTGAATCTTTATTTAACCTGCTCAACTATTAATGGAATTCAATTCCACCTTTTCTGATACAGACACATAAGACCAACTTTAAAACAATAAACACTTTGACACAATATAAAACCACTCTACAGTGAATAAAGGTGATTAACAAAAAATGGTTTTCATTGTAAGCATCTTTTGCTTTAGGTAGCATCCGGAAGATTTGAACAAACAGCCAATTGTTTTGAAACCTCTTGGCAAAGGCTTTAGTTTGGCAAGTTACCAATGATTACTAGTCTGATTATATAGGAGTGCCAACAGGATTGTTGAAAGGTTCTTGGGCATATTCAACAAAATAGAGGCTTCTTTACTCAGTGATTTACCCGCTGATGAGTCACCTGTGCCAACAGTGCAGACATCCCAGATGAAACCCACTGGATCATGCATACAAAGACAAGAAAGAAGGGGGAGACCCACTGGAGAGAAGAGAGGATGGAGATAGGTAATAAGGAATGAAAACACATAGATCCACCGCATTTATGTAGGAAAGTGCCCAAAACTGGGAAAAAAACACCTAGAAAGGGCATTCTTTTTATTTATTCATGTACAGATTTAGTGTGTATGTATGTGTGTGACCATTTGCCTGTAAGACAACCTTCAGGTGTGCTCCTCTCCTTGCATGCGATGAGCTCTCTTCACTACTGTTGTGTGAGTGAAGCTGGCTGACCCATGCGTGAGCCAATCTTCACCTCCCATTTCCCACAGGCATGCTGGGATTGCAGACGCTTATGCCATGCCACTGCGTCCAGCTTTTATGTGACATCTGGGCATCCAAACTCAAGTTGTAGAGCTTTCACAGCAAGCACTTTACCTGCTGAGCCATCTCCCTAGCACAAGAGCATTCCTAAAATTGCTTTGATGATATAAACAAAGTATGTATTAATTGCCTTCTATTGTTTAGGAAAAAAAATCACAGATTTCCATATGCTAAAATATACAAAACAATGTTACTTTGATAACATATACACTTTCATCCCCCAAGCACTATATTTCCCTGAATGAGAAACTAAATGTAGATGATTCATCTAATTGACTGTACCAATTAACTCAGCTGCCAACTGAAACATGGGCATCTGCGAATAGTTATGGGGAATTATTTAGTTAACATAGGCCTCTGAGGCAAGCCTATAGGAGATTGTCATAACTGAATAATTGATATGGAAGAACCCAGCCCTATAATCCAAACTCAAGATTAAAACTCTATAATAAGAGGGACCATTCCCTGAGCAGGTTATGGAGAGAGCTGCTTATTGAATTTTTGGGGGGGGGGATTTACTTGCTTATTTTTTTTAACAAGCTGGAAATCTAGAAAGCAAGTACCCAGCATTAGTCTTTGCCCTCTCTGTTCTTGTGGTGGATACGCTGGGACTGACTGTTCCCTGGGACAGCAAACTGGAATAAAAGTCCCTTGCTCTGTATCAAGCCATCATTTAAATACTTATCATACCTATACAGTATTCTCATCCCTGACCACGAAGCTACCTTTTGCTGTGAAAGTTGTTTAATCTCAACAGGCCACAGGGCAGAGAATAAGTGACTGTGAACTGCTCAGCCTTGAACAGGACCACGCCAGGCACAGGGAACATTGCAGAAGGTCAGTAAGCATGTAAGAGCCTAACGGTAGTGAGGGATGCTGCTAGACGGTATATTCTGGTATCTTCTGGACATGATGGGGCTGTTGCATCCGTTAACTCACTATTACTTTGACGACTTCCACGAGACCTGCACAAGATGTGGCCTATCAAAATGTCACCAGGGAAGAAGGAAGAAGCCTCTCAAGAGGCACAGCTCCCTGAAAGACTATAGCGGATTAATGTCATATAAGGCAAATGTCATACCATTTCTCAATAGTATATTGATGAATGTATCATTCATGCTTTAGCAAGCACCCAGGCACATCCAGTCCAGGCAACCCACATGAAACTCAGAGGGAGACAGGTTGGGAAAGTTTATGGAAGATCGGGGAGTGGGATCAGATAATACAGAATGAAAAATATCATAAATGCATTGTATTTGTATATGAAACCATTGAAGAATAAAAATAAGAAGAATAAAAATAATCCCTTGTTCCCCTAAATGGCTTGGGTCAGGTGTTTATTACAGCTACAAAATTGTGAAACTAAGACATGGACCTATGACATAATTTCCTTAAAGAATTCTAAGCTAGGACCGGAGAGATTGCTCAGGGGTTAAGCCTCTGCTTCGCAAGCAGAAGCTATTGAGTTCGGATCCTAGATTCTCATGTAAAAATGCTAGGTGGAAATGTACTTCTGGTCCTAAAAAGTGGAGACTGGGAAACTGCAGAGTAAAAGCAAAGAGGAGGCAGAGCAATTCAGGGTGATTCTGGAAGTCACCCCTGAGCCCTCACAGGCACACACAGTGCCCTCTGATACACACACACACACACATACACGAAAAAATATTTTAAAACTCTATCATCTTTTTCACATTTATAATTATATCATCCATAGATTTGTCAGTTCTACTCTACTTCTTATTCTTTCTTCTAGGAATTTCAGCATCTCTCATCTAATATTGAGGTCTCTGATCTATTTGGAGTTAATTTTTCTAAACTATCATCTTCTAATTAGCCTTTATGTTCCATAAAGAAACTTTTCTAAATTCATCGTCTCATTCAACTAGATTTTCATAGAGGAAACTAGTAGAACATATGAACCAAGTTTTTCTCACACTAGTTTTACACCTTAAACGACAAACATGTTGACTGGCCTATTTTTAACCTACTGCTGATAAAAAGAACAGATTTCCTCGTGTGACATGAAAACACAAAGGGAAAAAAATTTGTTTTCCTCTTGCATGAGCTTGTCTGCCGTCGATATGAGGGAACAAAACTAACCGAACCCAGGAACTATGGAGAATTTTTACGTTGTTACATGGACAAGTTTCTAAAATCTGCACTTTTCCTTGAGAAAACAGTTCAAAGCTAGTTTGAGTCAGGCTGCCATCTGGTGGTTGAAACAACTAGTGTTTCACAAAACGAGCCTGTGAGTAGAAAACACAACCCCACGGAACGGCAGAAACACACAGTGCTGCCTGATAGCAAGCTCAGTGCAGCTCGTATCAGCAATTACATTTTTCCTGATAATCCCATCTTCAAAGTGCAGACAATACTGTTTTTATTTAATCCAACGTAACCAATATAAAAATTACAAGCTAAGTAGTTTGCTCTTTTTCCCGCTGAGCATTCAAAGTTCGCTGCGTGTCTCAATGCACCGCTCAGTGCCACCAGCTGCAGCGAAGAACAGCCGCCCCAGGGCACGGTGGATCCAGGCAGTTTAACGCACAGCTGATCTGGAGATGCAGCTGGAAGGGGCTGCGGACGCTTTGATCTTTTTTTTTTTTTTTTTTTCCGTCGTGGGCCATTGATTTCTTAGCCAGTCTCTCTCCTTTTCTCCCCTTCACCGGTACTTTCCTTTGTCGATAGTTTTTGCCTCCTGGCAAACTGAAAAGGGACTCAAAGGCGTTCCCAGCAGGCAGAGGCGTGGGGCTCCGTCCCTTCGCGGGGCGCCGAGGCGGTCCTCGTCCAGCCCTGCGTTCCGGGGAGCAATCGGCGACTGCAGGTGGGAAGCTGCTCGGAACCCTTGTGACATCACAGCCTCAGATATGTTCAAGTCCAGAAAGACTCCGGGCTTCCAGGCCCCAGAAGGCTCAAAATTCTCACCGAGAAAATGCCAGAGCCAGCGCCCAGCCACCTGGCCGGCTAGTCCCCACTGCATGGGAACAACCGAGTGCCCAGATGTGCCCAGGTACCACCCTGCGCGGGACCAGCACCCGGGTCTTCCCAGGAGCACTAGCGGGGGGCGTGGGAGGGAGGGGTCTCTCCTGCCTTCCGCTGATTGGCTAGAAACCGCCTCCACGTGATGCGGTCCAGCCGCGGCTTTCCCCGCCCTCGTCCCCTTCCCCTGCCGAGGTCGCTGGGGAGGGGGGGCGGAGAACCGGTTTCCTAGGCAACCTCAGCGTGTGGTCTGTACACACTGCGCCCCAGAGCTGGAGAGGGCGTCCGGTCAGCTACACACACGCAGGCATTAGGAAGTGCGACTGCACACTGATCCGTCTCGACTGCTCCGGAGCTCATCCTCTCGCTGGGGTGAGATGAATATTGGTCCCTGGGGGTCCTCCGGGAGCGCCTCACTTGTAGGTTAGCCCCCCTTTCCCGGGGTCAGCTGTACTCCCCAGTCCTGGAGGAATCCTCGCCAACGTAGAAGTCAGGGGACCCCCATGATGGTGCAATGGAGAAGATAAAACTGGGGCAGTGGTATGGCTTTTTAGAGGTATCGGTCTGACCCGAGGAAAAACTAAAACGTGGTCCACAACCTCCCTCGGTAGGTCCTGGCTGGACAGGAAGAACCAGGTGCTCACGGGGCAATCTGTGTTGTTATAACTGCCTCTGACCCATTCAGTCTTTTATTCAGTAGAGTAACTAGTAGAACCCTTTTCAGTACTAACACAACCCACGTTGCTGTTCCGCTTAAAATCCTCCCATATTGGGCTGGAGAGATGGCACAGGAATTAAAACCCTTTGCCTCACAAGCAAAAGAACCTGACTTCCCAGATCCCATGTAAAAATTTTGCTGGTTGGAAATGACAGCAGCCTGTACTTCCAGCCCTGGAAGGCAGAGCCCAGGAAACCCCGGAGCAAAGCAATAAAGAGGTGGAGCTGCACTTCCGGCCCTGGTAGGTGGAGCCTGGGAAATTCCAGAGCAAAGCAAAAAAAGAGGTAGAAGCAATCCAGGATGATTCCCAAAGTCACCCTGTGTCTCCACAGAGACAGTGCTCTCTCTCTCTCTCTCTCTCTCTCTCTCTCTCTCTCTCTCTCTCTCTCTCTGTCTCTCTCTCTCTCTCTGTCTCTCTCTCTCTCTCTCTTTCTCTCTCTCTGTCTCACACACACACACACATAAAAATAAATATTTTAAAAAGACTTCTCTTTCCTCTATCCCTGCCATTCTCTTTCTGGTATCTATGGAGTCCTCAATACATCCGTGAATAAATGGCTGAACAGAGGATTCAGTACATTATGATTTTCCCACTGTATTTTGCTCTGTGGCACTAACTGAGGTTCCTCATTTTCTCAACTCAGTGCCTTGGTCCATTTTTGTGTTGCTATGCAAAATACCTGAATCTGAAGTTAGAAACACCACCAATATATTTTCTACAATATAATAAAGAACTGTATTAAAGTATAACACATACAGAAATCACACAACTATGTATCAAATTATATTTATTTACTTACTGACTCAAGAGAGAAGAAGAGAAATTTATTTATTGACTCAGAGAGCAGAAGAGAGAAAGAGGAGGTGAATTTCTGGAGGTCAGAGAACAACTCTCAGAAGTTGGTTCTCTCCAGGGATTGAACTCACGTTGCCAGGTTGGCAAGCAGCACGGTAGCTTCTGAGCCATGTCCCTGACCCCTTAAGTATCTAATTTTATTTTTATCTAAATTTATTTTCTCAAAGTGAATGTTTCTCTTTGGTCAGCACCCAGATGAAAAAAATACATTTATTGCATTCCATAGCTCCTCTTTTGCCGCCTTCCAGTAGCTCACCACTGAATGAAGGCACAGTGTGCAGAGCTCTGATACCATAGCTCTTCACATTCCATGTGGATTGATTCTACGGGACCTACTTCTCGCACCCGTATGCTTTCTTTGCTTAACATGTGCTTTGTAAATCATCTGCATTATGTATAATAACTTGTCTCTTTATCATTTCACTCCTATGCAGCACTCAAAAAAGCATCATACTTTTTCTGACATGACAAAATGCTTAGGGAAGAACTAATTTAGCCCCTGACTAGAAACAGTCTAAATGTGTACCAACAGTACAATAAGTTACCTCATTGGCTGTCTTCTAGCTTTCACGTGCATTCATGGTAATGCATGCTAGTAACTTAAAATGTTCATATTTGTATATGTGCATAAATATAAATGTTGTGATGAGTAGAACTGTACTTTCCATGTGTTATCATGTCATGTTATGATGTTAGAAGCAAAAGTCCTATAACCTTTACATAGTATATGTATAGAATTATATGACAATATTTAAAATCATGAGACTGAGCTAAATTTTATTAAAATCATTTAGATATTAATTGGTTCATATCGTCTGTAATGAAAGAGAAGTTGGTGAGTTCATCTTAATGAACATTTATACCATGCCAGGTAAGTCCTAATAATTCTTCTTCATTATCCATCCATGCAATACAGAAATCACATAGATTTTAAGTATCTAATTTTATTTTCTTAGTGTGTATACAACTCCGTAGCAAGCATCTGGACAAAAAATAAATAAATAAAAAGACTTTATCGATGTTCCAGAAGCCCCTCTTCTGGAGCACAGAGAGCTGTGCTCAGTTCAGGGACCACAGTTTGATAAGGAAGATAAACCAAGTCACCTTCGGCCTCCACAGACCAATGGAGATAAAAGGAGAAACTAGAATGACTCATGATAGAATTAAAAGGCTTAACTAGAAGCAAAATAAGGGGTAGACAGAAGGTAACTTTTTAAGTGTTGAAGGGTCATTGTATGGAAGACAAATTAGACTTGTTTTATTGTAATCAAGAAGTTAAAGTGAAGACAAAATGGAAGGAGTTACAGAGAGGCAGAATTAAATTCAGAATACAAAGAAATTTTCTAAAAGGAAAACTGCAGAGTTAGAAAACATCGTCTTAAGCTCTGGACAGACACTTAAAAATATGCTGTTGCTATCTTTAAATTCACTTTCAAGTTGGACTGGCATGATTGTAGCATTTATTTCAATTTTTCATTTTTCTTGATAGATACATTAGTATGACCATCGTTTTTAATGGAAGATGGTTGAAAGCGAAAATCAAACCGAAGTAATTAAAGAATTGGTAAGTCAAAACCTGGTTTCTTTTTTGGTCATATTTGCAAGAATATTAAGTAGAGTATTTTTACACTCCTTTCTGGAGCTGGAAGGGTCAATTGGAAACACAGTTTTTCTTCCCTATGAATTTTGGAAGCATAGAAAAGTACTGTATGGGCCTGCAAGATGACTCAGGGAGTAAAGGGAGGGGCACAAAGCTGGAGACCTGAATTAGGTCCCATAAGCCCACATAATGGAAGGAGACCCTAATTTCCAAAAGTTGTTCTCTGACTGTCACACACATGTCATGGTATGTGAGGATACCCCCCCCTTTCTCTCTCTTTCTTTCTCTCCAATAAATGAATAATTTTAATTTTTTTCAATTTTTATTCAATTGTGCATGTGTGTGCGTGTATGTGTGAGTGTGTGTGTGTGTGTGTGTGTGTGTGTGTGTGTGTGTGTATGTGTGTGTGTGTGTGTAGAACCACCATGGACTGCCTCCACCTCCTCCTTGTTTACTCTGCCCCGGGATTCACAGGCTCTGCCCTACCAGGACCAGAAATGCAGGCCTCCCCTGTTTCCGCCCAGCATCTATACATGGGGTCTAGGATCCGAACTCAGGACCTTCCGCCTGCAAGGCAGAGGCTTAACCCCTGAGCTATCTCTCCAGCCCCAATAATAAATATAATTTTAAAATAGAAAAATCTTCTGTGGAAAAACAAAATGGCACCAGTGCATGGATTTTTAAAAATAATTTATAATGCCAAAAATTATTTTTATCGCTTAAGTTAGTAACTCCATTCTTTCTTTTAAAACAGTGTTTGTGCAATGGTTTATCTTATGAGATGGTTGTACAAGAAGGATCTGATGCTTCAAAGCTGGAGATGTTTTTCACAGGGTATCCCTGTATTGTTGGATTATCATTATTTCCCAATTTAACAAGTCTTACAATTGTTGCTCAAGATATAAAGGAAATTTCAGGGTTAGAGACTTGTACACAGCTTAAAGAACTTTGGATTGCCGAGTGCTGCCTAGAGGTAAGTTTAAGAATATAAACTGACAAGGAGCATCTTATTCTCAATTCTTGGCTTGAGAAAAATAATTCATCGAAATATATAGTGAGGCATGATTCAAAACTGATATATGAGGCTGGAAAGATGACTCAGGGGTTAAGACTCTGCCTGGCAAGCAGAAGGTCCTGAGTTCAGATCCCAGGTCCCACATAAAAATACCAGGCAGAAACACAGCAGTAGCCTGCATTTGAGTTCTGGTAGGAGGAGTCTGGGAAGTCCCAGATCAAAGCAAAAAGTACATAGAACAAATCCAGGATGGTTCCTGAAGTCATGCTTGGTCCTCCACAAGGATACACTGTGCTCTCTGATACACACATACATACACACACACACAAACTGATAAGTGGGCAAAGGTAGAAATTGATTTGTGGAAAGGGTCTATGACCATACTACCCTGAACATACCTGATCAGGACTAATTTGATTACTGTGTATGTGTGTGGGGGTGTGCGCATGCCTGTGCCTGTGGAAACCCAAGAATGGCACTGGGAATCATCAGGAATCCTCATGGGTTACTCTACCTCCTTATTGTTTGCTCTGGGGTTTCCCATGCTCTACCTTCCAGAGCCAGATGGGCAGGGTGCCCCCATTTCTGCTCAGTATGTGGAGTCTGCAATCTGAACTCAGGTTTTTTTCCTTACAAGGCAAAGACTTTAACCCTTAAGCCATTTCCTCAGTCCATCATGCCTAACTTGTATGTAGAAAGGAGAAATAGGGATAAGGCATCCAAACAAATATTCTCTCCTTTTTAGTAATCATATCAAATCATAACCAAGGTTGCTTCCTAGTAAAATTGGCTCACTCAGGCATAGATATGTATTTTAACTCAGAAATCCCTATTCTAAGATGTTATCTTAGGTAAGTAATCCAACAGCAGATGACAAATGATATGTGATGCTCTTTTTTGCAGTATTTTTGACTATAGCTAAACATGTCAGATTAAATATTCTACACATAGGGAAATTCTTTAAAAAGTTATAAGCCTTGTGAACTATTTTATAATTGCTAAATGCTATAATTTGAAAGATTATGAAAACATTTGGGTGGTTGTGAGTAAAAATAACTGCAAAATTGGATATATATTATGATAAGCATAGAAAATATATAGTTAATTAAGTTTAAAGAACACATACAAAGTTAAATTTAGTTGTATTTAAGTGTAGAAATTGCATGCCTTTTCTTTTAAAATTTTAAGTTAATTTCTCTAGATTTTGATTGTGTAAAAAAGTGATATTTACTCTATTTAGAAAACTATTTTATCAGAAGGATTAACTGTCCAACACAGGTAACACTGTTCATTCTCCTTTTCAACAGAAAATTGAAGGCCTTCAAGAATGTAGAAATTTAGAAAAATTATATTTGTATTTCAATAAGATTTCTAAAATAGAGAATTTAGAGAAATTAATGAAGCTGGAAGTTCTTTGGTTGAACCACAATGCAATAAAAAATATCGAGGTAAGATAATTCTGATTTTCATGAAAAGCCAGTTACCACTGCAGAATTTAAACCACAGCATTCACAACTATATTAATGTTAACTGACAAAACATTTATGGATACATTATGATTAACAAGGAGAACTATTATATATATAGTATTGATAGCTTACAAGTGCTTTGTATACATTAGCATCCCTCTTTATACAAGCCTGGAAGTAGATGGTCTTTGTTTTTGAAAAGTTTTCGGAAATGGAGGTTTAAAAAAACCGTAGCTTGCCATGGATTATAAACACACTGGATGATTGCTTTCCCAGACATTCCACATTTCTGTCTCTCTCTCTCTCTCTCTCTCTCTCTCTCTCTCTCTCTCTCTCTCTCTCTCTCTCTCTCTCTCTCTTTTGCAAATAGTTTCTCCAGGTTTCAACTCAAGTGAGTAAAGATGGCTTCTTTGTACCCATGATCCTCTGGGTGTTTGAAGCACACAATGTCCAGTGTTGAGATCACCCAAGGAATTAACTCAATTGATCATAGGTTTTCATGATTTTTTTTTTAAGTTACATGTTGTCTGCATTTTTTAGGGCTTGCAGACTTTGAAGAATTTAAATGACCTCAACCTTGCAGGAAACCTAATAAGCAGCATTGGTATGTACTGTTTTCCTTAGCATTTGAGAGAATGTGGTAATAAAATCTTATCAGCACAAAAAGTATATGCTTAAATGTTTTTCCTTGATATCTTCGTAAAGCATTTTCAAACTCTATTATTCAAATGTGAAAATACTAGCCATTAAGCAATGGTTACTAATTAAAAAGTGATTTCTTTCATCTTACTGACACACAAAAAATAATAGCCATATATAATTCACAAATATGTCAGGTTATAGAAAAATAAAGATAAAACAAGAAATTTCATTTTGTTTAGACCCAGGATACTGGGCATGCTACACCTCTGAGCCACACTTTTAATCCTCACTTTTAATGTTTCTTTAATCTTGTTTTTAAATTAAAGGTCGATGTCTTGACCCCAATGAACAACTGGAAAAACTAAATCTTTCTGGGAACCAAATTAGTTCTTTCAAGGTATGTTTAACTGGAATAATTATTTCTCCTTATCAACTGAGGTTATAAACCATATTATTTCAGATCATACACTAAGCAACCCCCTTTTCAGGAATGATTTTGGCTAGTCTGGGCTTCCTGGTGCTTTAGAGAATTTGAGAGACACCTGTTAAATTAGCCTTAATGATCTGACGCTGTTAAAACCACACTAGTAACTATTTACTTGTCTTAGGATACCATTTTCTCTTAATCTTCCCCCAGTCTTTCTGGATAAATCTCTTCAATTTCTCGGCTTCACCCTCTACCAGCATTTGAAAAGTGGACTTCCCCTGAGCAGTTCATTTCCTTCTTATTTCAATCTGAATTCTTTGTCTGGTAACATCAGGTCTTACAATTTTAATCTACTGATTACTTCTAATCAGTAAGTCTACATTCCCTGACGATTCATCAGAATTAACAAACATCTCTTATCCTAACTCAAGCTGCTGTCCCCTCTCCTAGGCCTCCTCCTCCTGCTGTCTTTCCCATCTTCCTAATGGCATGTCCTTTCTTTCAATTACTTAAGCCAGAATCCTTATAGTCATGTTGTCACTTTGAACGGGTATCATTCCTTCATATCCCACACTCAGTCCATCCACCAATCCTATTGGTTCCCATTTGGCATGGCTGTCCATATCTTACCACCTGCATCATTGTCCCATCTTCGGGCAGCCTGCATCATCGAGGAGAAGGAAAGAAGAAAACTAACTTCTCTCTAGCTCTCCCTCTATTTTCCTGTCTCTACTCTGAGTCTATTTCTGTACAGCAGACCTCGATGGAACTCTTTAAAATACGCCACACCAAATTCCTCTTCTGCTCAGACCTTCCCTTGGCGTCTCATCTTGTCCACAATAAAGTCTATCCTTGCAATGGCTATGCAACCTATATAATCTATTCCCTTCAATCTTGTCTCTCTGATCACAATTTCTACCTCTCTTGTTTATTCTATCCCAGCCACACTGACCTCTACACCCTAATGACCCCTCACACATTCTCATCATTAGTCTCTTGAATACCTACAAGGTTCATTTCCTTCTCATTTCTTTCAAATCTTTGTTCAGATGTTGCATTTTAAAATGTCTCTCCCCTCTGATTGAGATCAAATAGCAGTAACCCCACAGCCTCCTCAACCTGCAACCCTCTGTTACGCTTCTACTGTTTCATGTTTCCTCATGGCACATCCCCTGCTGGAAAGCAAGTGCCTATTCTGCTCACTGCTGCATCCACAGCACCTACTGCTGGACATGAAATAAATGTCAGTAAACATTGGTCAGCAAAGTATAAGAAAAGAAAGCAATTGAATAAAGGTCTGAATGGTTGTCATAATGTTGGTTTAGAGTTGTCTTTTATAATTTTGACAATGTGAGATTGAAGACCCATATTCAACCACCCTCTTTCCAAAATATTAGAGAAAGATGAGTAGGAATTAATTTTGAGTTAATCAGTATTAAAATTGGTATTCTTTTACTCAGAAAAATGAGGTTCAACAAAGTTATAGAATAGGGAAGAATACATACTTTAAATTTTTTAAATAAAATTTTGCCTTATAAGTTAAATTCCAAGAGAAATATTTGATATAGAAGATCTGCATAATTTTAACAGGCATTGTAAGAGACTCTTTTGGACAGAGACATGGAAGTAAAAAGTGAGGGGTTTAATGAGTAACATCACCCTTGTCATTTGATTTGGATTCAGAGTACCTAAGAGAATACTGGAGTCATGACTGAAAGGCTGATCGGCTCTTAAATATGGACTGCATTCTAAAGATAGCAAAGAGCTGTCACAGTTGTTGAGTAAAGAGATGATATATGATCAGAGATTAAACTTGGGGATAATAAGCCAATCAACATATATTGGTTTGAAGCAGCTGGAAGGAAGCACAGTTAGGAGATTATAGGGCTAGTCTAAATAAGAGATTATGTAAATCTGATTTATGTTATTGACATAATGAGGAGAATGAGAAGAAAAAGGAGAAGAGAATAAGAATACCAAAAAAGAAAAACATTGTTGTTGATTTTCAGAGTTTGAAAAAGAGTCAAATGTAAAGAGTGACGATACAATGCGAATTCCGCTTGTAGTTCTTAGAAAGCTGTAGAAACGAAATAATAGCTAGTTTAGGAAGAAAGACAGTATGTTGAGCTTAGCATACAAGTAGGGCCATCAGGAGAAGATCTGGTATAGACCGTTGGCCATAAGTAGCTGAAACTCAGGCTGGAGCAGTCGGTGTAAGCATCAGTAGGACCAGGCACAGTGGTGCAGAGTTGTAATGCCAGGAGGCAGAGGCAGAGAATCAGAAGTTCAGACACTGGGCTACATAGAGCTTGACTGAAAAAAAAAAAAAGAATCATCAGGAGACATTATCTATGACTAAGTGACCCTAAGCAATAAAGCTGTTGTAAAGATACATATATTTAGGGGAATGGAAGAAAATGAGGAAAGTAGAGAAAGCAACTGTTGGTGTAAAGTTCTGAAAGATGTTGACACTAAAGGGTAAGAGAACTTTTATCAGGACCGTCCACAGTCAAATTCAATTTCAAGAATGGAATGCAAATGCCTCCCCTAACTTGTAATAGAAGCAAATAAAAACATAATTTTAGGCTGATCATATTTTAAGTCATCGATCTTTAAAAAGGATAGTATTCCATGGAAGTAAAATTAGGGTAAAACTTATTCATGTGATGTGGGTAGTTAAGTTTTTAGAGCCTTAGAAAGCATTCAGACAGCTTGTAAGTCTCTTATGGTTTCTATCTTTCAATCTGTTAACTCCCCTTCAAGGAATTCATCCTAAGAAAACCATGTGAAATGTAGACAAAGCTTTAGATTTAAATATATGGAGATTTCAGAGGAGAACAAAGATAAATGGGAAAGATAAATTCAGAGGGCTAAGGAACATACAAAGCAGTAACCTAGCCTTGTTTGGGGTTCAGGACAAAACATACTTGAAAGAAGGGTTTGTTTAAGGCACCCCATGAAAAGGAACTGCCAAGGGAAGAAACAATTCAGACAAAAGTCAGGGTCCATATAAAGGGCCCCTAAGATGGGGAAAGCTGCATCGTGGCTGATGCAAGAACCAAACATTCTATGTGGCTGGAACAGAGCAAGGGAGAGAATCGTGAGATATGCACAGGAAGGTGAGCACAAAACACTGGGAGAATATTACCCTGCCAGGAAGCCAAAGGAAGTTTCTCTTCTTCTGACTTGGCCTTTGGTAGCCTTTGGGTAGTTGCAACCACAGGCTGTGTAAACACAAAGTCCTGGCAGTTCTCAACCTTTCTTTGCAGAGGAGCAGAGTATAGTGGTTACATGAGCATTAGTGAAAATACTGTGTGAAGATTCTTACATAGTGACTAGCTCACAGTAACATTATACTTGGCCTTTTGTGACCCACTTCCTCCAGCAGGACCCCACCTCCTGAATGCCATTCAGCTATGATCTCATCAAGAAATTTGTCCCAGTGGTTAACAAACATTGTTTTGGAGACCAGGAAATACTTGGTGCTTGGGGGTCATGGGCGGCCTTCACTACATACTTGTCTTTATTTTTTGCAGCACTTTAAACATGTAAATGCCCTTGTTGGTTGGCAGACAGAAAGCCAAAGCCCATCCAGGTCTTTGGTATGATTTATTGTTTATACTAGCTTTGTTATTTTCTATAACAAAGCTAAGCCTCTTGGCTAAGAAAACCTTGTCATGGTTTGAAACATGTCCCCCACAGACTCATGTATTTGGGAAGGTCATGGCACCTTTAGGAGGTAGAGTCTTGCGGAAAGAAGGCAATCACAAGGGGTGGGCCTTGAGATGGGTTAGCCCTGTCCTGCTGGAATGACTGAGAGAGTCTGTTCTTGAGTTTGCATGCAACTGCTCTCTATCTCCATAAAGGACGTGACTTAGACCATTTCCAACTTCTGCCAGCCAGCCGTGCCTTTTCCGCCATAATGGACTGTATCTTCCCTCTGGAACTGTAAGCTAATAAATCTCCCTTTCTCCCTTAAGTTGCTTGACTTTGGGTGTTCTTTCACAGCAACATGAACAAACCTATAGGAGAAAATATCTACCCAAACCTTGGGGGAGAAAACAAGGCTGACAAAGAAGGTGACATCTGTATTGGGTCTTGACTGATTAAAACAAGGGGAAAAGGATGGTTGGCTTCAAGGAAACAGGACGCATGATGGTCTAAAGATGGAGAGCCAGGCCCGGTCATGGTGCAGGCCTGAAATTCCAGCCACTTGAGACTACAGGAGACAGGAGGATCGCAAGTTCGAGGCCTGTCTGAGAAACTTAGCAAGACCCTAACTCAAAATAAAATATAGTTAACAATCCAGAGAGGCAACTCGGTGATTGCGTGCTTGCCTAGCATGCACAAGACTCTAGGTTCAGACCCCATTACCCCAATACTGGATGTGGTCATGGAGATTGTGTGAGTGCACACATGTCACACTACACACAAAAAAGCAAAAGTGTAATGGCTTCAAGATCAGGTTAAAGGTGTTAAGCTGAAGCTTCAACCTGAGATTACATGATCAAACCCCTGCACGTCCAGTGCATGTGAAGAAAATGAAGCCCCCCCCCCAAAAAACCCTAGCTTTTAGTTGATCATAATGTATAGAAGTTGAATTTATGGAAAAGTCAAAATGAGCCAGCAGAAAAAATCATTAAAAAGCAAACAAGGAGAAATTCTAAGGTCATTACCTAGATTGAAAAGGGTCCCTAGTCTTTGCTAAGTCTGGCAAGTCTGGAGAGCAAAGGGGCCGAGCAGTCTTTTTCAGAGGGCGCGTGAAAGAAAGCAAAGTCCTGTAGGGACACCAGGGGCAATTGTTAGCTAAAGTCAAGGCAGCAACATTGCTCTAATGAAGTGTCTCTAGAGCTGACTGGGACACAGAAAATTCCTAGCCGTATGTCTGCTGTCTGATTAACAGTTCACCTTTTCTTCAGGAACTTAGCATGTTTTTCACTAGAGAGCAACAGTTCGCACATCTAAATCTAAATACCTTACTGTGTATATGTATGAAATGAGACCATTACATTGAAATGTGGGTGGTCATTTTAAAATATGCGTTCACAGCTTTATCGAACATTGTCGTCCCTGTTTCAGGACCTTACAAACTTGACCAGGCTGTCTCACTTAAAGGATCTATGTCTGAATGACCCTCAGTATAAAACAAATCCAGTCTGCCAGCTGTGTAATTACTCCACGCATATATTGTATCACTTGCCTTCTCTGCAAAGACTTGATACATTTGATGTTTCCGCAAAGCAAATCAAGGAGTTGGCAGATGTAAGTGCATTAATAATCCAGTATCTGTGGCTTAAGTGTGACTACTTAATTGTTTCTGTCTGGCTGTTGTTCAATACATTAAGTAGGATTATGCAGGCAGTTCCTGTCTTTAGTTCTACATTTACCCAACTGTTTCATGTAAAGTATATAAATAAATAGTATTAATAGAATTTGATGGTAATGCTGGAAGACAAAAATTATATAATTTATACAAAGCAAAGAAGGAGATCTAAATAATTTTCATCAATGTTGACTAATTGGACTGCCATAAATTAAAGCTACATAAATTTAAGAGTACAAGTAGTCACATTTTCTCTAGGACAGTATAGATTAAAATTAGAAACTATAAGGTTGGGGGAACTAGGGAGATGGCTCAGGGCTTAAAAGTCTTGAAAGCATGACCTGAGTTCAGGTCCCCAAATTCCACATAAAAACATGCCAGGCAGATATGACAGCAGCCTACAATTTGGGCCATGGAAGACAGAGTCTGGGAAACACCTAAGCAAAGCAGGTAGAACAATCCAGGATGATTTCCCAAATCACCTTTGAGCCTTCACAACAGCCATACACACTCAAGTGCCTTCTTATACACATGCCCACACATACATGTATACACACACACACACACACACACACACACACACACAACATAAAACTGGAATATACTCCAGTTGGTAGAGTGTTCACCTCACATACATGATGCTATGGAGTCCCCTTCTCCCCACTCCCCCACAACACACACACCACCACAAAGGCAGGGTGTGATAGTACACATCTGTAATCCAAACATGGAGGATGTGAAGGCAGGAAGATGAAAAGTTCAAACTCATCCCTGGCTACATGAGACCCTGTCTCAAAAAAAAAAAAAAATTGATTGAAAATACCCATGGTTATGAGAAAAAAAAAGAAAATACCCATGGTTAATGTTAATGCAGCAAATATTAGGTAGATTCTAGATTTCACTATGGCTTAAGATTCCTTGGAAGTGTAAATGGCTCTCCACGTGCTGTGACATCTCCGAAGCAGAAAAGGGGAGAAATTCCAGTGAACCCCTTTGCAAGAGACCACATTGGCATGTCACCAAGGGAGCTATAATTTTATAGCGTGGTTTACAGGGATTCTCCATGCCTATTAATAGTCTTTCCGTATGCTTCTACCTCACCTTGCAGCAGTGACAGTCCCCTTGCTCTGTCTGTTCAGTTGCATCTGGCACATAGTTTTTGACTACCTAAAGCGTGCCGAGATTAAAAATGCCCCGCACATGCTTTTTCACTGTGGCTCACCCTTCTTCTCAGCACAGATTAGGGACGATGTTATCTGCTAGTCTCCTCCTCTTTCTCCTGTCTCCCTAACTCATTCTTTAGCTCATTCCATTCTTTCCCCACTTATCTATGAGGTTAAGACTATTCCCTTCTCCATGTTCACTTCACGAGGTGAATCACAATCGTGATAAGTCTCATGTTCTTATCAACTAGCCAGTACTCCGAGGCTTTAGACTAGGTCCAAGGAGGAATGTCTTCCCCAACAATTCCCAATTAAAAATAGCAGCAGAACTTCCCAGGATCAAGCATATTTTTGAAATGTCCATTACATCTGCAGTTTAATATCAAGTCCAGATTCTAAAAAGATGAGCACAGCAAACAGACTTCACAAAGCAGTTTCATCCAGCTAACAAATAGGCACAGTCCAAGGCACTAGAGATGCCAAATGATCAAAACCATCTGTGCTTTCTCGGAGCTTTCATTCTAATGAGAAAAGACAAATGAGAAGCAATCGAATGATGAAGCCACCAGCCTGTCAAATGTTGATAAAGCTATGCATAAAACAAAACGGGGGAATGACAAGGGACTCTTGGTGAAGGCAGAGAAAGGAATGTTGGCTTTTTGGTGTAGAATTCTCAAGAGAGGATTTGCTGAGAAAAGCAACATTTGAACAGAAACATTACAGAAAGGAGCAAACGCTTAAGTGTCTAAGGAAAGAGCTTTCAGATACCAGCAGCTGCAGACCCCCTAGGCAGGAGCGTTCTGGTGGCGCACAGAGTAGCATACCTGCCCAGGAGAGATGGAACCGGGAACGGCCAGGGCGATGGGGTGAATTGCAGTTCTGTGAGTGAGATGAAACTACTGGAAACCTTGAGCACAAGGGACGTCAGATAACATGCTCTGCGGGGATTCTTCTGATCATGGGTTAATCTAGAGAATCACTGCCCAGAGTGACTCTGTGTCCAGAGTCCTGCTTCCCGGTGTCAGGTGACAGTTAGCACGAAGCGTCACACACATCTAACTAGCTGATACTGTTCTCTGATGGTCCTTTTTTGATTCATACGGCTCTGGGGGACCATTTAGCTTGTGCCCTTTGTAATAAGTTATATTTAGTCAACTTACTATGGTTAATTTATTAACAACTGAATAATACACTTATTAAATTTAAGATAATTAGGTATTAGATTATATAATTCACAAATTTCTAAATATATTTAATCTAAAGCCACTCACTTAGAGCATCGCTCTATAGAGTTAAGGAAAAAATAATTCTTATTTTTTAGCCAGGCTTTTAAAACTATGAATTATATTCACTTAATTTTATACTTTCAATTCTTTTTTAATTTTTTTCATTTCTCCTGAACTGATCAAGTAGAAATAATGTAGCTAAGTTATTTGCTCAATAGTACTGACTCTTTAGTTAAATATACTATTTTATAATTCTATCCATAATATCTTCTGGAAATGAATGTGAATGTATGATACACTTATGCACAGAGAATCTCTGCAGTTTTATATTTTGTATATTAAACCTTACTACAAAGTTCTGTGAGTCCCCACACAATAAGATATGAAAACAGGAGGGACACTGTAAAGTGGAATCAGAGATGGGATTGGATGGTAAAGGGTGAAAACACATAAACTCATTTTATTTATGTTTGAAAGTGCCAAAGAGTAAAAAAAAATTAAAAAGAGGAAATAACAAAAAATTCTGTGAGACACTATCTGTAGCCCACTAATAACTGAGTTAATGAAATTTAATTCAAATTTATGTAGAACTTACTATACTCACATAATACCACCAATCATTGCCTGCCATTTGTTTTAGCTAATCTTTTGTTGTTTTCTTTCTTTTAGAGCACAGCAATGAAAAAAATAATGTATTATAATATGCGTATAAAAACTGTCCAGAGGAATCTTAATGAAGATATTGAAAAACTGAATGACAGGAAATCCAAGTTGCAAAAGTTACCAGAAGAACGAATAAAACTATTCAACTTCATGAAAAAAAATGTAAGAGATGATGATGAAAGATTTCAGTGGTTATCTTAAAAAAATTATCAGATAAGATGATAAAAACCTGTATACATAGGTTTTTTAATTGTTTACCTTAAAATACTTTGATCCAAGCTATTTAATTAAGCTACAATTTTCAGTATAAAAAGTTGTCAATCAAAAATGTGCAGGCTTTTATAGTTGAGAGACTTAATGAATTGTGCTTTTGATTCAAAGTTAAATACTAGACTTAACATCTGCTGATTTTCATTGGATGCCAGCAGAGGGTGCTCAAAATTCACTTTCTTTAAATTACTTAAGCACAGCTTTGCTGGTACCATTAAGTTATACAAGTAGAAACTTCAATTAAATCAAAACTTTTTCAGTTTAACATGTGATTTTTATTTAAAAATGACCTAAGATTACTTTTATGAAAAGTATTATTCGACAAATGGTGTTAGCAAAATAGCCAAATTCTTTGGGAACAAAGGAGTTGAGTCCTTAGTTTACATGTTACCAGAAGTAAATACCAGTGAGGAAAAATTTAAATGTAAAAGTGAAAACATGCAATAATTGAAGGATAAATATGCAGTTGAAATTTATTTAGCAAATCTCAGCCTGCCAGACAAAATAAACACTGGAACTTACAATGGAACAAATGTAGAGTTGCAAAGCAAAAACTAAGATGAACCTGGGCTTTAAAAAATTATTAATAATAGTAAAGAATGAGATTTAGGGAGATATTTAGTTGGCAAAGTATTTGCTACAGAAGTGTAAGAATGTGAGTTCCATCTCTGGAACCCATAAAGAGAAAAATCCCTGCTTCTAGTCCCAAAGTTGAGAAGGTGGAGACAGAGAATTAATTCCTGAGGCTCCTGGCCAGCCATCTTGGTCTATCTTGCCAAGCTCAGGTCAGTCTCAAAAAATAAGGTCAACAGCTCTTGAGGAATGACACTGAGCTTGTCCTCCAACCCCCACAAGCATGTCCACACACATGCCAAATCCCCACACACACCAGCACTCACGCGCGCGCGCACACATACACACACACACACACACACACACACACACACACACACACACACTCCAAAAAAGTTAAGGACAAATGTCCCAAAAAACTGTTTTCAAGAAGCATGACACAAATGAGTTTTTATTTGTAGTATAAAAATATTCGTAACTAAAACAAGATAGAAAGTAGGTATACAAGTAGAAGAATTGAGGATACTTTATAAACTAGCACCTCACAAAAGGATAAATAAAATGGCACATGAAAGAAGATCTCATTGATTAATTTTCAAATATCAATGAACATATCACAAAGCACTTTTATTTATTTAATTGTGCGTGCGTGTGTGTGTGTGTGTGTGTGTGTGTGTGTGTGTGTGTGTGTGAAAAACCACCGGCAAATTCAGGGAACCACCATGGACACCTTCACCTCCTTCTTGTTTATTCTGCCCGGGGATTCACAGGCTGCGCCCTACCAGGACCAGAAACACAGGCAGCCCTTGCTTCCGCCTGGAGTTTATACGTGGGGTCTAGGATCCGAACTCAGGACCTTCTGCCTGCAAGGCAAAGGCTTAACCCCTGAGCCACCTCTCCAGCCCCCACAAAACACTTATACTTATAAAGCTATCAAATCATAACACACGGCAGTCTTGGCTGGTGCAGATAAGCACAGCATGCTGTGGGGCATGATGGGAGTGCAGCTGCAACCACATGGCCTAGGAATGCTTCAAGCTCAGAAGTCTGCTTTGAGTACTTTATTGTAATCATCTCTACACTTTTAATAACAACATAAATTTGAAGCCTCTTAAATGTTTAACAAAAGCCAATCATTTTAAGGCAAAATACTATGTGATGTTAAAGACTGAGGCTTTGAAATATATTTAATACCTTTTCAAAAATGAGCATGTTTTCATTGTCATTAGCAGGATATTCTTAAAGTGTTGATAAAATTTAAATTATTTGAATAAAAACCATAGGAGACCAATATAATGATTGAAATGATTTATCTTTGCCACTCTTATATGTAAATGCATTTTTGAGTTGAGTATCCCTTAACCAAATGTTTGGGATCAAACATATATTAGATTTTGGAGTTTTCAGTTTGAAATATACACATGCTCAACCAATATTAAGTAAAATCAGCATGTGTGAAAATGAATGCATATTACAATACAAGTTTTCAAACATGTAATTTGCTTTTAACAAGATAGGCCTATTTTAATGAGGAAATACAAGTGATTGGTAAATTTCTTTTTATATGCTTTATATAGTGCAATTTATCTTGAAATCCTACAAGTTTGAGATTGGAGTGAGGCCAAAAGGAATTTTTGTCTTAGACCCAAAATTTAAGAGTCCCTAAAGACAAAGTAATCAAGATAAGCAATATCAAAGGACAGTTTTATATATCTGAATTAATGTCAAATCAAAAGTCTATTATGAACAGCAAACACCAAAATATTAAAATCTGAAAAAAATAGTACTTTTGAGCTTTTAAGAGACTGAGACAAAAGAAAAACTGTCATTAAAAATGACATTATTTGAAGTTTAGATTTTGATTTACACCACCAAATCTAGTATTTATTATAATTTTACTTTGACTTTCATAAACAAAGTCAACAATATTTAATGATCCATTTCTTTGCTTGTCTTATTTTCATTGAGAAGACTGTGTCATATTTTCTGTATTTAAATACTAGTTCAAAAGAAATAGCAGAATTGGCACCAAAATTGCAGTCACCTGTTCAGCATGTTTTTTATAAAGGTTGGCCCATTCATTGTCTAGGTTTGATCATGTCCCTTGACTATTAATAAATCTCATTAAAATTCAAATATACAAATGTAGACTTTACCTTTATCATATTTTACTTTTATTTTGCTCTCTGGCATTTTGTTTTCCACAGCTGGAACGGGAACTGGCAGAGGTCAGGGGATCTGGCAAAGCGGTCAGTGAGAAAGCCAATAATGGTAAAGGAAATGAGGTTGAAAAACCAAAGAGCTGTGAAATGACCCCAGAAGAGTCAATCCTGCAACAGAAGATACTGACAAAACTAAATGCCTTGAATGAAAGGGTCTCATTCTGGAACAAAAGACTAGATGAGTATGTTTAGTGAACTGTTGGGTCATCAGATTTGAATGAATAAGAATGAAAGAATAAGAGTGTTTGGAGCTATGTAGCAGTTACTCTCTGTTGCTGTGAGATACCACTCAAACTCAAGCAACGGAAGGGAAGAAAAGGTGATTTCTTTGGCTTATGGTTCCAGCGGGGAAATGCAGTCCGTTGTGGTGGAAAGGCATGGTTATATCACAGACACTGGAGGCGGCTTAAGTCACTATGAACATCATGGAGGCTGAGAGCTCGAAATGCAGGCTGCAAGAGCTGACTTCCCAAGGAAACAAGGAGGGAATAACTAACCTAAAAGTCTACTCCCTATGACTGCCTTCGTCCAGCAAGGCTCCACCTCCTAAAGGTGCCACGACCTTTCCAAAGAACTAAAGATTCAAGTACATGAGCCTATGGGGGCAACTCACATTTCAAACCATGACACGGGCTATTAGGTGAGCTTAGTTGCCTGCTGGGGACATGGAATAAATTTCAGAATACGAAGTGAAACACGAACTGGGTTTCCAGTTCCAGTTCCTGGCACACACAGGTACTACTGGTTCAAAGCTGGTAATATGGACTTGGACTGCTGCGGTTCTTATTGAAGGGCAGGGAACTTCTCCTGAAACGCTTCGTGCCACATGGCCGCTCTATTGTATGAAAACTAGAAGCAGTAGAGAGAACACAGAGGTGGGACCCAGCAAAGAACATGTGCGGCTCTTGCTTGGCTCCCAGTACTCTTACTTGCCAAGGCATTAAGTAAATGAGCTAGCCTGTCCTGTAATAATATTGACAGCAGTAGACACATTTGAGGAGGGCCTGTTACTCCATGCCAAGTAACCCTCAAATAGGCTTCTAAAACATGGTGCTAATAGTAGTCCCATTTTACTGAGAAGACGGCATCTTACAGTTATTCTGCATGTTGCCGATAAATCCAAACAGCCTAAAGGAAGGACTTTTAATTTTGGTTTACGGTAGTCTGGTTACAGTTCCTTGTCCAGCTTGGCTAGAGAGCTCACATCAATAACAAGGACTGAGGAAACTGGCCACAGCATGTCCACATAACAGCTAAGAGAAGGACTATCCTTACTTGTCAGACCAGCATGTCTGGCCAAGTATACCGAAGGATGCCCACTTCCTCACCCATTTTTCTCCCTATCCACCCGCCTTGCTTGGAGCTTAACCCAGACATCAATTCTTCACAATGTGCCCAGAGCTCTGAACCCTCAACCATCAAGCTGGCACTGAGATATTAAAAGGAAAACTAGCTCTCTGATTTGACATAGCATTAGAGCCAGGCAAGTCTTCCCACCTTCCACCTGTGAAGTTAACAAAAAATCTTGTACTTATTTGATTTAACTGCTAACACTAAAATATCTTTATCTATTGAAAAGAGGGATCTGGTGTTAAGCCACTTTTTGAAAACTATGTACAATGTTAAGGCTGTGAGTATTGTATCAGTCTGATACTCATGTGTTTCATCTTTGGTAGAATTGAAGCAGTTTATCGTGTTGAAGTAAAGAGAAAGAAGAAAAGTCATGGCTTGCTGACCCCATTTTTGCTAACCGAGTTGGAAACTGTGGGAAATATCCATTTTGAAGAAGGCAGTCGAGCCGATGACTGGTAAATCTGAACTCTAAATATGGCTTTGAAAATATTTTAAGAACTCAGGATTATGAACCAGGTTATGAATTTATAATTTTAAAATGTCCCGTTTTTCAAGACATCTCGTCTGGATACTCCTCTGTTAAAGCCCAGTGGTTATCTCGCACTCACTTATACATGTATGTGTTTACATCATTTTCATGAACCAACCTGGAAGACATGCTAATAGTATATTGCTACTCTTTATCCAATTTTCCTTAGCTGAAGTTTCTGTCCAGGCATTGTTTTTAAGTATATGTATGCCTTTGCAGAGTTCTGGGTTCTGGATACTGGTCGAGAAGCCAGAACAAAGCAGGATGCTGCTGTATCAGGGGCAGCAGCAAGTTGCCCCCTGAAAGCCTGTCCCGTGGTTGTCCTGCAGGCTGATGACTGAAACTGAAGGGCACTGCACCTTGGAAGAAGGCAGCCACTTAGATCAGGACTTCAGGCATAAAGCCCATAAAGACAAAGATGGCCGAAATGACCAGAAATGAATAAGATGTGGGTATCCACACTTAAGAACCACCCTGCAAGTGGCTACAAGAAGGTAGTTAGGTTGTCACAATAGGAGGGCATTAGAAATTATTCTTTTTTTAATTTTTATTTATTTTTGCATGTGCGTGTGTGTGTCTCTGTGTGTGAGTTTGTGTGTGTGTGAGTGTGTGAGTGTGTGTGTGTGTGTGTGTGTGTGTGTGTGTGTGTGTCTGTGTGTACATCAGAGGGCTCTGTGTTTGCCTGTGGAGGCCCAAGGGTGACTTTGGGAATCATCCTGGATTGTTTCTACCTCCTTTTTGCTTTGTTCTGGGATTTCCCAGGCTTCACCCTCCAAAGCCAGAAGTGCAGACTGATACCATTTCTACCTGGCATTTTTACATGGGATCTGGGATCCAAACTCAGGACCTTCAGCTTGTAAGGCGTAACCCCTGAGCCATCTCTCCAGCCCTAGAAATGATTCTTGAAGAAAAAAAAAAAAAGAAAAGAATGTGAAAAGAATCAAACCAGGCTTTGATTTCTCAAGTGTAAAAACTAGAAGGTGTCTATAGGGTGCACAAATACTCTTTCATTTCACTTGTCTTTCAGCCTATTTAGGAAATAATAGGATTATTTGTTAGAACTAGCAATATAGTTCCATTTATTTTTAACCTCTTGCAAGGTAATCTCTTAACAAACCAAGATCATCACTGAAAAATATTAATAGCAAAATGGCTGTAAGACCTCATCTATAATTAATCAACCTGGTCTAGTAAGTTGGATGGTTTTGATGCATCTTGACAAGCACCAGCAAAGCATTAACTTGGTTTGTAATAAGAATAACTTTGGTCCATTCGAAGAGGATAATCAGATGTGTACTGACACAATATCAAGGACTGCTTTTTGTACTTTAAACATTCTGCAAACTTAACCACCTTACACACCTGCTCTTTTATGTATGTTAAAAAAAATACCCAAAATGTTTTTAATTGCTAGATACTTCATTTCAAGTTGTTTTATTTAAACATTGACGTTTCTTATTAATTTTTTCTTTCTTGTGTGCAGATGTGAGTGTGTACGTGTGTGCAGGTGTGTGTGGGTATGTATAGAAGAGGGCTCTGTGTGGAAGTCTAAGGGTGACTTTGGGATTCCTTCTGAATTTCTTTACATTCTTATTGCTTTGCTTTGGGGCTTTCCAGGCTCCACTTTCCAGAGCCAGAAGTACAGGCCTCTTCCTTTTCCACTGGTGTTTTACATGGTATCTAGGATCTGAACTCAGGTCTTTTTGCTTGCAAGGCAAAGTTTAATTCCAGAACCATCTCTCCAGCCACTCTTAACAAATTTTTAAAGCCAAAGCTCTGTCATTTAAACAATTTTGTTTGAGTATATCTAGAACTTGGAAAGGTTTTCTATTACAGTAACCTTTTTAACTTTAGCAAAATATCTTTGGAGATTGTCATAGTTAGGTACAGGTATCAACTTGCTAGTTAAGGGTTTGAGCTTTGGGCACATTTGTGGAGAATTAGTGGTTGGGTTAAGCCCAGAGCAAACCTGCAGGGGATTGTCTGGCTGATGGGGAAGGCCTATGGTAGGTGGGACTAGACCCTAAAATAAAATACAGAGAGCTGTATTGAGAAAGTTGGCATCCTTGTGTAGACTTGGCCAGACATGCTGGTCTGGTAAGTAAGGGTCGTCCCTCTCGCAGCCATTACGTAGAGATGGTGTGGCCAGTTCCTTTGGCCCTGGTGTTGGCGCATGCTCTCCTGTCAAGCTGGACTGCAGACTGTAACTGGACTATTGTAAGGAAACAAACCCCTTGTTCCCTTAAGCCGTTTGATGGTGACTTATCAGCAACCATGTAGGTGGACTGCAACAGAGATTTCCACTTTGTTTCTTGTTTCTTGGTGTCATTTCATGAAGTACAGTTGCTACATTTCTGAGATTTTACATCTTCTCTCTCTTTGTGTGTGTGTGTGTGTGTGTGTGTGTGTGTGTGTGTGTGGTGTATTCTGAGATTTTAAAGCTTCTTATTTTATAGACTTGCTAGTTACTTGGATTGCTACCCCTGTGGCCATGTCATTATAGCGTCAGATCGCTGACCTTTGCTTTAGCTGATGAGTTACTCATATAGCTGAGTATATAGTCACTAGCTGAAGTTTCTATGTTGCTTTATAGATACTCACTTAACAATCTGACTTTGTGTAGACTTACAGTGACTGATCTCTTTTCATTGAAGTATGTCAATAGTGTAAATTCATGAGTATCATGATATATGTACTTGGATTATATCTGTGCCCCATAATACCTTCTTTTTTTCCACCCTTTCTTTCTACATCCAAAACATACATCATGGGGTTAGGGAGATGGCCCAGTGGATAAAGCACTTTCTCTACAAGCATGAGAACCTGTCTTCAAATCTCCAGCATTCAGGTAAAATTTGACATGACTAGGTTAGAAAGATGGTTCAGGGGTTCAGCATCTGCCTTGCAAGCAAAAGGACCCAAGTTCGGATCCAGGTTTCCCTGTTTAAAAAAAAAACACCAGTGGAAATGGTGGCATCTTACACTTCTGGTTCTAGAAGGTGGGACTTAGGAAACCCCAGAGCAAAGCCATAAGGAAGTGGAGTAATTCAGGATGTCACCTTTGAACTTCTGTAGTCAAACACAATAACCTCTGATAGACATAGACATACACACATACAAAAAAAAAAAAAATCTGGTCATGACTGTGCGTACCTGTATCCTAGTGTTGAAGGGTGAATCAGAAACAAGCAGATCCCAGGGAGCTCACTGGCCAGCCCAGCCAAAGCTTCTCAATGAGAGGGAATAAGGCAGAGAGAGAGAGAGAGAGAGAGAGAGAGAGAGAGAGAGAGACCAAAGTTGTCCTCTGACCATTGCATGTATGTGCACGATCACACCGTATACATATACACACAAGGTTTCATGCTGTACTATTTTAAGGCTCTATAACAGTAAAAGTTTTTCATACTGATTCTATTTGAAGTCATTCAATTGAGCCTTTGTTGGGGATCATATAGTGCATTTTCATAGATTAGACTGAGCTTCAACTATTTAAAAAGCCTATGTGTTTTATGTTTGTAAAAAGAAACTATCACTTTATGTTGATGAAGATCTTAGTCTGTGCTGTGTGTTAGTATGGCTGCTCATAAGCCAGGTCTCACTGAATGGAGATACGTTTCTTTCTCTCTCTCCATATGTAAACATTTTGTTTTCTTTGTCTTCCCTGGCAGTCTGTTCTACTCCTGAATTTTTGCAAGTTACTTTCTGTGTGTTTGTGTGTGTGCACGCATGTGTGTGTGCGTGTGCGTGTGCACGCGTGTGTGTGCGTGTGCACACGTGTGTGTGTGTGTGTGTGCGTGCATGTGTGTGTGTGGTGTCTCAGACTTCAGCTTTGTATTGCTACAAGTTCGGTGTTTCTAGCTGTAAGTTTGGTTTTTCTGATTTCAGACTAATAATTCAAACTCAACAAATCCAAAAGTGAATCTACTATGAAGTATCAGAATACATTTCTGCCTCCTTATCTCTACCCTGTGCAATTTTAAGACAAGATTGTAATTTTATGGTGACCAGCTGAGGGCAGCAGAGAGAGCCCCCAGTCAGTCTTGTCCTTGAGAGCTTCACAGAGCTGGCAAACCTTCCTCCTCCTGTACTTGGATCAAATTTCTTCTTGAAAGATCTGGCCTAAGACTTTTTGTAAAGTTCCTCCTCATTCCCTACTCCAAATCAGTTGTCCTGGGGCATGTCAGTGTAGAAACTGTTTTTGTTATGGTTTTATTTGCCTGTGGTATGTCTGCCTCCTTTGAAGCACAGGCTTTGGGGTAGCCAGGGACACAGCGCCCTCACTTCCTAGCCTGACTCAGGAAGTTCTGTGGACAGTCTGAGAGGGGATGCTGATGCTCACCAGCATGATCCAGTGGTGGTGACGGACCGCGTTGTATTCAGTATGCATCTTGATGTGGCATGGAGCAGACATGTTGAACTAGGCCCTGGTGAGGAAGAGTGAGATAGTCATGCTCACAGGTTTCAATCTAAACTACCAGTTAGATGTTAATGCCAGATACTGAGATAGAAAATATTCCAGAGAAACAGGTTTGGGCCAGGTGCAAATAAGGTAGCTTTGCAAGGCCTTTCACATACCCAAACAGCTACTTTGAGGTAGAAAGAAAGGTTAGAAATTAAATAGACTTCAGCTTTGTATTGCTACAAGTTTGGTGTTTCTAGCTGTAGGTTTGGTTTTTCTGATTTCAGACTAATATTCATATATTATATTCATATCAGATGAAATCACCTACAGAGAGTACTTATGAAAATAAGAAGGCTAAATACTGGTCTTCCAATATTTCAAAGTCTATCAGAGGCTGGGGAATATAGCTCAGTGGCAAAGTGCTTCTCCACATGTAGAAGGTCCTTAACATAACAAAACAAAATACAGCAATAGAAAATGAAGTGTATCAGAGAAGATCAGGTAAGGAAAACTCTGAAGGCACAGCCAATAAGTGGGTGGCAGAAATACGTTATTGCATTGAAAATAATAAGTAAAAAAATTCAAAAAATGAAGAATATGCAAGCAACATAATTTTTATATACAAGAGATATATAATATACAATAAAATTTTCAAATTTTAACATATTCTTTTGTGACTAGTTGAATAAACATGCTAGTTTGGACCCAAAATAGAAGTATATCTAATTTGGTATCTTTAGCCAAAAACAAAATATGAACAATAACTTTTTCCCATATAATTTTGTGTTCTTCAACGTTTTAAGGGAAATGTGTGGAATTCTTATTTATGGGAACTTTGTTTTTCCCACATAGGTTTAATTCCTGCTACGAATTAGTTCTCTCGCGCTTCTGTACTTGGGACTTCAGAACATATGGTATTACAGGAGTAAAAGTCAAACGTGTCATAAGAGTTAACAACCGTATTCTGAGGCTGAAATTTGAAGAGAAATTTCAAAGGTTTTTGGATGATGAAGATCTACATGATCCAGAGTAAGACACTGAACTCTGTAACAAGCAGTTTTATTGAAGTATGCTTTCTTTTACAAAATAACATTTACTGTTTTTAAAAAATTATCCATATGAAAAATGCCAGCATATCTTGTCCATGCATCTCCTCATAAATTTTCCTTACTGAGGCTCCTTTGGAAAGTGGGCTTGGGGAAGTCCAGGTGTTAATAGTTTAGGATTATCCATTGCAAAGAGGAATGCATCCCATTGGGGAGATTATCTTATCAATGTGGTTATCAATGACTGAACTCATTTTTTGAACTCAATTCTCAACCTTTTTCTGTTGCAGGAGCTACCGAAAGATGCTGGAGTACCTTTTTTATGTTTTTGATCCTGAAATTAAAGTGAAGAAAAAGCATCTGCTACAAATACTTGAAAAAGGATTCAAAGAGGGTGATAACAGCAAGGTAGCATACCACGTGGCTTAAAGGCTGAGTTCTTCCTCCTGTCACTCAACATGGCTCAGGGTTCCTCCCTTTATCTGCATAACAAATCTGTGTCCCTGTTTCACAAACCCTGGGTGATGAAATCTGAGGGACAGTAAGGGAGGTCCATGAGTGGCTTCATAACTCTGTGATGTAGTCCTTTTGTTGGTGACCTTGAAGTCTTAAGGGCTATAATTCTACTATGAACCTTCTCTTGCTTCCACCATACTTTCTTCTCACCCAGATTTCTCTTTTCTTTCACTGATACCATTTCCATCTGCCTCAATGTCATTCCGTACTGTTACGTGAGAACCTGTGACCAGCGCGGTTATCTCCCTTTCCTGAGTGGGATCCGTGGGAATTGAAGTCAGGCCAGGTCAAAAGGGAATTTGGAAAAGCCAAAACCAAATCAAATTTATTTTTAAATCTTTATATACCATGAAACAGGGGGATGACATCTGTACATTGCTAGGACTACAGCCATAGGCAAGGTCAACAATAGATGAGGCCACTACTAACAATACAGCCCTGCCTATCTTTAAACATCCTAATAAGTCTTAAAGACCTCAAAAGAACAGGTAGAAATATGCAGAAAACACCTTCCACCTCCCCCAGTTTCGAGGTAGGATGAGAGCCACCCTGCCACTATCTGGAGAGGCCATCAGGAGGCCGTCAATCTCTATTGTTACTAAGCAACAGGTGACCACCTGCTACCACTGGCTGCTGGGAGTGTCCTTCCACTTCCACCTCAAGAAACCAGAGCCATAGGCTTCAGTGTTCCCTACACTGTTGGTATTGCTTTGGCACTGTCCACTCCAGAGCCCCAGGATGTCCAATCAACTTTTCTTGGTCCCCCTGTTTTAACAGGCAATTGTAGCCCATTATCACAAAGTGGTGCTTCCTAGCCTTGTTCATATCATGAGGCACATAAAAAATGATAACGTGTGCTTGAATCCTGCTTTTACTATCCCTTGTCTATGCCCTTTTTTCTTTTGAGACAGGGTTTCATATAGCCCATGCTAGCCTCCAGTTGCTGTGTAGCCAAGGATGACTACTGATCCTCCTGTCTCTACTTCTCAAGTGTTTGGTTTACAAGCATGTACGTGCCATGTTAGAACTCAAGGCTACATCCCCAGCTCCTCAGCGTATTTCTTTCTGTCTTATAAATTGAGGCATCTTGGGTTCTGAAGGTGGGGTAAGGATGGAACTAATACTTGCTGTGTGTTTCCCACTGTGCTGAGTGATTTATCTCTTGCACCTCCCAAAAGAGATGAATGGTTTCCTTTAATTTTCCCAGTATCCCTTCAGCTGCTCTGCCCACTGGAATAGCCTCCACTCTCATGTGACCCTCTTAGAAATGAGGCTGGTTCAAACCAAGAGTGCCCAAAGCTTAATCACCAGTTTTTAGAGACCTGGTATGGAGAAATTCCTATAATATTGTATATTGACTATCTGTTGAAATGATAACCATAACATATCTCTTGAAACTCTCCTCTGGCTTCCATGTTAGTACACTATTGCCCCTCCTGCTTTTTGATTGTCTATACATGGGAATACTATGATGTTAAAGTCTATAATCTCTTCTTTTTCCAAATGCCAGCAATTACTCTTTGTGAAGATCCTAGAAATAGGAGAGCCTGCAGAAGACAAGAGGAACTAGAGTTGAATGCCGTCATATAAATTCATTTTGTAATTCATTTCGTCTTTCTCAAGAAATGGCTCTGGGGACTGGGAAGATGGCTTGGGGGTTAAAGTCTTTACCTCACAAGCAAAAGGGCCTGAGTTCAGATATCCAGATCCCACATAAAAAGGTCAAGCACATACAGTGGCTGCCTGTAATTCTAGCCCTGGAAGACAGAGACTGGGAAACCCCAGACCAAAACGATAAGGTGGAAACGCAATCTAGGATAATTCCTGATGTCATTTTTGAGCATCCATAGGCAGATGCACACTCAAATGCCCTCTTGTACACACACACACACACACACACACACACACAAATAAAATACATTAAGAAATGGGCTGTGTCTAATAGATAGCTTGTAAGTAGTTTAGATGCAAAGTCTCACGTAGGTTTAGTTGTATTTTTGTACAATGGCGAGCTGGCTAGAGTTGCAAAGAAACTAATTTCCATCTAGTTCCATCACCAGTTATAGCAAACGACCCAAACGAGGTATTACTGCACTTATGATTCTCCCAAACACAACTCAAGGCCATATTACATTTTGATGAAATAATGCTTTCTGCTCCCCCAACCCCTGCAGCAAATTTATTTATTCTTAAAGGCTCAACTCAAGGGCTTTCATCTCTCTGAAAACTTTCCTGATTGTTAACCAGTGGGAGGCTTTCTTACTGGGTTCGCAAAATGCAACTGTGGTCATGGCGTAGCTTCACAATGCCATGCGGATAGACTCTAACTAAATAAATACTGATGCTTATTGCAGTGTGGAAAGATCATCGCTGAAATAAGGAATCTGTGATCATAAGAAGCATACTTTAAGTGTTTGGCTTTTTAAAGAACTACTTTGAATAACTAGTTTTAATAAGATACATAGGTGGCATTTCAGGAAAGATATAATTCTAAATCATTCAGCTAATAATAGAAAAACAATGGTAAATCTAAATGTCTCCAACTGAGACAAAAACAATTCACAGGCTGAAGATCTGTAGTTCTATCCTTGGAAAAAGCATGTAATCTCTCTCTCACCCTGGGTTTCATTATGCAAACTAGAGATTTTGGTACGTTTTTTCAGAGCCGATGTACCCAGTGATTTCAGTACCCTGATTTTTCAAGAAATGAAGTGTCATGCTTAAAAATAAGATTTCCATGCATGAACACAATAAGAAATGTTTTGTTTCTAGAAAAAAAAGTAGACTAAGATGAAAGTTTTGTCATGACAACCCTCAGTGACATACTGTCTGGTTCCCACAAGACAAGGTCGCTAGTGGGACACTCACTGAAAGCTGCTGTCCCCCACCACAATCTTCTTCCGGGAACAAACTTTTATAAACTTTTAAAATAAACTTATTTGTATATGAAGTTTCAGTATTTAAAAGGCTTTGCAGTGTGACATTGCATCTGGAGATTTATCTACTTCCCAATGAGTCTGGCCTGCAGATTTCTTAGCTCTATCAACATAAAATAATAAACCTCTGGCATTGAAGCAGATGTGTTGTCCACTGTGCAAGAAAAGTCTTCAGGTTCTGCTTTTTTTCTTGGCAGCCGCCCCTCAGAAAAGAAGCCGTTGCTCTTGTTAACAGCCTGAGTATGTGTGAGTGTCCCCGCATTAAGTTTCTACAGCAGAAGTCCAAGGATGAGAAGAGAGGCCTTTTGGAGCCCGAAATCTTCAGATATGGTAATGTGAATGCAGCGCTTCTGAACTTCAAGTCTTTTAATTCATTTGCATTTTTCATGTCATCTTTAACACTTAGTTTTAACAGTCCAAGAGATTTTGTTCAAATCACTTTATGTCGTATTCGCCAATATAGCTATCCATGACTTTCTATTCTTTTAGCTCCAGGGTCAATTCACATTATTTTGCAAATAATTATTGTGTGTCTGCCTTAACAGGAAGACACTTACATGTTCTTCCGATGTTTCACCCAATCTATATGTATGCTTTTCAGTTTGCTTTTGTTCACAGTATAGCATAGAAATAAACTCAATGAGTATGTAGGTGTACTTTTTTATACACAACAAATTCACAAGAAAGAGAACTGACCTTACATGAAGTCATCAGCTACAGAACTCCAGAAGGTGGGAGTTGTTTGTTCTGAATCATCATAATATAAGATGGTAGGAATATTTGTTTATAAATTTCAATCAAGAGTCAGATTATAAGTGTATGTAGATTATAAATTGTGTAAAACAAACTTTTGGTGGTTTTATTAGTTTACAGTTGTTTATAGCATCATTGAAGCTTACTAATGTAAGCTTATTAATTAATTTTAATTATTACTTATTAATTCTTACTTATTAATGTAAGTATAAGAACTAACTCACCCCTGGCAGGTTTGCCTACAGGTTGGGAGAAAAGGATGCTCATCCTGCTTCTCTTGCCTCTCCTTACTCCACTGCATGCTTCAGTTGTGCTGTCATGCGGTTAGCTTTGATAAACCAAGCACTTTCTCCTACATGCTACCCTGCAAATACTAATAGTAACATGAACATAGAATTCAGTTATTATTATAGGGGATACAAAAGAATGCACAGTCAAGAGAATAATCAAGTCAGGAATTAAAGGGATATCTAATCTCTGATCTCAACATTTACTAAACATTAGCTAGCCAGAAAGTTGATTCATGCTTGGTTAGAGAGGTCTGCTATAGCAGGAATTATAGCTCATTGGTAGAGGGTCTACCTAGCATGTGTGAGACCCTGGATTCAAGCCTAGCCTAGGAAAGTATGCATGCACATGCGCACACACACACACACAGTCTCACACTTACTTAAATTGTGTTTTATAGTCCTTCATTTATCTAAAAACACTTCAAACATCAATCTGATGACTAAATCAAAGACTCATTATTTTAAAAAATGTTTGCTACTTATAAGCCATTCTTTTCCATTTCCGTCATAAGAAAGCTTTCTGACATTCTACATTTATTTTAATCCTCCGAGACTATGTTGTTCAAAACAATCTGGTTCTCCCTATTTACATTTTATATCTTGTGCACAGTAAAGAACCATTTGCTGGTTCATATATGATTAGAAATTATTTTTCCAGTTTTATTGACTCATAAGGATCCTCAGTATTCAGTGACTTTTAGGGATCTTCAGATTCTAAAGGGAAAAGTTGTTTTTCCATTCAGTAGACATATATCAAGTGCCTTCGAGGATCTAAGCTATAGGTTAGGAGGTACTGCTGACACAGAAACAAATTTCCACTCAGTTAACACCATCGAAATTTTTTTATATAACATTTTTTATTATCTCCGCTCATACATACTTAACAGGTACACCAGTTCCCTCCCTCCCTCCTCCTCCCCCCACCCGTCTGTCTGCTCACCCTCCCCTCACCCCTCCCTCCCCGCCCCCCAGTGCCTCCCCTCTCCCAATCCCCGGAGAATCCTTTAATGTGCATGCCAGACTCTCCTCTGGGTCCTCCTCTCCGATGACATACAAGGACCCAGCGGCATTTCCCTGAACCCTTTCCTGTGTTCCCCTTAAGCATAGGAACACTATTTTGGCTGTCAATCCCTTGCCTCCAAGGATCTTGGTGCTTTTAGCAAATGCTAGACTTTGTGGGGACAATAGTGTGTTGGACATTGCGCAGGGCATGTAAAGTCCAATTATGATTGCTTCGGCCCTAACTTGTGTGGAGTATCTTGCATATCATTGCTCCTCCCATCCTTGTGCTCTTACACTCTTACCACCCCCTCTTCCGCAAATCGAAATTTATTTTAAAAGACTGGGTGGTGGGGAGATGGCTCAGTTAATAAAATGTTTGCTGCTAAAGCTTGAGGGCTTGAGTTCAATTTCCAGCACCCACATAAAAGCCCAGCATAAGCATTCGCATAAAGTCTGTTTGCAGAAGTGTGTGCCTATGATCCCAGCACAGAGGAAAGGGAGTGGAGACAGGTGGAGCCCGGGACTTATGGTCAGCCAGTGTGGCCCAGTCATTGAGCTCCATGTATGGTGTGAAGTGATAAAAGAAAGACACCCTGACATCAACCTCTGCTTTCACATGCATACACCATGGGCATGTACACAACCACATTACTGAACTGCCAATCCTACTTTCTTTATGGAAAAGCATTATTTACAGGTGGCCATTATTCACTCTGTGGCCCATGCTGGCCTACAACTCACTTTGTAGTTTTGATTGGCTTAAAAGTTTCAATGACCTCCAACCTGTATCTCCTAAGTGCCAAGATTATAAACATGAGCCATTATGCCCAGCCCCTACACTCATGTTTACTATAATCACAGGGTTCTTTTTCTATGTGAAACTCATTTGTTCAGTGAATACTTGCCAGCTCCTACATTGAATCAAGTAGCACTACATGCTGTACAAGCAGCACTGGCAGGGTCTCTGCCCCCGAAGGATGGAAGTGGAGTCTGGGCCAATAAAGAAAGTTTCATTGGAAAATATCTCAGGTGATATATTATCAAATCTTACTTCTCGGGGCAATAAGATAGCTCAACAGGTAAAAGCCTGCTCACAAACGTGGCGACCCGAGTTCAATCCCAAGAACCCACTATGGAAGGACAAAGCTCACTTCCGACATTTGTCCTCTGGAAACTGTCCTCTGACCTCTGGTCATGTGATATGACATGCATCTCTCTCATATATATATATATATATACATATATATATACATATATATATATATATATACACATATATATGCCTGTCTAACTTTGTTTCAAATAAATATTGAAATTTTGTTGAAAAACTTCTCTTATTTTCATATTTAGGCTTCATCCTCCTTGCCAAGGTTTTCCTTGGTCAGAGTGTTCAAGCTAATGAAGAAAAAGCCATCAGTAAAGCTAACTACCCTACAGTTAACTCAGTGTTCATTCCTCATGACTCTTTACTAGGTATGTCTGCTAGAGAGAAAAAAAAGTGGTTTCATCTTGAGTACAAACCATTTGTAGTTGATACAACCATTTACAACTTGTAACTTATAGTACAACCATTTATAGCTTGTAACTTACAGTTTAGTCTCCACTTACCAAGGTCCATAAATACAAAATTCTATTTCTGGATATTATGAATTTTTCTCTTCTCTGCATCAATGATGTCTGTCGTGTATGTGTAATTTACCTCGCTGAATATAATTAGTTTCTATGGGTGAATATATGTATCCATACAGCCAACCCTTAGTATATATGGAGGATTAGTTCTAGAGAATATACACCCTCCATTGGTAGAAAAACCAAATTTCTATAGATGTTCAAGTCCTTTATGTCAAATGGCACAGTATTTGCATGTAATCTATATAATCTTCCTGTGCATGTTAAACATTTTGTTGTTTACAATGCCTAATACAATGTAAGTGCTTTTTGGTAAATCAAGGACATGTGTGTGTGTGTGTGTGTGTGTGTGTGTGTGTGTATGTGTGTGTGTTTATAAATATATGTATGTATTAGTTTACAAGGAATTAAAATAGCCAATCTTAAGTGAAAGTACTACAGAGTACTTTTAGAGTACTATATTTATCAAAACTCCATGGCCATTTATTCAGTAGTAAAATGAAAATAAAAAAGATAGTGAATATTACTAATTAAGATAATTATAAATTAAACCTTATTTGACCAGATAGCAGTGGTCATTATGAAATTAATGTTGGGGCAGTAGGGAGTTTTTTTGAATCTTCAGTAGCATAATTGGTGGCAGTTATTGATTACTTGCTGTTTATTAAAGAATATTAAGGTGAACAAGTACAACATAACGTATTTTGAGTGTTTGTCTTTTTTATTTTGTTTTTACTCTAGATTCTATCATAGGACGAAGAAATTGTGGCTGTGGCTATCGGCAGTGCAAGTGGTTTGTCTTTGATCACGACATGGTTTTGCCAGAATACATAGTTGAAATTGAGTATCTGACAGTGGTATGAATTGTTACACATTTTTAAAAGCAGGAATTCTTAAATGGAAATGGAATGGTAGTTGAAATTCTCATGTTATTTCAAGTTGATATTATATGTGGATGATTTATTTGTGTGCATGCATGTGTGTACACACATGCATGCATGTATAATGGCTGTGGTGTGTAGGTATAATTTTCAAAGCATGTTATTATTTTACCATTTCTCAGAGCTTTTTACAAGATATGCCTGCCAAAGAGGAAAATGTGATGTTTTATGCTCTAAATATGAAACATTACTGTGTAATACAATCATTCATAACTTTTAGCTTTCAATTTGGGCTGAATATTTTTATTGGGCAAATAAAAGAGTAATGTATAGCTATAATCTTAATGGAAATGACTCAAAACATATTGGCCAGCATAGAATAAACATGGAAATCTGCCTTCACCATAACCTCCTGCCAATTCTTGCCACTGAGGCTTCCACGAGCAATTTTGTGGGCTTATTTTCAATTCTCTTCTATTTACATATATAACATACATTATTTAATCTAGTAGAACTAAGTTCTAAGTTTTTTGTGATGTTGTTCACTGTTTTAGCTTTATTACCCATTGCTGAGACAAAATACTTGAGCCGAGAAACTTGAGAGAAGGATTTTCATTGCAGCTCACAAGTCAAGGTCACAGTCTGTCACTGCAGTACATTTCAGCAGCAGGAGCAAGAGAACAGTTCCCATCGCATCCACAGCAAAGGCAGAAAACAAGAAGCAGTGCATGTCTGCTGGCTCGCTCACTCTCTCCATCTTTACACAGTCCTAGACTACCTTTCTAGGGAATGGAACTGCCTACTTTGGGAGGAGGATTTTCCCATATCAATTAATGCAATCAAGACAATCCTTCATAGGCATGTTCAGAGAGCTGCCCTAATCTAGAGAACCCCTCTTAAGTGTGCCTGGAGGCCTTCCCCCTATAGTTCACATGGACCATTAACGCTATTCGTCACCTGTGGACATTTTCATTTCAACACAATAGGGACGTATTTATTCCTTTGGCAGGTGTATATTGCTCAGTAATGCTCCGATCTAAATATTACTCTGTTGATAGCATACATAGTCATTACTTAGTTGCTCTAAAAGATACCGTGCCTCTTCTTACCACTTGGCATACTTTTTCAGTCTGATGATTTCATTCTCTTCTTGCTTCCGGGAAGCTTTCTTCACTGTGTGTGATTATCTCTTTCCTCTGGGTTTCTGTTAAGCCTTCTGAAATCGCTATTAGAGGGGACTTCAACTGATGTCTAAATGACTAGGAAATTGTATTTTTTCCTCTTGTATTACTCCTCCATTTCCTAATTCTTGTATATTTCTTTAGTGTTGGCTTCCCGACTGCTAACTTCATCTCCTGTTAAATCCATTTTGACTTCTTAGTATTTATTATTTTTCTTTTATGATGGCTTTTACTCTTTCATTGAAATGTTTAATCCTACCTTATTCTTTTCTATAGTATCTTCTTATTTTTTTTAGTTCACAGGATTTTTATAAAGTGTTTCTTACATGAATATAGTGAATTTCATACCTTAATCACAACCATCTCCTCTCCTCATTACAACCCGTCTTCCCTGACTGTCTTTCCTCCTATTTAATATCTTTTCAAAAGTGTGGCCCTCTGAGTCGCCTTTGATGGCATGTGCCTAAGTATTTGCTGGAGTATAAGTCATGTATCAGTAAATATGCTGTTAAGGAAAACATCCCTCCCCCATCAGCATAAACCCTCATCATTCTCTCAGGGAAAACATATGGAATGCTGCATGAATTTGCATGTCGTGCAGAAGCCATGCTAATCTTCTCTGCATCATTTCAATTTATAATATATGTGCTACCTACACAAGCATAGAATCTTCTTATTTTAATATATATTTTTCTTTTGGGTTTTAAAAAAAATCAAATGATGAATTATTTTGCTTTCTCCTATTTAATCAGTTCAGTTTGTCCATGTGCCTGAAAAATGCCTAGAACATCCCCGTGTTCTTTCATTTATTCATTCAGAGCATAACTTTCCTTGGATTTGATCTTCAAAATATTATCATCTGCTTGTTTTTGTCTGGAAATTGCATCTCTGCCTTGTCTGTTCTATCAATCCCTTCTGCTATACATCTCCCAGTTTCTAGCCCTTTATTTGTGTTCTATGTAATAAAATAGTTGTGGTTTTTTTTGCCAGATTTAAGACAACATCTTTGTTGTGTGGGAGTAAATACACCCTTGCTTAGTTTACAATCCTAATCTAGTCTCATGGATTTCCTACTATGGTTTTCATTATTATAGATAGCACGGTTTAGCTGCAAAAAGTCAATTCGTCTTTTCTGTATAGCCTATTTTTTAAATGACAAATATAGCACCTAAATTGTCAACATTTTAAACAATTTTTTAGGTCAAGATTCACTCTTTATTTTCTACATTCAACAATATTATTTTAGAAGAAAGCAAAAAAAGTTCAGAGGCATCAATATTGTCCCAGGACTTGAAATTTGATGAAGAAATTCTGAAAATGGAGCCCAGGATTAAGCCCCGGCCAAAACTCATTAGTTTGGATGATAAAACAATACTTTCCCTTGCCAAGACTAACGTTTACAGTCATGTTGTGGTGAGTATCGTAAAGAATAACTTTGAAGAAAAGAAACTTGAGTTTGAAGTTTGAATCTGGTGTGTGGCATCTAAGATTACTAAGCCAGCACCTGATGCTGCCAGGAGTTATTCGTCTAATTGGAAAATCCCAGACTCTCTCTTTAGGCTGCTCTCCAGTAGGAGTGAAATGAAAACCACATGTGTAATTTAAGTTTTCTAGTGGCAGGGTCAAAGTTTTGTTAAGGTAAAACTCTTTTAATAATACATTTTATATAACCCAACATATTTTAACATATAAGCAATATGAAAATTCACTAATGAGATCCTAAGACTTAATTACTTAGTTCATTTTTTATACCCATAGCACACCTAAATTCAGTCTAGCCACATGTCCAATGCCCAATAACCATTTGAGGTAGCTTTCTAAGCTTTCCAATTAGGAAGTGATTTTAATCTAAATAATCAGTAAGTTCTCCTTAAATAAGCAAGTCAAATCAATTAAATTTTCCGTCAGTTTCTAGGATTAGTCACTATAGTATATGGGAGCTTTATTTTTACAAAATTATAAGCAGAATTTGACTTGCTCATTGAAGTGGTTTACTTCACTCCTCAGTGTGAAGACACTTGCATTTCTGACTTTTGGAACTAATGGTTTTAAATGTGCTGCTACCACTACATCCGAACTGCTCTGACCTAGACTTCTGTCATAGTCTCGTCACCAGGCCTCTTGTGCTCTTATTCTGCACAACTGCAGGAAGCACCATTCACACTATAATCTGCTAATTTGCTCTTTTGGGTGCAAATCCGTGTGTAACTGAATGGAATTCAACAGAAGGGAGATTCCTAGAGTTTTGCAGCAGAGACTCTGCCATGCACCCAAATCCCTTCACCTTTGAACCCAGACTAATCTTTCCAAAATGCAAATCTAATTATGGTACCTCAATATGGTAGTGCTGATCATGGTAGTCTCGCCTCACCAATCCTACTTAAAGTCCTCAGAAGTTTTTCTATTGCTTCTAGCATAAAACTGAAGTCTTTGAAGTACTGAGAAATTATTTCATGCTACTACAATGTTAAGGTTTTATGTAAGAATGGTACATTTTAAGTGTAAAGTTTTTATTTTAAAAAGAATGGGTTTTCATTGGATTGAGCCCCCACAACACATGCTTCTTTAATTTAAAGGGACTAGATTAAAGGAGGAGGAGGAAGAGAGGAGGAGAGGAGGAGAAGAAGGAGGAGGAGGCAAAGGAGGAGGAGGAGGAGGAGGAAGAAGGAAGGAAGGAGGAAGAAGGAAGAAGAAGGAAGAGGAGGAGAAGAAGGAGATGGAGGAAGAGGAAGAGGAGGGGGAGAAGCAGAAGCAGCAGCAGCAGAAGGAGAAAGAGGAGGAGGAGGAGGAGGAAGCAGCGAAGAAGAAGAAAAAGCCACCGACAAAAATTAGTTGTCAAAAATAAAAAATGGAAAGGATAGAGAAGAAAATAAGACTCATAACACTTTGCCCTGCTTGTGACCTGTTTGCATTTATTTGATTGACACAATACAGGCTTTTTCATCTTAAATTTTGTGTTTCTAGTAAGGATACTAAATGACAAAATAGACTTAGTCTTTTCTTTCCTTTTCATGTGCCACCCTCATAAGAAAAATTCAGAATGGGGGCTTGAGAGGTGGCTCAGGGGTAAGCCTCTGCCTTGCAGGCAGAAGGTCCTGAGTTCGGATCCTGGATCCCACGTATAGAGATGCCTGGTGGAAGCGTTTCTGGTCTTGGTAGGGTGGAGCCTGTGAATAAGCTTTTCTAATGGAAAGAAAATCTTATTTATTTATTATTTATTCAATTGTGCGTGTGTGTGCGCGCGCGCGCGCACGCGTGTGTGTGTGTGGGGGGGGGACCACGGACAAATTCGGGAACCACCCTGAACGCCTCCACCTCCTCTGCCCCAGGATTCACAGGCTCCGCCCTACCAGGACCAGAAGCGCAGGCCGCTGCCGCTTCCGCCTGGCGTCTATATGTGGGGTCTAGGATCCGAACTCGGGACCTTCTGTCTGCAAGGCAGAGGCTTAACCCCTGAGCCACCTCTCCAGCCCTGAAAATCTTATTTTTAAAGATCCCAATTGTGACAGTTTGTGGATGGACTTAACTTAAAAATCCAGAATACTGTGGTAGTGGTCCAAAGAGATATTGTAATCTATATGAAGGCACTGGTCAGGTGACAGAATGGAGCAGCTGTTGGAGAAATATTTCTAGCCAAGCATGTAGGAAAAGAGGCAAAGGGAGCAATCCCTAAGTAATGAAACTCTTAATAAGGACTGAAAAACAAGATGCCAAGTAGACATACAGAAATGATGATGAATCCAGTGTAGACATATTAAACATTTGATATTTTCTTATTCTATCTTTGGTTTGTAAAGTAGTCTGCAGAAGTTAGCCCTTCTTCACAATTTTAACCAGTTTGGTCTGCTAGTACAAATTCAGTTGTTTTTCCCTGTGAAGAACTTAGTTGTCTACAGATGATTGTGGTATGTGACAATGACTGGCTCTAGATACCAGATATTATTACCACAATGCTCACTGCAACTGCTGTAGGCAATTCTACTATGCATTTCCTTATGCCAATGTTTGTTTTTCAGGCTACTCACACATGGATCTTCCCTTGATAACTATTCATAACCATGTAGACAAAGAAACATATAGACATCTAAATGCAAAAAGATTATAAGGACAGGAAACGTCTGGGTCGATCTCTGACATAGGCATTGTCTTACTCATTTGCCCCTCCTTCAATGACATTCCATCCTCCCATTGCAACACCTTTAGGTTTTCCTCTTTATCTAGTGCACTCGCACAGCTTTCTGAAGGCAGGGTATACTCTGGTTCATCCCTTTCTATGAAGTTTCCTAAATGAAACCTGAAACCATGACCTGAGAAACAGACCTGCATTAATAAATGCCTTAATGCCATACACATCAGATTTATTTTTCTTATTGGCCTTCTCTTGATACCATTTAAAATAATCATGTTATAACTTTGCATTATATTCACATTTGATTATGATGCAGAATGTAATTTTTTTATTTTGTAACTTGTGCTTTATTTTGTTTCAGAGTCTAAACCTACACGGAAACAGCTTGAGTAAACTGAGAGACATTTCCAAGTTAACGGGACTTCGAAAATTGAATATTAGTTTTAATGAATTTACTTGTTTAGATGATGTATACCACTTGGTAAGAACTTCCCTTCTGAAATTAAAAAAAAAATTCTCATAGAAGCACAGAGTGAATAGTGATTTCCAGGGAAGGTACAAGTTGGTCAATAAGATAAACAAGTACTGGGCATAAAATGTACAGTATGAATGGTGACTGAGTTAATAGAGTCATCAGTACATAGCATATGAATATATCGGCCATCATATTGTACACTTGAAGTAGAGTCAAAATCTTCAGCAAAGAAATTAAAAGTAAAGAACAAATGGTGTATTGTAAGAAATATTTACAAAAGATCTTTCTTTTGAAAGATCAATTTTATACTTTTGAAAATATTTAAGAAAAATTAAAAGTTGATGGATAAATTATTTTTGTAATCATTGCTTACTGTATGCCATTTGCAAGATTATATACCCCAAATAAGTAATTAGGCATTGTACAGTATGCTCTTTCTCTAACACAGACCTCAGATTTCATTTGTGGATCAAAAGGACACCTATGATCAGTTCTGAGCTCTGGCTACTTTCCATTAAATAGGCTTCTTCTTTGCATGTGTGTAGGTGTAAGTGGGAGCATATGTAGGTTCGTGCAGGTGTACAAGAGGGCACTGTGCCTGTGGAGGACCAAGGGTGACTTTAGGAATCATCCTGGCTTCCTCTGCCTCCTCTTTGCTTTACTCTGGGGTTTCTCAGGCACCACTTTCCGGGCTGGAAGTGCAGCCCTTTCCACCTGATCGTGTGTGTGTGTGTGTGTGTGTGTGTGTGTGTGTGTGTGTGTGTGTGTGATCTGAATTGAGGTTCTTTTGCTTGTGAGACAAAGACTTAACCCCTGAGCCATGTCCTCAGCCCCTCAGGCTTGTGTTTATTTCCCCTTCCAACATGTCCTTTCCACTCATCTCTTATTTTCCTGCTCTTCCTTTTTTCTCACAACACACTTGTTTCTCCTTTATTTTCTACTTCCCACTCTGTATCCAATGTTAATCCTTCCATCTCTTCATTCTCCACATCATTTATCTTCTCTCTGCCTTCTTCTTTCTTTGTCCTGATGTGATGTTTATGGATATTCATTCCTTGGTTTGCACTTGCCTTCTTGCTATATAACATCTAACAAAAATAATTACATGTGTGGTTCAGAACTTCAGCCCCCACATCCCCTGTCTACTCAGCCACACAGCTGTTGCCCTGATTGTTTTGTCTCACAAGGCCATATGGAAGAAATTTCCAGCCTGCTGCCTTGACTCTAGGAGTCTCTCAGTCATAGCTTTTCAGAATTGCTCTGAGCTTTCATCTGTGTATTAATTAACTCCTTGCATGTCTACAGAAGCCTTGCACTGCTTCTCCTATTACAAATTAGCCAAGCTTCGAAAGACTGGTGTCATGGTTTCTAATGTGAGTTGTCCCTCCCAGGCTCATGTGTTTGAATCTTTAGCTGTTTGAGAAGGTCATGGCACCTTTAGAAGGTAGAGCCTAGCTGGAGGAAGGCAAGTTGCCAGGGGGTAGGCCTTGAGGTTGGTTAGTCTCACTCTACTTCCTGGGGTCGTCTGCTCTTGCAATTTGCAGATTTTGCAACTCTCAGCCTCCATGATGATGTGACCTGGGTCACCTGCAGCTTTGGCTAGCTAGCCATGCCTTTTCTACCGTAATGGACTATCTCTCCAAGGCCTTCTATTTTAGTGAGACTATTGTTGCTGAATGACGCCCATTTCAAATTTTCCAATTTTTCTAAATTTGTGATTTCAAAGAGATGTTGTCCATCTAAATTTAAGGCAGTTATCTACACAATAATTCACATTATGTGTTACTTCTGAGTCTGGCGAATAGATTCAATGCTGTTACTAAAGAAGCTAACAAAAAAGCAGGTCAAATGTGATAAGTAAACGTTGGAACAGTTCCTTCAGGAACGGACGGCACTTTACTTGGAGCAAAGTAAAAAAATTGACAGGGACATTGTTGTATTACTGGGTGCTGTGGTGTGCCACTAAGGTTCCCGCCACAGCTGCTGGAACTGCAGCTGGTAGAGAACGTCAGCTGTCAGTGCCTGCAGGGACAGGCTGTGCAGCAGAGCCGCCCACCCAAGGTTAAACGCCTTCCCGGCCAGGCCCAGGCGCTAGGGAGGCCTGGCCATCTCAGCCCAGTTCCGGACAAATTGAAGGGGCCAGATTATTTCAGAACTGGGTCTGCCTGCACTTCAGCTTAAGTAGCAACATACATCACACAATAAAAACAATACCAGTTACATGTTTCAACTTTCAAGTTTTCTCTTAGCCCTGCTTGCCCGGTTTCTATCTTTCATGGAAGCTCTAGAGAGGCCTTATAAGTTCAAATGACTTCATGTAGCAAGAATTGCTGGAGTCCTGTGACTGCTCTATCTCTTTCTGGCTGAGTTCTGGCCCGGTCCGCTATCCACTTGCCAAGATTCCTGATCCTTTGCCATCAGAACTTTAGTCTGATCTCTAGTCTGAGCACTTAAAGTTGCATAACATATGACAAGACCCGACCCTTTTGCTTATAGCCTGACTTCATTCTAACTCTCCAGTTCCACGGTAACTGCCACATATAAGGATTAGTATCATGACATCTCTCTAGAGCTTTGTCTTTTTTTCTTTTCTGAATGAGGTACATTTATTACCTTTTAAAAATATCCTCCTTTTTTATTTTTCCATTACCGAAGCATAACTGACAATTCAAAATTAGATATATTTAAGACATGCCCATTTGCTTTGATAGGTATACATTGTAAATTAAATACCATGATCTTAATTATCAAAATAGTCCAATTTGTTGCAAAAGAGAGAAGACATGGTGTGTGAGGTTAGGGGAAGCTGGAGACAAGGGGAAATGGGAAGTCCTGGCAGTTTTGCAAGATAAATGAATTCTAGGAGTTAAAAAGTACCTATGATCAAAGCTAAAGATATTGCATTATGTATTTGAAATTTGCTAAGAGGTAATGTGTTAGGCTCTCCTTTCCCATTTTATTTTGGCTCAGCTCCTTGAAATCTCCATCCTTTTACTTATCTGTGCCCTGTTCATGATTCACAGGATGAGGCTGAATAAAAGACCAAATCAAATTCAGCATTTATACTAATTTCAGTAGAACTAGTCATTACCTTTGAGTGCCAGTTTCCACCTAAATGAAAATGTGGTCCTAACTTGGAAATCTGTGTCAGAATCTTGGCAGAAGGCCATACACTTAGCACCCGAGGTTTCTCCTCTTTAGAACTAGAATGCTGTAAGAGAGATAGCTAATGAAATAAAAATAAAACATATTATGAGTAAAAGAAATAGCACATAAATGCTTATTAACATATAGCTAAAGGCACTGTTTCTTAATTAGTAGATCTTAACTAATCTAATATTAACAGATTAATAGCCCAATAAATAAATTTAAAATAGTATATTTCCTTTGCCTTTAAATATTTCAAAATCTTGATATATTTTTAAGTTTCATACTTCACTGTTTTGCAAATGTTAGGAGGACACAAATAATAGCTTCAAAGAATTATTACATTATAAACATGCATAGATTTGACTGTGAAGTCTGCTTATGATAGAATGCTAGGAAAGTAGCAGTGCCCTATGTGATCCTGTCTAGTCTTCCCCTTAAGAGTGTACATGCTTTCTGTATAGCATCGTTGAACATCATGGAAAACAACTTATATGCTATTTCCTTGCTTTTTTGCTCATATTCACTAAGACTCATCTATGTCTGTAATTCACTCATATCTAACTTGATGTACAGTATTTTTCTCTCTCTTTCTGTTTCAGACACTGTCTCATGTATTCTAGACCAGCCTTCAACTAAATTGATATGTACTTAAGGATGATCTTATAATTCTCCTGGCTTCACCTCCTGAGGCTAATAGGCATGTGTACCATATCTAGTTTGTGCTGTGCTAGGGACTGAACCTAATTGGTATTGAAATGGGGGTGCATGGAAGCAGAAAAATAATCAAATGGTGTGATTACTGTAGACGGATTTTTACCAGCATGTCAGGGGCAAATATAAAATCTTAATGAAAGAAGAGCATGAGAAGTATTAGTCATATGTCCCAAACAACTCAAGAAATACTAATCAGTAAATTCCCACCTGAGTAATCTTTGTTCCAGTAATAAATTTTATAGCTGCTGTTGTTTCTTCTTCAGAAATGAAGAGTCCATCCAAATGTGTAAGCGTCTTTAGTCTGCCAATAACACTCAGCCTCAATGTGGCTGGCTTGGGGAAAATAGGAAAATGTTAATTTTCATAGGATGTCATAGATACCATGACATTAGAAACTGTCTCTTCATTACTTTCCACATAATTCAAAACTATGTACTTCTTGTTTGCTCCACATCTCTAAAAATGAAGGCTTAATTTAATTATTCAAACAATAGTTGAGTTTAAATTATGTAGAAACTAATATGTTTTGGAGCCATTGAAGAGTGCTTGTGGTGGAAGAGGGTAGTGAAGCTAGCTCTGAGCAGGGCCCCCAGGGGCTCTCTAGTCTCCACATCCCACTTGGCAACAGGGAGACAGTTGCACAGAGATCATCCAACAAGTCTGTGTCAGCAAAAGGAAAATAACATTCCATTTTACCGGGCTAAAAAGTTATAAAATTTATCACATATATGACATATAAGTGATTATACAACTTTATAAATATATCATGGATAAATTTAATAATATGAAAAATTTAGTAGAGTCAATCATTTTTACTACTTTGAAAACATTGAATGCAATCTCTTTTTTAAAAAAAATTTGTTGTGTGTGTGTGTGTGTGTGTGTGGTGTGTGTGTGTGTCTCTCAGAGGGCACTGTGTGTCCCTGTGGAGGATGAAGAGACTTTGGGAATCATCCTGGACTGCTTCTACCTCCTTCTTACTTTGCTGGGATTTTCCAGATTCTGCTCACCAGGGTCAGAAGTGCAGGCTGCTGCCATTTCTGCCTGGCGTTTTTATGTGGACCTGGGATCTGACTCAGGATGTTCTGCTTGAGACGCAGAGTCTTAATCCCTGAGCCATCTCTCCAACCCACTGGATGCAATCTTATATGTATCGTCTTATTCATGTATTGACTGAGACATGTTCTCATTATATTACCTGGGCTGGCTTGCACCTTCAATCCTCCTGCCTCTGCTTCTCCAGCAAGGCCTGGCACTATATATTTTAGAAATAAAAGATTCTCGAAGCTGTAAACTTGGGGCTTGTTTAAAACACTTGGAGATGACTTTAAATGTCACACTAAATGCTGGTGCTTCCTGTTTCTATAATGATAAAAATGCTGTTGAATCTCATTTCCTTTCTGTGATACACTATGATTTGATAATGTGGATTTGGAAAGGGCAGGGACTTCTGCATTCAAAAGGGAGCATGCATACTACAAATTAGAGGTACAATTCAACATTGATGGGCAGATGTGAGGATGACTCCGCCTCCGCAGTGTGTTGCCATTACTGTTCTTGGTGCCCGTGTGTCATGGCACTGAGCTTCTGCCATGCAGACACCTAAGCCCTCTAGAAGTTTGCAAATGGCACCAACATCAATCGCTTTTGAAGTGATAATGCTTTCAAGTTTTCACAGGTACAACAAAATCTGGTATGAAATTATGACCTTTTCTTACAGTAGCATTTGACTCATTGGCTCATGATTATATATCCAACTTATGAAGGACTTCAAAGGAAGCCGAGATCAACAAAAAAGACTGGCCTATTTCTGGCTACTCCTGAATAGCAAAGGAGCAAAGACACGGCTCTGAAATATAACTGTTGGCTTTTTTAAAATGATGTCTGCTGTATACCTTTTGCCAAGGATTGTGCTGAATGTTAAGTGTGAGAAGGCTTGTGGTGTGTTTGCATAACACGTTTATTTCATCTCCACTTCTTTTCAGTTGATTCCAGCTCAAGTCTAAGTGCTTCAGTTTCAGCAGCCCTCTGAATCCCTCCAGGGTTATCACATGGTTATGGCTGGCATCCAGATATTCAAGGTTATACTGCAACACATGCAAGCAGAAGTGGTGCTGAGGATTGTGGTTTGTATTGACCCAGTGCTTTTCTCTGGTTCTTTAAATACATGCTTTGGTATAGCGTCCCCAGAAAACCTACACAGTAGTCGGCCTGTAATATGGGTAACAGGATACTCGGTCTCCCGATAAGCTTCAGGAGTTTCGTTCAGTGATTCTATTTCAATCCAGGCTTTTACTCTTAGAACATGATATATCCCAGGAGAAACAAGGAACTTGGAACAAGGTGTGGATTATAAATGAGTTATTTGATTAGATTCTAAGTTTCAACAATAGCACACAAGCACAACTAAGCACACACGCAAAGCCTGTGGAATACAGAGGCACTAGGAGTGTAAGTTTTCAGCTCCTAAACACAGAGCAGCAGTATTTTGTTTTCATGTGAAGGAAGTCAAAAAGAAATTGGCAAGATAATATGTCCCACACAAACAAAATATTTGTCTTCATTCCTAGACTTGTCTCTGGTTTATACTGTTGAAATAATAGCTTCACTTAAAAAGTTTCTCTTTAGATGTAGAAATTAAACTTCATTCTATAATTGTCTTTGTTTTTAAAGTTTACATTGAAGCATCTTCTTTATTTGAGAACAGAGAGAAGGAAAGAAGAGAGAGTCTGTATGTTAAGTGCATGTGTGTCGGGTGAGAAGACAGCTTGCAGAAGTCAGTTCTATCCTTCCACTAGGATTGAATTCAGGTCACCTGGTTTGTGAGGAGGTACCTTTACACCAGGTCTAAAATTTCCTTTTTTTTTTTTTAATTTTTTTAAATTATTATTATTATTTATTCAACTGTGTGCATGTGTGTGTGTATGTGTGCGCGCGCGTGTGTATGTGCGCATGCATGTGTGTGTCTGTGTAGAACCACGGACGAATTCTCGAACCACCACGGACCGCCGCCTCCACCTCCTTCTGCCCCGGGATTCACAGGCTCCGCCCTACCAGGACCAGAAGCACAGGCCGCCCCTGCTTCCGCCTGGTGTCTATACGTGGGATCTGGGATCCGAACTTAGGACCTTCCGCCTGCAAGGCGGAGGCTTAACCCCTGAGCCACCTCTCCAGCCCTAAAATTTCCTTTTTAAAACACACACAGTCTTTAAATGCAGCCTCTTATAATCTCAGCTGCTCCAGAGGCAAAGCGGAAGAATGACCTGCTCAAAGCCTGTTTGCACTGCACAGGGTGTTCAAAGCTAGCCTGGGCAACGTTGTGAAACCCTGTCTGAAAATCAAAAGTGAAAAGAGGACCGAGGATGTAGCTAAGTGATAGAATGTTTACCTAGCATGTGCAAGGACCTACTCTGAATCCATAAAAAGGCACATAGTTCTAAATATTTGTGGGGTAATAAAATGAACAATGCTAGTTGATAAAATATAGTAATAAATGAAAAAAGTGGAAGGCATATATAAGTCTATTGCTAGAAATAAATGAAAACATTGCTTTTATTAGTTATGTACATTTTCCTATCTTTTGTGTATACTTTTAAAATTTTCACACATCATGACTTATTCAAGATTGTTTTTTGGAACTTCATGTTATAATATCCAATATATGGAGTGTTCCAATTATCTCAGACATTCTATGATGACCTAGTTTCTCTTTGCTAACAACATTGCAGTGATATCCATGAAGATGACACTCATTGCTATGTTGACATTTTCTCAGAACAAGGATTTTTTCCAGGGAGACAGTGGGGACGGACTTGACAGCTAGTACAAAGGGGTGATTTCCAGGTGGTAAGGGTATGTTTTCTGTTTTTATGAACTGTACATACACTATCTCTCTAATAATAATCAGTTCCAAAAATAGAAGCTCATTCCTTAAAATAGGAAGACCAAACTATTAAGGGTAGGAATGTATACTTGGTGACAAGTATCAGGGGAAAAAATGCAGGGGGATGATTCTAAGAAGGGCAGAATAATGATCTCTTATTAGGAGGGAACGGCAGGAGGCATGTGGGGCTTTTGCCCTAAGGAGCAAAGTTTCAATTCTTTATGTATAGGCAGGCTGCTTATAGCAATGCTCCTATGTAGAGTTTGCTCCTCTGGCTATCCTTAATATCCTTGAAGTCAGTTCTAGAGGCATGTGCCAGGTATTTGACATTTAAGAGACAGCTAGCCACATTTAAAATATATATATATCACTTGGCCTTAAAACTTGTCCAACTTCCTTATCTGTCAAATACCCAGCAACAATAACCAACCCTGTAGCTATGGGGCTCTGAGGGCAAAATTTACTTCTGTATTAAGGAGAATAAGTCCATGTAATGAAACAAATGCTGGGCAGCTAAGTTGACTCACTGTTCAAGTGCCTTATACTATGGAGTGTACATCTTTGAACTAGTGCATAAGCAAAATTGTGATGAGTGTTGTAACCTTTGGAACAGCTAGCAAACTGTTAGAAAAATAAATTAAAAGTGCTGGTGGGGTAGCTCAACTGGGTAAAGGTGCTTGCTGCTGACAGCCTGATGACCTGAGTTTGATCCCTGAGATCCACATGGTGGAAGGAGAGAACTGACTTCCGCAAGTTGTCCTCTAACCTCCAAGCATGTGCTGTGGCATTCTTGCATATGTGCAGGTACACAGTCACACAGAGATAAGTAAATGTTTAGGAAATGTCAGGGATCTACATATACTCTTAGCCTTCTATGCAAGTCCCCTTTCCCCTCAGCTTCATATGGAATCCAGATTATGAGAGATTGCAATTTCCTTAAAAGGGTGAAGCTCACCTAAAGAAACCAGGAAGAAAGTTCGAAAGGAAAGCCAAAGCCCAGTTGTAGCAGTTACTCTTCTCTGTTGCTATGAGACAACATTCAAAGTCAAGCAACTTAAGGCAGAAAGGGAGATTTATTTAGCTTATAGTTCCATAAG
>JALPQD010000920.1:292297-344017 GCA_023101885.1 Typhlomys cinereus | reverse complement strand
AGATCTGATGACCTGCTGTCTCTAAGATTCCATGTCCTATACTTAAAATAGAGCAGTAAAAGCCAAGCATGCTGGTGTTTCATTTTATAACATGTTTTAACATTAGATGATTGCTATAGAAACTTGTCCTAGCAAACATATGTTCCAAAGGTGAGAGGGCCACAGATATGTCAGTGGCACCGCTGGGAGGACCAGGCAGGCTTTGTCCCCTCAAGAGGCAGGGCTTCCTGTTCCTGCCCTGGAAAAAGGACATGACACATGTTTCTGCCATTTACTATCATTTTCAAGGCTTTATTTCTGAGCATTTTGTGTTTTTTTGTTTCGTGTTTTTGTTTTAACATCACTTCAACAGCATGATGCATACTACTCTTAAGTACAAAGAACCACTTGGGGAAAAACTAACAATTAATTTTTGAGAAGAGAAAGGGTATTGGCAAGCAAAGCAAGGCTTGGGAGGGCAACTCAGTGGGCAGATGGATGTTTTAGTTTTTTCTGAGATAAGTGTGTTTTCCCATTAGTTTTTCAAGACTTTTCATATGGGTATATAATCATCTTGTCAGGAAAGAACTATCTTACTTAGAGATTCTTGTGCTATCAACTACTAAAACAATGGGCCCCAAAGAATTAAAAATTGCCCAGGAATTCCACGTTGAAGAGAAAAAGACAGGCCCTGGTGTCAGCCAGAGGAAAGATTTGGTCTTCCAGATTTCTCACAGTTCTGATAACTTATCAGACCACCTTGCAGGAAAGACCGGAGCCTAGAGGTGACTCAGCGAAAGGCGAGACTGAACCCTGACCAGGACTGCTTACCTATGCACAGTTTGCTGGCTCTCTATTTAACTTAAACCTCATGTCAGAACCCCAAAGATAGATATAAGTGATCATTGGGCTCCTTAATTTGTTCTTCTTTGTGATATGACCACATCAAATAAATCTTCTGCTTTTCACTTTTCACTTTTTTTTCCCTTACTTAGTATATTTAGGAATGGGTGGCTGAGATTAGTTTAGGAGAAGGTACCAGGTCATAGGTGTTGATCTTAGCTATTCAGGTAACAGGTATGTCTCTTAAATGGCCCAAAGTGACTTTCTGACTAAACTGGGATCAATGAGGAATGATTTGGAATGGTAAGACTGAGACGCAGCCCTGGAGGAATGGCCAAACAGGGATTGTGGGGGCCAACAAGAATATCAAGCCTTAGGTTTCTGTTCTAGAGCAAATTTACTTTTGGTCCTTGTAAGTTGCTGTTTTTAAGCTGAATTCAAATGTTCCTTATTTATCTTCTAAAATAACATTGCCAAATGATTTAACTTCTTTCAGTAAATACGATTATTTGAGAAAGCTCTCCAGGAAAGGATGAAGAGTATGAATTCCAGGAGAAGCTGGCTGCCCCAAGGAGACATGGCATCCAGCCATTTGGGCAGCAGAATCTAACTCTCCCCTCCCCTCCCTCCCTCCCCTCCCCCCCCCCTCCCCTCCCCCCCTCCCCTCCCCCCTCCCCTCCCCTCCCCTCTCCTCTCCTCCCCCCCTCCCCTCCCCTCTTCTCTCCTCTTCTCTTTTCTTCTTTCTCTTTTCTTTCTTGTTTCCAGAGCTGGGGCTTTGGGTGATGGCAACTGTCTATCTCAAAAGTCATCTGCCACCTGGTTAAAAACCAGCTGGTTTTTCTTTAGCATGTGCTATCCTAGGCACATTGTTGAGCAAGGGCCTCTAGTCCAGTCCCAGCCTGACAGGATAGTCTGTGGGTAGATGAGGAGCAGGATCCAATATCTTCAGATGCATCCCACTTTAAATACATGGATGGTGATGTAGTGAGCTATGTGAGGGCCAGTGACACTTTTCTGCCCATTGCTCCTTATGACCGTTTACATTTGGGGGTCAATAGGGCCTTCTCCCACTTGCTCTAGGCTTCTGATGTCTCTTAGGTCCAGCCCTTCTTAAACTTCAATGTGCTGTCCCAGGAGACTTCTAGTGACTTCTAATTCATACCAGTAAACTCTCCCTTTTTTTCCTATCCTCCTTCTTGCTTTCTTCACATCCTCCCTTTCATCAATCTCTCTTATCTCTTTGCTCCCCCCTTCATTCCTTCTTTCTCCCTCTTTCCTGTCTGGCTCCCTCCACTGGGCTTCTCACAGGCCTTGGCACTCCTGTTGGGCCTTGGAAGTTCCCTCTTCAGTTGTTGCTCCCAGAGGTTATGCGTGTGGCCATCTGGGCAGTGCCCTTCCCAGACCCTGTGGGCACCTTTGCCTATATCTGCTTTTTTCTTTTGGCCTTTCGTAGTCATTCTTGCTGACTTTCCTGGGCTCCTCTTCTGTTGTGAAGCCTGAACCAAGATGGGAAGGTTCAACTTAGACCTGAACTAACCATGACTAAGTCCTAGCCCACTTGGGCTAGATCCACCCTCACTCTTACCTGTTCTGTGCACTCCCTTAGGGTACGGGTCTTCACCTTTGAGGTAGGCTCTGGCATAGCAGCAAAGAGACTGTGGTGATAGTGACGAGGAGGAGGGATGTCGCGGTAGAGTGGAGTTAGATATACCTTTGTAGATCATTTTTTCCTTCATTGGGATCCTATGCTCTTCATATTCCTGCCTCTCTGGCTCTTCCCTGACTCTTCTACCCCTGTCTTTAGTAGCCAGCTTTCTGTCTTCACATGAAGGCCAGGAGGGGCTACACCCTCACAACACTTTTAGGGCTGCCTGGTTTAAGCTGCCAGGCAACAAGAAGGTTCTGAGTCAGAGAAGCCCTGGAGAACATTCAGAGGAACTGGCTGAGGTCCAGGCTGAGGCTGTTTTCTGGCGGTGGCCTGCTGAAGAATATGTCCTAGCTTCCTTGTCCATGTTCCTGCCTTTCCTGGTGACCTGCAACGGAGGTCAGAGACTTGTTCACAGACAGAAGGGACCACAGTCCTCCCAGCTGGATGGTGCCTGGGGCAGGTAGAGGGTTAGGCCAGGAGAGATAATGGGGTCCTCAGTCAGCCCTTAACAAGAGGTGGGAAAGAACAGACATGCAGATGATTGTGCTAGCTTGAAACAGGGCCAGGTAAGAATCAATACACAGCTCCTGTGTGAGTCTGGAATGCTAAGATGGAACACAGTGTTTCTGAGAAAACAGAGTGGGCTGCCTTTCCAACTCTCTCCCACAAGGAGGAAAATGCTTTGGAACAGACAATTTTGACTGAAGGGAACTGGTTGGCAAATGTGTAGAGATCCTAGTGTGCCAAAAGTCATCATCTTAGGCTAGCGGCAGGGTCTTCCAGCAACAGGATGGCCATTGGGGGACCCTTTGCCATAAATAACATTGTCAGGTTGGAAAGCTACTTGCAGGCATGTGCTCCAGTGGGAAGCATGGAGACCTTACAAGATTGGGAACAGAAATGAGGGGTTTTCTAACAAATTTTGGACTGGAAAGATGGCTCAGGGGTAAAGACTCTGTCTCACAAGGTCCTGAGTTCACATCCCAGGTCTTATGTTAAAAACACCAGGCAGAAATGGCAGAGGCCTGCATTTCCTGCCCTGGTGGGCAGAGCCTGGGAAATCCCAGAGCAAAGCAAGAAGGAGGTAGAAGCAATCCAGGATGATTCCCGAAGTCACCCTTGGTCCTCCACAGGGGCACACAGTGCCCTCTGATACACACACACACACACACACACACACACACACACACACACACACACACTAATAAAATAAAATATTTTTAGAAAAATTAAAAAAAAAGAATCTGACAAATTTTCAAGAGGAGGTCCTCAAGGATCAGATTCTGTTTTCCTACTTGGCCAGGACAGGTGATACTCTCTGAGTAGGACCTAAGGGGAAGCTGGTTGCATGTATGCTTGCTGCTGTCTGCCTAGCATTGTACCTGCAGGCGCAGCAGTCAAGTAGCACTACTATCATTTCAGGGAGTCCCAGGACTCTCTCCAGGGGCAGAGCTCCCCACAGCACTCTGATGGACAATTACCTCCTGTCCACAGGGTTCTTCAGAGATTATGAGATTAAGGGGTTTTGAGGATATAATTAAGGTTGTCAAAAAGTGGATTTGAAAAGAGGGGAGGCTTTGTTGGGACCATGGCTAAAAGCAGAGGTTGACCAACAGTAGAATAGGATATAGAGTCTAGATATTGCAGCCCTAGCACCGCTAGCTTTGAAAACAAAGATGGCCATGAAGTAAGGAATGGGATGACCCTTAGAAACAGAGTACGGGAATCCTGACTGACAGTTAGGGGTGACAAGTACCTGATTCTCACTTTCGAAGAGAATTGTCACTAACACAGTTGGGCCCCCATTCATATTCTTCTTTACTATCTTAGATTGGTCCTTGTTGGTAGGACCCTGTATAAGGAAGCCTGTCCAGCCCGCCTGGAATCTGACCCATTGCACTGTGAACTCCTTGCAGTTATCTTTCAGAACTGTACTTTATACACAGAACAACCAGAGGTGCCAGTGTCCTCTTTGCCCTTCCTTGACTTCCCATGTTCACTTGGCTCCGGCCTCTACTGAGCCCACCTGTAGTGTCATTAAGTCTCTGGTCCCCCCCCCTCCACCTGCCCAGCATTACCCTTCTCTCTCATATTATATCATCCTTGAATCTAACAGGGATCCCCTTTCTGACATCCTCCCAGGATCTCTGTAATGCTGGCATGACAATGTCATGTTCACATCAAGATAATGAACAATATCTTAGATGATCTAAAGAAAAAAGTTCAGCATCAGAGTTAAGCAAAATTCAAGGAGTTTAGTTTAGAGAGGGGGCATCAGGGGCAGCCACAGAGGTGACAGAAAGGACAGCTTGAGCCTAGGTCAGCATCAGGGCTGGCTCCGTCTCAGGTGTTGGGGAGAAGCCTTACCAAGAGGTGTTGGAGGCATCTGGAAGAAGGTCTCCCAATATTACCTTGGAGTTGGTAGGCTGTTGTGCCTCTAGTTTAGTCCCTTGTCTCAGCAGGACCACTCTCCTATTACAGGGAGATGAATTTCAAGCCCTGGAGTGGATGCCTGAACCCTCATATAGTATTAGATCCTTTAAATATCATGATTTTTCTTCTATATACATCTCTCTGATAAAGTTTCACTTTAAATGAATAAAATTAACAATAACTAATAACATAGAACAACTTTAATGATATGCTATAGTAGAAAACATTGAAAGCGTGAATTATTCCTGAGTTTCTCCCATCTCGTTAGATGATAGTTGACTGAGTATGCTGATAGCAAAGAAATGAGGCTACATGTAAGGGGATCTCCTGTATTGGCAATCTCCCACCCCTCAGTTGACCCACAAACCCCTTCCTTCATTTCAACATGTATTGTACTGTGAACATGCAAATTCTTGGCATGAGGACAAAGCAGAGCATTTTGCAAGTGAGGTCGCTTGCAGAAGATACACACTGTAGGCAGATCCAGGTCCCTTCAGAAACTGGAGTGTCCTTTGTGCCCATACTATCCTTATCTACAACCAGACCAAGGACCCTTGAGAATTACTGCAGAGTGGCCACAGAGATTGGAATTCTCCAGAAATGAAGTGACTGGGAAGGAGAGTCAGAACATGGCATGTTTTCTTGCCAGAGATGTGTGGAGCATGTACTCATGTTCTTGTAATATAATCTTTTGGTTGAAGCTTCACCATTTGTGCTATTATGGCTCATGGCTTCCGGTGGCTTCCTTTGGATCAGGCGCATTTGCCTGGCTCTCTAGCTCCTGGATGGGGAAATCAGATGGAGGAGGAGCCTAGGTCTTACTGTCAGAAAGCCAGCCAGCCAGACCACAGTCAGTTATGGGAACCCTTCCCTAAAGGATGGCAATGTCTCCTACCTCCCATGAAGTCTTTCTGATCTTGTAACCACTGTTGGAGATTATAAAGGACTAAACCAGTTGATGTGGCTTTATTCTGTCACCTTGAGGGAGAGATGGGACTTGCTGTTTGTGGGTTGCTATGGGTTGAGGTTTACATGCCTGTTGGTTATATGACATGGCCATGTGAATCAATCCTGACTTCTTTCTGCCATTGAATCTACATTTATCTTCTCTTCATCCAGAGAGTTTAGATGACATTCATTTGCATTCTGTCTTCTTTGAGAAGGAAGATTCAAGTAATTTAAATTAGTTGGAATTACATTGCAAAGAAGTATCCGGCAAGTAGAACTTCAGAGAGCAACAGGGAGAATACAATAGGCAGAAATACAATAGGCAGAAATAGAATGGGCGAGGAAAGAAACAGGCACCCCTTTCACAGCAAGATTAGAATGACCAACAGTGACTGAGAACAGCAAAGCAATTCAGGGAACTGCTTGCTTGGATCAGGATTGCAGTGTGGAATTCCAGGAAGCAGGTGCCAACTGTGCATCCAGGAGCAGAAATCCATTTAAAGCTATCACACTCATTTTCTGCCCTTGGATTTCTCTGTGAGGTCAAAACAACCATTAAGTTCAAGTCTGGAGAACAGATGCATGGTTCATATGTCACTAGATCAGCTTGAAAAACTGGAGAGATGACTCAGTGGTTAAAGGCACTTGTTCTGAAATCATGAGGACCTGAGTTCATATTCCCAGTAGTCACATAAAAGACAGGCATAGGATGGACACAACTGGATTGCCAGAAGTTGCTGACTAGCCATCCCAGCTAAAATGGTGAACTTTGGGTTCAGTGAGAGACCCTGTTTCAAGGTTACAAGGTGGGGACTGATAGAAAAAGACACCCGTCCTGCTTTGGACTCTGCATATGCATGCAGTAAGCACACGGCCCTGTACACTCATGTACACGGAATGAAAGTGAACACACATACACACACACACACACACACACACACACACACACACCCAAGGTTGGGAAGATCCAAGATTTGAATGTTTAATATCCCCCCAAATCTATGTGTTAAAGACTTGGCCTGTAAGTTGACGCTTTTGGAGAGTTGGTCCTATAAGAGACAGGGTCTCATGGGAGGTCTTCAGGTCAGAGTGCACATCATTTGAGGGGATTATGAGACCCCCCAACCATTTCCTCTTTTTCTTTTGTTTTCTGGCCCCAAGATCGCCATTTTTTTCTCTGCCACAAAGTTCCATATGAAGAAGTACTGATTTACCACAGGGAGAAAGCTGTGAGCCAATCTGCCATGGACCAGAACTCAAACTGAGCCAAAAGTAGACTTTTCTCTTGGAAGTAGCTACTTCAGGTATTTTCTTAAAGCAGCAGACTTCTTATTGGCACAGGGACAAGCTGGAAAGCATAGATGCTCAAGATAACTGTATGGGAAAAGAGTCTTCATGTTAGCTTTAACAGGAGTGAGTGGGCACTGCATCACTTCTCCTCCAGATGACTTTAAGTTCCCCAGGGCATGCTCTGCTTTCCAGAGGCACATAGAAGACCTCTAAGGAGGAGCTTCTACCCACCAATAAAGTTGTGGAAGTTGAAGTGGCAGGTGAGGAGCAGGAGAAGAGGGTCTCTGCCACAGGCAGCTGGAGCTGCCTTGTATAGTGCGTTCCTGCCCTGGATCCTGACTACACTGATGGGAAATCGGATATTCCCCACATAGCCTCTGTCCAAGGCAAGGAGGCATTCTATCTCAGAGCTACCACGTGAGCCTTGTCAACTGGAGTGAGCCAAGTAGTAGGAGCAAAAAGTCCAAGATTCAATCACGAACAGGTTGTCTTCATTGGCACTTATCAGTGCTCTTAGCAAAGCAGGTCAACTGTTTTTAGACAATGTTGTCTGCTATGGTCTGAAAGTATGCTCTGAAGTTCATATGTTGGAAACTTAATCCCATGGTGTTGGAGGTGGGATTTTTGGTGGGTGTTTATGTCATGGGATTAATGTCATTATAAAAGAATAAAATGGAGAGAATCTGTAGCACTTTTTGTCTTCTGTACCTCTTAACATATGAGGACTTAGTGTTTTTCCTCAAAGCACCATCTTGGAAGCAGAGAAAAACCATTTTCAGACACAGTGTCTGATGTATCCAAACTCACAGCTGGGAGATACAAATATTGTTTACAAGCTACTCAGCCTGGAGGATTTTCTTATAACAGCCCAAATGATAGGAAAACTCCAACAGTTCCTGATCAAAATAAGACTCTTAGGCAACTTTTGTGGTGGGACAGTATGAGATGTTATAGGAAACAATGATGACACCTACTAACACAGATGGGATCTAGGGACTGCCTCAAGGAAGGGAAAGGTATATCTTCTGCAGAAACTTCTTAGGAGGTAGTTTGGTGTGGGATCCCAAGCTCACTGGCTCTGTATCTCTTAACTGGAGGGCAGACCCGGGTTCATCAGGTGCATGGAGATCTGGCAAGAGGAATGGTCAGAACACCTGGAACAATGTTAACCTGGGTAGTGTGTCAGAGACGTCTGTGGTCACTGTTCAGGGTTTTTGCATGGGCAGTTTTCTATCACCAAAATATCAGGAGGGGAATGTTAGTACTTCCTTGCTCAGCACTCATAAAGAAGTACATGATAAATAACTGGCTCCAGTTGCCTTGAGATGTCCAAAACTTGTGTCAACTGTAAGAAGCCTTCTGGCCTCTGAAGCCTGCCTTCCTTTTCCCTGTGATTCAGACTAAAAAGGGCTTTTCCTTCTCCAGGGTAATATGCAGGTATTGTCTATTTCAGCAGGGTCCATTCCATAAGAGAGCAAGGCTGGAGTAGAGCCAGGCCTAGGGTCTGCCAAAGGCTTCTTTCAGTGGCCTGAGGAAAACTTGCTAGAAAACCTAGGGCATCTGGAGGTGGGTATTTATCCCTAAGGAGCGTGTTTGTCTGGTTCTCTGGTCTCTGGTTGGCTATTTCAGACACTATGGTCTCTTGCCTGACTTCCTTAATTCCTCCAAGATGGTTTCACTGTGTGAATAGCTGTCTTAATTGGTATGACAGTGGGGGAGATCTTAGCTACCAGCTTGCTCTGTCTCTCCCCACTGACTGACCTTAACTTGAGCCTCCTGATGCGCTGCAGTCTCTAGCATGCTCTTTATCTCCCGGGTTTTCCTAGACCTGTTAGGTCTTGGGCAGACACTCTACAGTAAGTTCCTCAGGCCTGTGCTGATGCTTCTGGTCCACAGTTTACACCCTTCTCATCAAGAGGACAGAAGTACCCCTGGCTCATGTGATGGATTTGCTTTTCCATCAAGTAGGAGATTCCATAGAGGAAATTTCCATCTTCCTGTTGCCCAAGTTTCAACTTTCATCCCTCCATAGTCTACAGGACTCTGTCTTCTGAGCTGATCTCAGAAAGAGAGTTTTGCCTGATACAGAACAGGTAGATGTTCTGAGACTAACGTGGAGAAATAAAGTAGAGGGGAGCTGATACGCAAGGAGATGGGACACTGGAATTGAAGAAGACCTGTGAAAGGAAGGGTTTCTTGTGTTTGTGGGCTGTGAAGATGTCTGTGATAATTGCCGTTGATTGGCATTGTGACAGGATCTACAATACTGAAGAGATAAGTCACTGCAGGGCTGGCATGACTGCTATGGAGGCAGCCAGATACTTGCTAATTGTATTCCAGGCCTGCTCACAGTCTCATGGCTGGTACTTTAAATCTGGTAAAAACCCATAGTTGCCGAGGTCCCAGGCCCTAGAAAGGAACCAGCTGTCGTTGTTTTGCTAAATGGTCATGTGGTCAAACTGCCTTCTAAATATTTACATTTATGCCCATAGGCTTCTACTGCTCTCAATCATGGTCAGAGAAGTTTTTCTTTCTGTGGCCACTGGTTCATGTGGAAACTCATCACTGTCGAAAATGGTGAAAATAAGTGATTGTTGAGTGCTCAGACCTAAATATCAATTTCTATTCCTGGGGAACTAAGGGCCTGGGGAACAATGCAGAAGAGGGGGGTGGAAAGAATCTAATAGCTGGTGGAGGGGAAAAAGTGAGTAGTAGAATGATGTCTTCTGGACATGACATGGCTGTTGCACTCATGAATCCATAGTAACCATGATTACCTGCACAGGTTTCCAGCATGGGTTGGGGAGATGTTCAGGAGGCCTTACCCCTAACTGAGGAACTATCTAGTTGATGGCCAAAAGCTTAGGGAGAGTCATTTTTCTTTGGGGGGCTGGCTGCTAATAAGCTGCCCATGCCCTAGTGGAAGACACCACATCCGTACATGCTCAGGCAGTACTAATTGGATTCATTTGATCATTAAAGAAAAATGTAGATGTATGAATTTGGAGGGGAGTGGGCTTGGGTGAGTGGGAGGTGAGTGGACAGGTGGATATGATCAAAATGCATTATATACATACATGAAATTTTCAAAGAATAAATGAAATGTTATTTTTAAAATGGGTAAATGAACTGAAGAGACACTTCTCCAATGAAGAAATACAGATGACCAACATGTACATGAAAAAACACTCAGCATTACTAATTATCAGAGATGCAAATCAAAACTGTAAAGAGATATCATCTCACCCCTGTTGGAATGATAATGACCAGAAAAGCAATATCGCATCACATGTAGGTAAGGATACAAAGCAGAGCACTCACACAATTGATGTAAATTAGGATAGAGATAGATAGGTAGGTAGATAGATATAGATGATATAGATATAGATATAGACATAGACATCAGCTTGTCATTGCAGCCTGAACTTTGGGCACATCTATGAAGAACTGATAGTTAAGGCAAGTCCTAAGCAAACCTTCAAGAGATTGTCTAATTGATGAGGGAAGACTAAGCCCATAGTGTGTGAGACTTGTCCCTAGGCAGGTGGATAAAATGGAAGGAGCTGGTTCGAGAAATCAGCATTTTTCAGGATACTTATGACAGACTTGAAGTTTGGCAAGAGACATTTGCCCCTTTCTCTGTGGATATGGTGTGGCCAGTTCCCTTGGCTTTGGTATGGACTCTCCTGCCAAACTGGAATAAGAAGTGTAACTAGACAATCCTATGCTAGAACAAAATCCCTTGTTCCCATAAACCATTTTATCATGAATTTATCAGCAATATGCAGGCTAACTGCAATAGGAAGTCTGCAAAAACATTAAAAACAGAATTTTCATAAGACCCAGCAAACTTGTTTCTGGCTATATATTGAATAGAAACAAAATCAATTTATCTAAAAGGTATCTGTATGCTCATTGTTATTGTAGCACTATTCTCAACAGCCAAAATATGAAAGCAACCAAGGTGCCCATGGCGGAAGGAGCAGATTTACAAAAATGTGATATCTGCAGAATGTGAATATCATTCAGTCACAAAGAGAATAAAATTTCATAATTTGTAGCAACATGAGTAGAAGTAGATGACATTATGTTAAAGTGATCTAAGACAAGGCTGTCAAGACAGTGGGTAAGGAAGGGTAACCCGAAGCCCATATAGTAGAAGGAGAGAACTGACTTTGATCTCCACACACACCATAGTGCACACATATGCATGTTCTCTTCTTTTTCGCTTAATAAATGAGCAAAGAAATATGCTTTTAGAAAATCAATTTAAGACAAGCACAGAGAGACAGATATATAGAGAGTAGAATGGTAATCTCTAGAAGTTAGGAGGGATAAGGAGGTGGGGAAAGAGGGAGGCTGTAGCACAATGGGAGGGCAATAGTTGACCTCAACGTCTCATGGATTGTGTGAAGACCCAGATGCCAGGGGCTCAAGGGCTCCAACTGCAAAGGAGGACTGTGTGAGGAGAAAAAATCTGATGACCAATAGTATACAGTCCACAAATACAGATACTTATTAAGTAAGAAAAAACATGGATAGGAAGCAGAAGGAAAAAGAAAAGGAAAAAGGAAAAAGAATTAAACCACAGGGTCCTGGATGATAAGGGAAGACGCAAACAGTTGCAGGAATCACCCAGAGAAGCGCTGCGAGGAAGGCCTGTGGCCCAGCACAGAGGCCTAGTGATGTTCCACAGGGTCTTTCAGACATGCCTGACACATGTTTCCAGTGACTCCACCCTCCCTGGTTTCAGTTTCATCTGTCCAGGTTCCTTTTTGGGACCCCTGAGTGTCCATGAGCACCCTGGTGTCAGCCAGCGCTTGTCCCTATGGAGCACACTTTTCTAACTTCTGTCTTCACCCAGCTACTACTGGACAAAATTCAAAGGTGGTGGCAGCCTTTGGACTTGTTTCTTCTTTCCACTAGAGTGGTGCTGGTCACACAAGAATTCAAGGAGGGGCCCCGTTTCACAATGGAAGGAGGCAGAGCCCCTTTGCCTCTCTTGGCAGGATGAATGGGAAGCAAACCATTTCTCCTACAAGCTTTTTGTTTCTGGCACATGCTTTGCTTGTTGCTTTTTTCCTCCCACAGGGCTGCAAATTATTTCAAATAAGCAAGACAGTACAGCAAGAGGAATGGCCAGTATGTGGTTCCTAAAACCATTTTGCTGTGGGAACATTGCACCTTGTGGAATTCCCAGGCAAGGTGAAGGGCGTGCAGTCTGTACCCAGCATGTTCTGTTCCCAGCTGAAAGTTGGTGGCTTCGTCGTCTGCTCAGTCTTGCATACGTTAGTAATTAGTGAAAGAGAACTTCAACTCTCTGTCTTGTTTGCCTTGGGCCCTAGATCTGGCAGTACAGTGCTCTTTGGCTGGAGGCTGCCCTTTGGGTCACACCTGTTGAAGGCAGTCCCTGCATTCACTGCCCTGCATCCCATCCCTCTCTGTCTCACATAGACAGCTTCCCGGGGCATCTGGGATTGGCCAGAAGCAGTGTTCAGGCCAGTCACCTAGCTGCACAGGAAAACCGTTTCCTCTTTTGCTATGAATGAGCAGGGTTTGTGCCCCTGAAACTTATGCTGGAGGTTAATCCATGTTGCAAGGTGTTAATGAGAAGATAGAGTCTTTTTTTTTTGAGAAGATAGATTCTTGACCTGACTATGGAGCTTGGAGATAGGAGAAGATTAAGATGAAATAAGGTTATTTGGTGGCTTTGGAACATACAAATTCCATATCTCTCACCATGAGATATGTTGACTGCCTTGGGTTTCTGCAAACAAGATGAACAACAGGTAAAGTTTCTACACCCCAGAACCATGAGCCAACATATATACCTGTTGTATTTATTTTTGAGACACGTTTCATATAGAAACCATTCTGGCCTCAAGCTTGTTACAAAATTGAAGATGACCATGAAATTCTGGTCCTGCCATCTTTACCTCTTAAGGCCTGAGTAAAATTACAAGCATGCACCACCACAGCTGATATACGTAGTGCTAAAAGTCTAACCTAGAACTTTATGTATGTGAGGCTACTAACACTCTACCAATGGAGTGACAGACACTTCTCTATATCTATTTTTTTTTAATAGCTCGCCCAGCTCAGTTTACAGAATTCAGTTTTTAACAACAGAAAACAGAAACTTCTTCCCACTTGGAATGAGAACCATGTTTTGTGTTTCTACAACCTGAATGAATTTGCAGTTATAACTTTCCCCCAGTGGTCATTCATGTCTGTGTTTTGTACAATCCAAGAGACTGACAGTCCTCCAGGGAAGCCTGGCTTAGCTAGTCTTGCCCATTGGACCACACTTCTAAGGAGGATGGGTATCTAGAGTGAGTACATATCCAAAGCATGTTGATGCCTCATTGGTTACTGTGCTAAAGTGGGACTTTTATTACAGTTATCTAGGTAACTTCCCAGCACAAAGGTCAGATGGGGTTGCTGGAAAACTCAGAAAATGAACTCATAGCATCTAGAGGGGTGCAGGCTGAGAATCTGAGCAGCTGAAGTGAGCCCCATTTTTGTAAGAATCATGTTTTTTCATGTATAAGGTATACCTTTATTTTTTGGGGTGTGTGTAAGTGCATGTGTGCATTTGTGTGTGTATATATGAGGGTATTTGAGTATGTGTCCCTGTGGAGACCCCAGGGTGACTTCAGGAATCATCCTGGATTGCTATTGCTCTTCCTCTTTATTCCTGAATTGCAGGCCACCACCATTTGTCCCCATCATTTTACATGGGATCTGGGAATATGAGATCAGATCCTTTTGCTTTTGAAACAAATGCTTTAATCCCAGATGGGGAGCCGTCTCCCCAGCCTGGTATAGCTTTTTAAAATGAAAATGAAGAGCAAAGACAGTGTATAGGGAGCTATGAGTCTGTTGAGCTTTCCAGTCGATAGTACATGTTGCATAGGCTTGTAGAAAAAAAACTCCTTTTACTCATAGCTAGGGAAGCATGCAAGTATTTGTTTCAGAAACCTGCGACTTCTGCTGAGTATGCAACAGACTGGCAGCTAGGAAACTAAAAGCCATGACCCTGGCAGTTTCTTCTCCTGGCAGTTGATTCAGGTTTTGCAAACTGCCCTGGCATTGGCTGGTGGTGCTGCCATCAGGACATCCAACTTGGTCTGGCCACCAGGTCGGAGTGGGGACATTCTGCACAGTGAGCTGGGGATTAACTGGAGCTTGCACACTGGCTCCTCTGTAAACAGACTTCTTTGGAAGCACAGGAGCTGGTAGTTCAGGCCCTGGCACTGGTACTCTTCTTGGGCTCATGAGAAACCCTGCCCACAGAGGTCCCAAAGCAAGGTGACTGGCTCAAGGACACATAGCTGGGAGATGACGCGCCACCTGGAAAATTCCCAGGCATAGAATTGTGGTCCTTCCAGAGCTGGTTTGGGAGCTGTTTACAAGGCTCGCTGAATGACTTGTAGGAGTCTTGTATTCAGAATGAACTTCTCATATGTCTGTAGGAGCCAAGGAGTCCGACGAGAGGGAGGGAACTAATCAGTCAGGAAGGAGCCAGCTCCCTGAAGTTGTCTGGGGAGCCGGCACTGCCCTGAAGTTGTCTGGGGAGCCGGCACTGCCTGCTCTGTCCTCGGCATCAGGGTCCAGCCCCAGAGCTCCTTGACGATTAAATGGTGTGATCACAGCCTTCTTTTGGCAGGACCTCCTGTACTGCTGTTATTTTTATCTCTGCGCCTGGTTGTAGTTTACCTTTATTCTTCTAGTTCCCTGTAAACACAGCTTGCACTCTCCTTTTGCTGCTTTCTTTCTTGGCGTGTAAAACAGGCACCTGTCTGCATTGAGGATCTTTTTGACCAGTTCAAGGATGCAGGGCTCCAGGGTGGGAGAAGCTCTTACCAGCTGTGGGCTGGGGCAACAGAGTACAGGAAAACCCAGTGAGGACCTTTGGCCCCTGAACTCTTTAACATGTATCTCCAGCATGGCCTAGTCCTGCTCAGTGAGCACAAGCACCCCCACAACGGATGTGGTGACTGCTGCCTACAGGAGGTGAAAAGGCTGTTATTCCCTGGAGTAGCTGGACTATAGCCAAGGCACTGAGCGCTTTTGTTTGTTGGAGGTGATGACTTCTCTCCGTGGGTCATTTATGCAGTTGGATAACTGTTAGTCCTTCAGACTAACCTAAAGCAAAAAAGCTCCTCTTCAGCAAATCACAATTACTTTGCTGTCTGTCTGATGCCTGCAGATGACTTGAAATGCTTGCTTGTTTGGGACCTCTGCCATGGAAGATGATTAATAATGCTAGGCAAAATTGTGTCCATTAGTTCTGATCTAGAAGGACAGAGTAGAAAAGGTGTTGATTGTGGGAAACCCAGTTATAGTTTTTTCTCTCTCCTAAGGGCCCAGAGGCAAGCATCCTGTAGCATGGCACCTGAGACACATGCATTTGGAACTTGAAGAGGACCCTGGGACATACCTGACCCTTATATATCTAGTAGAGTCATTCTGCCTCATGCCCCTCACTGGTTCTTCTCGAAGTTCCCATGACTTTCAGATGGGCACATGGAAAAATCCATCTTGTGACCTGGTTCTTACTGGTCCCACTGACATTTATTCATGTGAACTCATGTGGGCAGGATCTGGGATCCTGTTAGAATATCTGGGATATGTTAGAAATCTCATTCTCTTCTTACAGTCAGTCAGTGGGCAATATTTCCATGCTGAAAGGGATGACTTCACCTGTCCTTCCCTATCCCCATGCATCTGCTGGAGATCATAGTGTCTCTAATAGGGCCAGGGAAAGGGGCAAGACTGAAGCTATGCTGCAGCACTTAGCCCTGTCCTTGAGGACACTAGCACAGGCAGCCAGCTGGCAATGCTCCTTTGTGGTTCTTCAAAGCTTTTCTCCTTGTGATACCTGGGAGCAATGGTGGTTTCCATGTTATGAAATGAGTAGAAGAGAACTTGTACTTACTCCCCATGGGCATTCAGACTCACAGACTCATTATCTGCAAGTGTGGAAACTCTTAATATAACCAGGGAACTGGGTAATGTGAGGTAAGGAGAGTTAGAGAGGTTCATGCTCTTGGGGAATTGGATGCCCACGGGTAGCTGTGGTCCAGTAGGGGAACGGGGCTCCAGGAATGCTCTAGATCAGCATATGAGCTTCCTGTGGCTGAATGTAGATGCTGTTGTGGAAAGTAATCATGTGGCCATTTCTTGGTGGCTGTTGCAGTTTACCTGCATGGTTACTGATAAAAATCACCATCTAACAGTTTAAAGGAACAAGGCTTAAGAGAACAATCTCTTATGATTGTATTGTTACAATTCTCAGTCCAGCTTGGCAGGAGAACTCACACTACATCAGGGCCAAGGGAACTGGCCATACCATGTCTATATAGCATCTGAGAGAAGGATGACCTTACTTGCCAGACCAGCATGTCTGACCAAGTGTGCACAAGGGTGCCAACTTTCTCAATCAGTTTCTGTATTTTATTCCAGGACCTAGTCCCACCCGCTATAGGCTGGGCCTTCCCCATCAGCTAGATAATCTCTTGCAGGTTTGCCCTGGACTTAACTCAACCACTAATTCTCTACAAATGTGCAGAGTTCAAATCCTCAACTGTCAAATTGACACCTGTGCCTAACTATGACAGTGGCTATAGACTCTAGATTTGGGAGTGTGGAGGCAGGCATAGCCCACAGGTGCTTAACTTACCTTCATTTTAGCTGGGAGGGTCAAGTGGCCACCATAGCCACACAGGTAAAGGCAAGGTGATTCAGGCAGTATGGAAACTGTGTGTGTGTGTGTGTCCCACTTTTGTTGGCTTCATGATTCCCAAGGTGCTGTGGTCCTACATGGTGGGTAGAAGTCGAGTAACAGTGATTTCTCCTCCTCTGTGTTTCCCACAGTCTCAGAGAGCAATGAGGCAATAAATCAACCTTTCCTTAAGTGGTCTATGATGCAGTTGTACTTTAGCTTAATACAAAACCCAACCCTTTTGTGTGATCCTCTCTACTGGGTCACTGTGCCTTCCTGTCAACTTGTACCCTGACCCCTGATATCTTTGGCTGCACCCGTGCCAGCCTTCAGCAAAACTGTGAGTGATGTGGTGAATATGCAGCCTACTGACGTCACACTAGGGAACTACTCAGTGCCCTAGGGACAGAAATGTTGCCTGCTCCTTGACTTCCTCTGTAGCTCAGTATCAAATGGCTTAGTTCTGAAGACATGTTTCTCTTTATGCAAACAAGTCATATCCTAGTGAAAAGAACCTAAGTGAGGAGATTAAGGCAAATTGTTGGGTTTTTCTGGTGACTTCCTCCTGGTCCATGGACAACTCTAAGGAAGCCCAGAGTCACTTGAGCAAGGAAAGGTTGAACTAGTATCCATAGAAAGACAGATCTGAGCATCCCATTAGGCCGGCTATAAGCACAAGGACCCTGGGGCCCCAGACAGGATTCCATGCCCAGCTGATGGCATTTTATGTCCTAGGTGTCACTGATGTGAGCCTGCATACATGTCCCATAGATACTGTGCTTGACAGATGTTCACTGTCCCCACCCTAATACTCACAGAGAGAACTATCATTGTGCTCTGAGTCCCAGGTGTAGGGACAGTTGTATACAGCCTTCTCATAATCTGTATAGCCAGTGGTAGTGCACCCCTCTGTGGTTGGGCCCCAGCTCCTGGGCAGTCTTCCAAGATGACGAGGTCTGGCAGATGCTGGACTAGGCCCCGGAAAACTTGGCTGTCTGCCAGTTTCTGGTTGGTCCTGTCCTGCTGCATACAACTCCTCATGGATGCTCTCCTCTCATGTCATGTGGCTTGTTCCAGGGCAAGACCAAGCTGGACTCTGCCTCTTCCCAACTCTTCATTGGTCTGGCTAGGTGCCCTCTGCCCCATTTGGCATTCTGCAGGTGTTGGCTGAAAACCTGCTCTGCTCAATTGGCCTCAGGCAGCTTTGAACAGAGTTGGGGGTGGAGATAGAAGGAAACCCCTGAATGTGGCTCAGAGAGATTAGTGGAATCAGGCTCGGGCCACTCCTTCTTTCCCAGCCCCCTCCACCTCTTTCAGGCACACTTCCTTGAAATGCCAGTCGGGGCCTTCTGCTCTTTCCAGAGAACCTACCTAATGGGAAAGCATTCACCCAGATTCTACTGCCTTTGGGGTCATCTTAGGGCCTCCAGGGAACCTCTCTACTAGATGGCATTTCCTTTGAAAGTCAGGTGAGGGCTCAGACTCCAGTGGTCACCGCTGTGATTTAGGCCAACACAACCAGTTTCTTTCTGGAGAACTCAGAAATCTGCCAAAAATAAGAGAGGCATTATTGAGAGCTTTTGGACTCTGATGGAGATGCTCCTGGAGCACCATCTCACAGTTGGTAACTGCGACCAGGAGAGCAGAGGAGGCCACGTTCACAGCCAGCTGCCAGAGTGATTGTTAATGTTGCTGAGGGACAGCTGCTTTCAGAATGGCCAGAGGCTTTGGGCAGCCAAGGATCTACCTAGCAGAGCACTTGGTTAGCATGCAAGGAGCTTTGGGTTTGATCCATAGTGGCACAAAAAACCTAAAAAAATCCATGCTGCTCTGACCACCACAGGGATAAAAAACTTCTCTTTAACCAGGACAGAGTGTAGAAGGAGTATCTCAAGTACTGACCTATGCCAAGGATGAGCTTTCCACATAAATGTAAACATTCTGTGCTGGAGAGGTGGCTCAGTTGGTAAAGTTCTTGTCTAACATACGCAAAGCCACAAGTTCGATTCCTAACATAGCATAAATCAGGTGTGTGTGATAGGAGTTGGAAGCAGGAGTTCAGGTCATCTTCAGCAACATAGTTAATTTGAGGTTAGCCCAGGATACAGAAGCCCCTATCTCAAAGACAAACAAACAAAACCCCCAACAAAATAACAGCAAAAATCTTAAGCAATCTGTTACAAGGTGAGATGACTAAGGAAAACCTGTGGGGGGAGGGTTTACCATCCCTGTGAAAGACAAATCATTAAGCCCGTAATACATAAGCAGCTTGCAAAAATGAATCAAACCTAGAAACAAATGTGACAGAGATAATGGAAATGGAAGCAGAGGTCAAGGTTACACCAAAAGCAGCTCAGGCTCACAGGAATCAGGATAGATGTGAAGATGGAAGTCACTGAGAGGTGTGTTTCTACTTTTGGGAAGGGCCAGGCATGAGTAAATAACAGACAGTTATTAGGAAAGAGACAGGTCTGCAAGTCCTGCTCTGGACAAGCATCCAGAAAATAAAAGTTACAAAGACAGAGAGTCCTAAGGGTACTGCGATGGGCGAGGGTAGAGGAATGCAGGTGAAACAGGGAGCTCTATGCATCCCTGCCTGCTGCGCAAGGCCACACCATATTGCCTGGTATACAGGAATTGTGTTTCCTAAGAGCATCTGGCTTTTGTAAGACAAGACAAAACTAAAAAATTCAGCCAGTCCCAAGTGACTGATCTTGAGTGGCTGCCCCATTCTCCTAGTACTTCTGTGCTTGGTCCTCTTTCTGTTCTGTCTCTACTATACCTTCTGTAGCAGGTTGCCTGCATGTTGCTGATAAATGACCATCTAACAACTTAAGGGAACAAGGGGTTTATTTCCTTACGACAGTCTGATTACAGTTCACAGTCCAGCTTGAAGGGAGAGCACGCACCAACACTAGGGTTGAGGGAACTGGCCACATCATCACCACCTAACAGCTGAGAGAGGGACGATCCTTACTTGCCAGATAAGCATTTCTGGCCAAGTGGACAGAAGGATGCCAACTCTATCAACCAGCTCTCTGTGATTTATTCAGGGCCTAATCCCACCCACCATGGGCTGAGTCTTCCCCAGCAGCTAGACAATCTCCTTCAGGTTTGCTCTGGGCTTAACTCAACCATCAACTCTCTACAACTGTGCCCAGAGCTCAAACCCTCAACAGTCAAGTTGACACCTGTGCCTAACCATGACACCTTCACCACCCATTTAGTGAGCACGCCCACCATTTAGTGAGCACAGGAGACTTTCCTCTATGAAAACTTTGCTGGACAGCTAAATTTTCTGTTTTAAATTTTTTCTTTCTTTACAGGCAAAGTCTAGAACTAATTATGCAGCAGAGGATGACCTTGAACTCTTCATTTTCTTTCCTCCAGCATTGGGATTGCAGCATGTACTATCAGGCCTGGTTTCCATGGTGTTAGGGATAAAACCCAGGGCGTCAAGCGTGCAAAGCTGCAAGTAAGCATTCTATAACCTGAGCCACATTCCTTCCTTGGTCCTAATTTCTTATAAAACAACCATGCTGTCAGTTTGGAAGTCCCCGTCATGTTTAAGATTGGGTTATAGACAGCTAAACTTTGTATTTGTTTTTGTAGCAAAACTGGTTCATATCAGTGCCTTGGAAACAGTGTCAGTTCCTCCTTGGTGAAGGTGAATGTGAAGTTTTCCTTGGAGCTGGAAAGTGCTGTGTTGCAGACAGCTTGGGAAGGTGGAGAGCAGGGGCACAAGGATTCACTGAGCTAAGTTAAGCAGGGAAGGTCCTTGCTGGAATGAGTAGGGAGCAGGAGAGTTCTTTTCTTGGAAGGAATGCCAGTAATGCAGGCTGTTCAGGAGATGGAAATAGAAGACTTTGTTGAGGAAGGGGTCACATGTTTCTTGGTGACTTACTTCCCATATATGTAACCATCTTGGAAGGATCTTCATTACTTCTTATTCTTTGTATGCTTTGGTGCAGAATAGAGTCATGTGTGAACCTGAAGTTCTAACAAGCTGCTCCTGTGCCCAATATATCTAAATGGCTGTAACTTGTGCCCTGAATTACTGCCAGTCTCCTTTAGGAAGAAGCAAGGTCGGCCACACAGAAGATTTTAAACCAAATAGAAAATGTAGCTTCCAAGAGCATTCCATGGAAAGGTCCTTGACCAGTGTACCTGATCATGGATGTGCTCTGACTGTGGTCCACAGAGATCCGCTGCTCACCTGAAAGGCGAGTTATCCAGTGACCTGCAAAGCAAGAATGGGATGCAGAGCCAAGAGTCACATACTCAATCATGCTCTGAAGCTTTCCAGGAAGTGACCTCCTCCACACAGGAGTTGTTGTAGGAAGGATCACATCCCCGAGCCTCAACAAGAATGGAGTTCTGATGTTCTTGTGAGCTTTTATGATTTTCCTGGTTGGCTTCTCCACTTGTTTTGTGTGTGTGTGTGTATGTGTGTGTCTCTCTAAGTCACAGCCATGCCAAGCAAGGTACATGGAATAAAACAGGCTCCCCAGGGCATTATGGGTGTTATTGCAGTCCTTTAATGCTATTCCCATTGTCCATACACCAGATAAAGAAGAATCACACAGTACCAGCCTTAGAAAAGGAGCTGGGTTTTTTCCAGGCATGGCTAAGCGCCTTCTGCCAGTATTTTCTTTTTCCCTAGGAGAAATAAGTAGAGGCTTAGGGAGATGGCTCAATAATTAAGTACTTGTTATGCAAGCAAAAGGACCTGAGTTTGGATCCCTAGCTCATACATAAAAGTATGAGACAGGAAGATTTCCTGGGATTCTCGGGCTAGTCGGACTATCTGATTCAGAGACTCTGGGTTCAGTGAGAGATCTTCTCTCAAATTAAGAAGTGGAGGATGCCATACCTGAGTTGGTACTGCCCATAGTTTGAGTGCAGAAATGCACAGTGTTGTAATGATGCCTCTGTAGGGCAGTCCTGGGATTCCCAAACTGACTGACAGAGCTGTGTGGGCCTTCCTAGCAGCTCATAGAAAAGTTTTTTAAATTTATTTGTTTTACGAGAAAGCAGAATGCTATTTGCTGAAAGTCTTGCAACAGGGACTATAGACTGTGCTGATGCCACACTTTGTTTAAACGTCTGTGTAAACATTCAAATCCAGGGGCTAGGGTACCCCTCTTATCAGTGATTACAGGGAAAGCAAGAGTGAGATATAAAACTTTCCAAAAGTCTGGGGACAAGCAGAGATTTTATCTTTCTTGTGATCTACCTGCAGGAGGAGACTCAGGGTACCCTTGAGGTGGCTGCTAGGAGAAGGAAGGGAGTTTCTGCCAAGGAGCCAGGGTGTGGGGGGAGGGGAGCCTCAGCTGCTCTGCCAGGGAAGACCTGGCAGACCCTGATGAAGTTCTTAGGGAGGTTATTTTTTTGGGGGGGAGGCTGTCTAGAAGGGACCTCCCAGCATGTATCAACAGAGGGGGCTCTCAGGAGGGAAAGGCACAGGCAGTGGTTCCAGCAGTGGCAGCTTCCAGCCTTCCAGGCACATGCAGAAACTGCTGTTCTGAGAATGCCAGTTTTACTTATTTGGGTGCATTTATGATCCAGAAAAGTCAGACAAACCATTTGCATTGGGGTTCTGTTGCCAAGTCCCTGAAAAAAGCTCCTGGATGATGAAGCGGTACATTGAGGACTATTCCCAATGAACCCTAAGGGAGGTCAGAACCATAGTGGAGGCCCTCCATCGGCCTATCCCTGCCTCTTAGCTGAGACCTCAGGACTTCATGGTCTTCATGACTTGCAAGACTGGAATCCCAGAGAACCCATCTGATCTGAGAGTGATGGTGCAGGGAAAGGCTACCAGGAGTGGCCACTTTACATCCCCACTGTCCATCTGTCTCCTGGAGGCCTTGGAGAGGGGCAGTTAGAGCCTCTACCTGCCCCTAGGTAAAGGATGGCTTAGAAGGGAGTCTCTCCAGAATGGAGCTGCGTATGGAGCAGGCTGAGAGACCCTTTGGAGTGACACTGTGTGATAGGTAATCTTGATAGTCATATTCACAGAATCTAGAATCATCTAGGAGACAAATCTCTGGGCATATCAAGGAGGGTGTTTCTAGATTGTGTTAACCGAGGTAGGAAGATCCATCCTAAATGTGGGCAGCACCATCCTATGAGGTGGGGTCCTGGAACAAAGAGGAGAGGGTAAGTTGAAAACCTGTCTTTGTTGACTGTGGACTCTGTGACCAACTGCCTCAAACTCTTGCTGCCACACTTCTCCCACCATAAGGCACTGTTCCTCCACATCAAGTACCAGAATAAAACTCTCCTTGCTTATGTTGCTTTTGTCAGTATTTTGTTACAACAACCCGAAAACATCTATTGCATACTGTCGTGCCTGCTTTCCTATCCATTCCAGTGCCATCTTTTCCCTTTGGCAGTAGGAAGGCTTGGAAGTCCAGATTATCTCAGTTACTTTTTCTGCTGTTGTGATAAAATACTCTGCAAAATAACTTAAAGGAGAAAGTATTTGTGTTGGCTTACAGTTCAAGAGTACAGTTCATCATAGTGGGGAAATCAGGGCAGTGGGAGCTTGAAGCAGTGGCTTATATCACATCCACACATGAGCTAGAGACAAATGAATGTATGCTAACGATCAGTTCCCTTTTTCCATTTGCAAAGGATTCCAGCCAGGCAACACAACCACCACACCCACAGTGGATGGGTCTTCCCGCCTCAATTAACTTAAATATTATAATCTTCCATAGGCATGCCCAGAGGCTGTCTCACAAGTGATTCTAGATCTGTCAACTTGATAATTAACATTAACCACTGAATAAATTGACGTATGGCTGGTCAGTACCACCATGCTCCTGCATTGTCATGGTTTGAATCATGTCTTCCTCAAAGAGAAAGAAGTATGCTGTCCTAGTCTAGGGGTGTCTAGCCTTTTGGCATTGTAACATGATATCATCTAAAAATGGGTTGGGCCACATTCATCGTTATCATGGGACATATATTGTCTGTGGGCTATAGGTTGAATCTAGTCTCTGGTACCTATGAGTTTGGCCTTATTTGGAAGCAGAGGCTTATCAGATGCAATTGAGTCAGGATGAGGTCATCAGCATAGATTCTAGTACAATGACTATTGTCCTTGTGAGAAAAGAAAAAGAAGGAAGGGACTCTTGGAGACTGAGACAGAGGTGAAGATCTCCATCCACCCTCCATGGGAAATGGGAAAAAGGGCTGGAGCCGGGAGTGAGGGTGGAGTGGGGGAGAGGGGGGGAGGGTGTTACAAGTCCACCACTGTGAGAGGCTGGGTGCAGCAAGAAGCCTGTTCTTCAGTATCTCCTAGGGATCATGTTCTTGCTGACACATGGTTTCTGGCTTCAGGGCTCCTGGATTTTAAGATGCTGGTCCAAGGGTTTAGCAATTCTGTCCTTGTGCTCTCTTGGGCCATGTGTCTTCCTGCTGCCATGCAGTCTTATCAGGGCTTGTCTTCCTAATTCCAGCTGGTCACTGGATAAAAATAGACCAGCTACCAAGGATTCTGGTTTTGTGAAATATGCTATATGAATTCTACTGGGGATTCAGTTGTTGTTTCACTGTCCTTGCCCTGTAGATTAAGAAGCTGAGGCTCAGGGACAGCTCAACTACAAATTCATAGACCTGCTAAGGTGGTTCAGGTAGGAGGTAGACAGCAGAGATGGAACTCCATGATTTGTGATAACATCTCCTGACCTTTCAAACCCATATCTGACTGTAAGTGGACAGGTTAAGACATTGCTATGGAAAGGTGAGACTCCTGGAAAGAGCAGGACCTGCAGAATCACACCTATGTGATTTACATACCAACTGTTCCCCCAAGGTATATATGTAGAGGTTTGGTCCTCAGAATGGTGGTTGAAAGTATGATAGCCCTTTCAGAGGTAAGGCCTATAGGAAGGCCCTTAATTCATTAGTAGAGTATCCTCCAAGGAGATGGTGGGATATTGGTCTCTCTCTCTAGTTCCAAATGAAGAATTTTGCTCCCGTTTGTGTTCCGGCCATAATATGACACGATGTGTCATACTTGGAGCCACTAATCTTGACTTTGATTTGAAGGTTAACCCTCTTTCTTTGGAAATAGCTTGTATCAGATAGTCACTGTAGTAACACAAAACTAACTGGTGTACATCCCTTTGGTGTTAGTTTTCAGCCACTTATGACCTGTGCAAGCTCATTGTATCTTGGACTCAATTCTACCACCTGTAAATGTAAACTGGAGAGAGTATGAGCTGAAGTCACCTGGCACAAAAGGGGCCGTAGGTAAATGACAGCTACTCCAGCCATCACTATGGCACATTGTTCTTGGTGCTCAGCTCTCAGGCTGCCCCATGGTGGGAAATAACACCTACATCTGTTTTCTGAGGCAGCGGATGCCAAAGAGGGTGCTGATGTTGGCAAGCATGCATTCCTGGTCTTGTACTGATGACTCTATCATTTGGGTCCATGCTGTCTGTGCGTGTTGACGTCTCTGTTTTCTCAATCACCCTTTTTGTCTGACCCCTAACACAATGAATCTATCAAGTTGACAGATGATGACCAAGTGTGCCAGTAGCTTAGTTGTACTGATGACAGGGACCCTGTTGGGAAATCAGTGTGCAAGACAGCCCACTGCCTTTCCACTATCCTGGAACCGATGCCTAGTGATATCCACCAAATGGTTTCCCGGGGCTCTCTTGACAGATAAGCTTTGGAGGCACAGGGCTGTGGATGGCTTGGTCAAGATCTCCCAGTGTTAGGAGTGCAGAGGCATTTGTGGATTCCCAAAAACTTCCTGGATGCCTGTGCTTGTAGTGTACTGGTTCCCTCCCTTGGCTAACTCATGTGGTTGTAAATGCAGCTTGTGGCTGGAAGAGGAAAAGAGCTGTAGACTCAGTTTGATAGTTGGAGTTAGCGGGTCTTTGGTTCCCAGGAAAGTCCTGTGGACAGATGGAAGGGACAGCTAGAGACAGTAAGCAGAGACACTTATCTGAGTTTTGCAAGGTAGTTCAGCAAATGCTAATTGTGAGGTAGATATGAAGACAATGATTTTGGAGGCAGAAATAAGGCCTTCTGTCTTGTTTCTTTCCCACTCAAATTGGTCGATGGTGTTCATGGTCATGACAAATGTTGCCTCTAATTCCTTCACTCTGGCACAGGTCCCACTGAATATTGGCCATTGGTGTGAGTTGTCTAATTCTCTTATTTTGATGGCTTCTTTGCTTTCAACTGTGGATACCAAAAATGAAACAAAATGAAATGAAAAACCTCTTTAAGGGCTGAAGAGAAGGTTCAGTCAATAGCATTTACCTTGTGCATGCGAAAGCCTGAGTTTCATCCCTAGAGCCCATGTGAAAAAAAAACAGGCACAGTGGTTGTGGTGTATATTTGCAATCCCAGCACTGGGGAAGCAGAGACAGGGAGATTACTGGGGCTTGCTGGTCAACTAGCTTCTTTGGTAAGTTTCAAGCTAGTGAGAGACCCTGAATTGAAGAAAAGGTGGGCAGTTCCTGGGGGAAGAATACCCAAGTTTCTCCTCTGGCCTTCACACACATGTACATACACCTGTACTCCCCCATGCATGCACACAGACACAAAAATGAACATGCGTGTGCATACATACAAGCACAAAAATCTTTAAAATGAATAAAATATCTTGTATACAACTTCTTGAATCCATCAACCTGCTTGCCAAGACAAATGGATGCTAAGCCTTTTCTAGTCTTTTTTTTTTCCCCACACCGATTCCAAAAGGAAAAAAATGGGTAAAGTCATAATTCAAAATGTACCATTATTACTACTTAAGGGGAACACGTGAAAGGGTTCAGGGAAAGGCCACTGGGTCCTTGTACATCATCGGAGAGGAGGTCCCAGAGGAAAATCAGGCATGCACAAGAAAGGACTCTCCGGGAATTGGGGCGGAAGGCACTGGGGGATGGGGAGGGAGAGGGGAGGGGAAGAGGAGCAGGGGGTTCGGGGGGAGGAGGAGGGAGGGAGGGAACTGGTGTACCTATTAAGTTTGCATGAGCTGAAATAATAATAAAAATGTATTAATAAAAAAGTACCATCATTACAACAATAAAACAAATACATCTGTATCTATGGGAAAACTTTGCCCAAGCAGAACCCAAAGTGGAATATTAACAATGGGTTTCAAACCCAGGGATTGAGTATCCTTTGATCAAATGCTAACAAATGAGAAACAAAACCCAGAGTGTTCATGGGCAAAGCTTTGGAATTATATTCACCCTAGAATCAATAGTTCTTCACAATGAAGGCCAGGCCACAAAGCCATCTCCCAAAATAGTAACAAGCTTTCCATCATCCTGGTGCTCTTTAAAAACTGCATGACCCAAATCCTCTGCTATCCATCTAGAAACCTCTACCCCACCTTATCCCTTCCACAATTCTACCTGGCACCTTTTTTATGACTTTCTTGGCCCATTCTGAGTAAGAGCAAGCATGAACAAGCACAAGAGGCAAGAACATCTTTACTCTCAGCTGTGAGTGGGATTTTTTTCCCCATCGTTAGTGATATTTGTGGAAAGGAGGTGTGTGAGAAAAGTTGCAGTGGTAGGTTTCCAGGTGGCAAAGGCACCTCCTTGACAACAGATGGAAACCTTTTCAGAAAACAACCTCAAAGCTACAACTCTACAGGGAGAATCAGGGATGGGACCACTCAAAGTCCTCAATAAGGGTAGAAGAAATAGAGCTGAGACTGCCCAGCTGGAGAGAGACAATCTAAGAGACCTTGGATGAGGGGCTGGGGAGATGGATCAATGATTAAAGCCTTTGCCTCACAATCAAAAGATCCTCAGATTCCAAGTTTAAAAAAATACTGAACGATATGGTGGTGGACTGTAATTCAACGCTGGAAGGCAGAGCCTGGGAAACCTCAGAGTAAAAAAATAATAAAGAGATAGAGCAATCCAGAATGATTCCCAATGTCACTCTTGGGCCTCCACATGCACACATGCTCACACACACACACACACACACACACACACACACACACACACACAAGAGGGACTTTAGATGAGTGATTTTGCCCATGTCCCACCAAAGGCTGGGCATGTTACATTGCATTGTAGAGAATAATACCTAAGAGCTAGAGCTTTAAGGAAGGGAAATTGATTTGAGCTCACAGTTCCAAATTTTCAGTCCCATTTGTAACAGTTCATCTGTATTGTTGCTTAAGAGAACATGGGATTTTATTTTCTCTTACAATAGTCTAGTTACAGTTCCTTGTTTGGTTGGTAGGAAAGCCCACACTAATATCAAGGGACTGAGGGAACTGGCCACACCATATACATGAAATAGCTGAGAGAGGGACAATCCTTACTTGCTAGACCAGTATGTCTGGCTAAGTATACAGAAGGATGCCAACTTTTTCAACCAGCTCTCTCCATTTTATTCACTATTCTGAAGGCCCATAGTGAAGAAAATCATCATGGTGGAGAGAACATAGTTCAGGAGAGCTGTTTTCTTCATGGTAGATGGGAAACAGAGAGATGCCAAGGAAGGGAAGGAGCTGAGGATGATATTTCCTTAAAAGAAACACCTTCACCAAACTGCTTCTTCCAACTAGACTTGCCTTCTAGACCTAGATCAGGGACTAAGACCTCAGAACTGTAGGCTCATATCAGTCTTCCCTGCTGAAAACATATGGGAAGGTGAGTGCAAACTACATCTCATGTAAGGCAGTTGAGCATTTACAGATTTGGAGTTCCAGAACCAGACCCCCATGGTTAATGAAGAATGACTTCACTGCTCCTGAGATGCACAAAGGTATCCAAAGGTGAGTGATTGCCCCAGATGTCAGGCCTAAGGTCATTCATCTAACCCAGAACACCTAGGACATCCAATGTGCTTCCCACCCTCTCATAGGATCCATCACAGTTAGCAGCAAACTAACAGCAAAAATAATCGTATTTTGGGTCACAAATACAGGAACTACAAACGGCAGGATGCTGACAACTTCCTGTCTGACCATCTGTCTCTAAGTGCTTGACAATCACTACTTCTTTTAGAACATTACCTCTGTGATGATTAGACTTAAACATCGACCTGACATCTAGGGAGTGAACTTTTGGGCATACCTATGAGGAATAATTTAATTAAGATCTAAACCTAGGAGATTGTCTGGACTGTTGTGTTGAGGTGGGAAAACTGGCCATCATGGGCAGTACCATTCTATGTATTGCAACAGGAAGTGAGTTGAGGAGTCAAGCAAGCAGTTATGAAGTATTGATCCTTGACCTGTGTTCTTGCTGTGGCTATAATGTCACTAGTCCCTAATGCTGATCTAACTCCCCTGCCATGATGGATTGCAACCTGGAATTGTAAGTTGAAGAAAACCCCATTCTCTTCTAAGTTCAGGTCAGATATTTATTGTAGCAGTAAGTGACAAAACTGAAAAGGCCTCCATGCTGGAGCTTGAAAGCCCATGTTGGTCCTTCCATGATGCTCCGGGTTCCTGATAGTATCAGGAGGCCTGTGCTAGGCACCCCTATCTAGAGCTCATAAAATCCTCTCCTTCATGCCATGGGCCTATCAGGTGCTGGTTTTGTGTTGAATAGCCCCTAGCACCTAAGTCCATCCAGAAGACAGAAATTTTAAATACCCCTTTTGTATCAGTTACCCAATATTAAATAGCTAATATATTTTGTGTCAGATATTCAATATTTCCTAACACTTAAAAAAAGACCAAACAATAGTTCAGGTTTTAAAAACTTAAAAGATTCAGCCTCTGCTATGCCTCCTGACACAGTAAGAGAACCTTGGGCATGAGGGAGGGATTTTAAGCTGATAAATAGCAAGCCCTGCATAATGAAGGTTTTCTATGAACAAGCTGTGAAGGTTTGCTCCAAACCTTTGGTTGTCACCAAAGGCTTATATATGTGGAAGACTCACTTGACAAGGCTGTTGGGAGATGGCAGGACCTTTGAGAGGTGAAACCTACATGGAACCTTTAGGTCAGTGGGATCTTCTCCTGACCCTCTTATATTTTCTCTCTTTCTGTTTGAAGTGTGTTTCCTCACACAGACCCATAGCAGGGGGATGCACTGAGCATGGAACCTTCAAGATTATGAACCTAAATCACCTTCTTCTCTTCATAAGTTGATTGTCTTAGGAATTTGTTATGGAAAGAGAGAGCAAGCCAGCCAGCCAGTTTACCAGCAAGCCCACAGGATTTACCGCAATTGTGATCAATAAAAAGCACACACTCTGGAATACAGATTCTGGGGGCTGCTGTAGAAGGGACTGAGTGTTTGGGTGACTTGTATGTGTTGTGGACTGATCTATATTTGGGTTCCCTTGTTGCAGAGAAAAGCCTGGATCATTAAGTCATTTATGGGCAGAACTTATGGGCAATTTTTCTTTTCTTCTTTCTTTCTTATTGGTGTGTGTGTATGTGTGTGTGTATGGTGAATGTTTGTGTATACACATGTGTGTAGTTGTGTGTGCACAATGTAAATATTCTTTATTGTAAATATCGCTTATATACTCCACCCAACCTGATAGAATATTGATGCTGTGTGTCTTCCTCTATTGTTCTCTACCTTTTTTTTCCATTTGGGGTGTGTGTGTGTGTGTGTGTGTGTGTGTGTGTGTGTGCACGCCCATGCTGTGGTGGTCAGAGGACAGCCTGTGGCAGTCAGTCTCTCCACCATGTAGATTCTAGGGATCAAACTTAAGTGGTCGGGCTTGGAGGCAAAATCCAGCTTGTTGGCCCTTATTTTTTGAAATAATGTCTTCACTGACACTGGGGCTCACAGATTGGGTGACCAGTGAGACCCTGGTATTTACCTGTCTCTGCTCCCTCAGAGCACTGCTGCACTTGACTTTATGTGGATTCTGGGAAGCTGAACTTCTGATTGTATGTTTGTACTTCAATTTCTTTACCATTGGTGGTGTTTCCACAAGTTCTCTTCTAGCTCAGGCTGGCTTCGAATTCTTTCTACATAACTGAGGATGACTTGAACCTTTTTCTTTTTTCCTTTCCTCTCCCTCTCTCCCTTTCTTCCTTCTTTCTTTTTTTCAAGTGTATGTGTGTATAGGGCACATGCATATGTGTGTAAGAACTTGTAGGAGGAACCGGATCAGGCAGGCCTGTATTAAGATCTCTGATCGACCATTCTTACAACCATTACTTACACCTGGGGAGCATGCCACTCAGGGATCATCTGTATGGGCTGCATGTGCGAATGCAACTTCCCCAAGCTACACCTGCTGCCGCGCCTGGTGCTGACGTCAATCGCCTGGCTGAGAGGACCAATCCGGTCAGGATGACTCAGCAAAAGCTCCTGCTGAGACTTATGGGAGGTTGGGTGGGGTATATAAGCGATATTTACAATAAAGAAGCCCGAGAGCCTGCAAACGAGCTTGCAAGCCTGAGAGTCTGAGAGCCTGCTTTGCCACTCGCCTGACTCCCGGAGTCTGTGCCATTGTTTCCACGCAGGCTTATCCCCGCCCCCAAGGGTCTCTGTGGGCCCCCCAGAATGCTACAAGAACTTATATGTGGATGGGCACACACATGTATACATGTGTGTATGCATGCAAGTGAAGGCTTGAAATTGATATTGAAAATCATCCTTCATTACTCTCACATTTATTATTTTGAGGTTGGGTCTTTAATAATTCCAGATTTTGCCTGTAAGGTAGTCTGGTTAGCAATTTATTCTGAATATTCCAGGCTCCAGTTTCTAGGGCTGAATTACACGCAAGCTACTATATCTACCTTTCATTTTATATGGGATCTGAGAATTGAAAATCCGGTCTTTTTCCTTTTACAGAAAGTGCTTTAACTGTTGAACCATTTCTCTAACCCCTGACCTTGAAATTCTGATCTTCTTTTCCCCATTTGTTGTGATTACAGGTAAGTGTGTATCCACAAGTTTTGTCTATTCAGTGCCAGGGTGGGGATGGGGTTGAACCTAGTGTTTCCTACATGCTAAGCATACACTTTATCAACTGAACCATACCCCCAGTCCTGAACCATACCCAGTGTTCCTTTTGAAACCTTCAGCAAGTGTGTATAAATGAACATAACTCTGCTAGCTTTCTTCATAGTTTCTTCTCAAGGATCTCCAGGGAGAGGGGCAAAGAGTTGTCCTCATGCTTCCTGTGGCCATACATCCTGGCCTACAGCCCAAGACAGCACTCAAATCTTTGAGATTAGGGCAAAACCCATGGATCTTGTTCTTTTCTCAGGGGCTTGCTATTGTTTCTGCTTTTAACTCACCCTAAGCCCTGGGCTTCGCCTCTTTCCTTCTTCCAGTCACCTCAGTAGAGTTGGTATGAACATTGTTCACAAATCTCCTGTAAGTAATTCAGCTAAGTTGTAAAATCAATGCCTATTTCAAGCATGTATTGTGCCATGTCTTCAGAGGGGCATCAAACCTCGGTCCCCACATTTCCCACCTCTCTCTACGCATAGACACAGACACTATAGACATTGGAAAGTCCCCTTCTGAATCATGACATCATGGACATCATGAGAACAAATGAATTAAGAGCCATGGCCCATGATGGGCAGGTGATAGGCTGGCTCCTGAGTGTAGGACAAAGGGAGTTGTCCATGCAAGTAGGTTGTTTCAGTTTGCCTGAATGTCGTTGATTAATTCACAGCAAAACAGCTTATGGGAATTAGGGATTATATTTTTGCTTAAGATTGTCCAGTTACATTTCTTAGTCTAGCTTGGCAGGAAGTTCATATTGGCAGCAGAAACTGAGAAAACCGACCATACCATATGCATAGGACTGCTGAAAGAGAAGCAAATCTCACTTGCTAGACAAGCATGTCTATTCAAATATGCCAAAGAATGCCAATTTACTAAACAGCTCTCTCTGTCTTGTTCATCTATCCAGGGAAATGTTCCACTCATTTGGACTGGGTCTTCCCCATCAATTAGACAATTTCTTTTATGTATTCTTGTTCATAGTTGTGCTCAAAGTTCAGCCTGCAGTTGTCAAATTGACACCTGTATCAAACTAGCACAGAGATGCACCGGAAAGCTTCCCCTTGCACCTCCTCATTCCACAGGCGTGCACTGTGGTGTGCACTTTGCTTAGACTGTCTGCTTGTCTTCTGCTGACAGTCAGCTTCCCTGGGGCCTTGCATCAGGGGCAGGCTTCACTTCAGCAGAGCCTTGTTCTTTGTGAGATCTGCCCCTTGTTCTTCGGCCCTGTTCTTCATTCACAGCCTAGTCAGCAGTCCAGTTTTGCAGTACTTGCTTCTGCTCACAGTTCCTCAATAATGGTGCCTCCTCCTTTTGGGGCCTGGGCTCTGGAGGGTAGGCGTCTTCACTCAGAAGGAGCCCTGGAACTAGTGCTGAGACATGTTTGCCATAGACAGTGAACCCATCGGTTTTTAGAGGAAAAATTAAACTGGGTGTGGGGAAGCATAATTGGAATTCTAGTACTCAGAGGCAAGAGGATCCTCAGGAGTTCCAGACCATTTGGTCTACCTAGTGAGTTCCAGGTCAGCCTGGGCTATCAATGTAGCATGATCCTCCCTTGAAAGACACACAAAGATGAAATCATCCAGGAGAGTGCTAACAAATGTACCAGCACTTCAGACACTAGGAACACTCACCATAACCTTGGTTAGAGGAACAAGGCTCTTCATACTGTAAACAAGAGATAGTGGTAACTTGAGAAGGAATACACAGGCAAGCATCAAGAATGGCCCTGTGATATTCTGGGGTGTGTCCCCAGCACACACCAAGAACATGAGTCTTTGCTGTTTTGCTTTTCTCTAAGCATGCTTTATCTGTTCTCTGACCCTCTATACACCCACACTGGCCCAGTGGCTCAGCTCATTCTGAGTGGTATCTAGACTCACAGAATTTTCAGCTGCCATGAGGAAGCCACTCCTCTTCCCTACCATCTTCACTCTTGGAGTCCCATCCTCTCTAACTCCATGTGACTTCATGGAGCTGCCAAAGGACTAACTGGTCCCTATAATATGTATTCCAGGGCTTCATGATTTAAGAATGTGGAAGAGGTCTGTGATACTGACCAATCCACACAACCCCAACACTTCCAGCTAGGGTCAGCATGCAGGAAGAAGATGATGAGGGTTTCAGAGGGAACTATCCTGGGAGTGGCCACAGGCAAGACTTTCTTCTTCATTTTTGCCTTCCTGCAGCAATTTGTTCCCAAAGTTCTCTTGACAGACCTCTAGCAGCCTGTTGGTTGTGGGCATACCTTGTCACTGCCTCATAATCCTAACCACATGGGAACAAGTCTTGCTTTCCCCAGCTTTGACTCTGCAGCAAAAGGTTCCTTCTTCCTGCTTCCCAAACAATCCTGTTTCCAACAACTGGAGTCTTTTTTTAGGGACAAGCCAGAAGCCCAGCATTCGTACCGAATGTTCTCTCCCTATTAGCCTAGGCAATTCTTAGTGGGCAGGGAAGTGAATTGCTTAGGAGGCCGGAGGTTAGTGACATTCCCTTTGGCTGCCTGAAATGCTTTCTCCTCAGACTTCACTCTGAAAGCAGCTGCATCCCCACCCCTCTGTCTTTCTTCCCTCTTTCCTGATAGTCTCACCCCTGCCATCCTGACTTTCTCTATCTTCATCCTGGTAGAATGGGGTGAGAATATTCTCAAGTCCCAGGCTTAGTTTTTTATTTTTAAAGGTTTAGAATCCACCTCCAGCCTTGGACTGCTAGGTTGGAGACCCCATGGGCAAACCTGGATAGTTGGAATGGGTGCTGAGTGTTGAAAGTGTCTGAGACATACCATTAAGATGAACTCCAGGCTATATCCTTCAAATCCAAGAATGGTGGTGGGTTTTTGCTCTTAGAGGACTTAGGGACCTTTTTCCCACTTGTGTAGTTTTCACTGCTCCAGGCCCATAAGGAGGATGGGGGCATGGGAAAACACTTGGGGGCATTCCATGCCTACATGGGAACAGAATTCAGTCCCTGGCTACTGCTCCTATAGCCATTCCTTTCTTCTAATCTGTCCCTCTGAATGCCATCAAAGCTGTCTCTGAGTGGAAGGTGGGCATTTGTTTCCCTGGAGAGGTCTACCTTGAGGCTGACCAACTGGGGACCACTTTGTGCCACCATCACTATCCTAGGCTCCTGGGAGTCACTGAAGGTCCTAGAGTTGACAGCTGGTAACCATTAGAGTCAGTTGCTTTCCTGGAAGGCAGGAATCTGCTCTTGGTGTGCTCTCCTCTTTGATCCTCTTCCCATCCAGCACCTTAGCACCTTCTGTTATGGTTGGGGCATTGTGCTCGGTGGGCAATGCGTCTTTGTCCTCTCTGACAGGAAGTTTGGGGTTTAGGGACAGAATGGGAGTAGGCTTTGTATATTCAAGTTGATGACAAAATTTCTGTTGGACAGTGCAGAAGTGCAGTGATGACTACCAGGCATGTGGACTATCTCTTAGGACCTTCCCATTACCCAGGTACTGGATAAACCTGCAACCATGTCATGTGTGAGGTGAGAGTAGCTCAGTCCATTGAAGCCCAGGTCTTATAGCACAAGGAGCTGCTAGGTTCATTGCTCTAAGCAAGGATACCATAGCCTGGGGTGTGTTCAGTCGTCAGGAAGGGACTCCAGAGAACTCTGCCTTTGGAGTTGGGCCTGATTCTGCCTTCAATTTGGCTGGGTGGGGTCATGTCATGAGCCCTAGCTTAGTTTGTGAGAAAAAGCCAGACCTGGTGTTCCTGACCGCTCCTACTGTGCTGTGGTGTTTGTAACTGGCCCGGGTCACTGTCTTTCCCAAAAGATAGAATTCCTGAGTTGCCATGGGTCTCTTTGAAGATAGAAGGGTCTCTGACTAAACCATCAAGGAGTAGGAATAGAAGGAAGATTGACTCCTCTATTCTTTTGATGGAAGAGAAAGGACTGAAGCCACAGAGCTGCAACTCAACTGAGTGTTACTGCAACAGGGCTACAGCCTGGCTTATTACAGGAGATAAGGAGGCTGAATGGTTCTGTGCCCAGTGTCACATGTCTCCTTATAATTGTCAGGAAGCTCCTGTCTTCATGTTTCCAGTGCAGACACCTCTCTAGACTCACTGTGGGGTAGGGATCACATGTCAAAGGGCTCATGCTAATTTTCAGGATACAAATATCAGTCACTGTCCTGTTGAAAGGTTCTTCATCTCTTTGTTGCCTACATACTATGACCCCAAGCATTGTACTTTTCAAATGCCATGGCAGAGTGGGCATAGAGGAGGTGGCATGTTCCCTTCTAAGGTGTCAGTGGGAGTGCTCTTGAGATATATTCCCTGGGTTCTGAATCTTACTGTTCCAGAGTCGGGGGGCAGGGGGCGGGGGCGAGGCCAGCATTTCCTCCCACAATTGTTTTTCTGCTCTTCTTTCCAGGCAGTCTCAAATGCAGACAATGATCCTGGGCTCCGAGGACTTAAGTCACAGAGGTCTAGGGAGGGGCCAGTAGTATTTCCACAGTCATACTTGACCAAAACCACACTTGCTTTCAAGGACACTTGGTATCTCAATATCTGCCTTGCAAAAATTTTCGCTCAGCAAAAGTTTCCAAGATAAAAAGGTCCTTGACCTTGGCTGTAGGTTGGCTCAGGCAGGTGGTGGGTCCTAGCTTGCTGTTACTGATTAATGTGCTACTGTTGATCACATAGGCCATCTCTACTGTAGCGCTTTGCTAGATTTTGTCTGATTTCTGGTCATGTGGACAGAGCAGGGCTCACACCTAAGTGTTCAGCCATAGCTTCATTCCAACACTCCTTTAAAGTTGCAGTACTGGGCTGTGGGCTCAGCGGTTAAAGTCTCTGCCTCATAAGCTAAAGGACCTGAATTCAGATCCCCAGATCCCATATAAAAATATTGGATGGAAATGCTGGCAGCCTGTAATTCTTGCTCTGGAAGCAGAGCTGGGAAACTCCAGAGCAAAGCAGTAAGGGTAGATGATTCTTGATGTTACCTTGGGCCTCTCCAGGCATACACATTCAAGTGTACCCCCCATGGATATATGAATGTACACACGTACATGCAAGAAAAATAAACACAAGTTGCAGTGCTTTCCAGCATAGCTCTGCAATCAGTGTCGCATTCCTGGCAAGAGAAGACGACATTCTAAACAAACACTTATGCCCCTCCCTTCAGCTATCAGACTCTTTAGACAATGGTCCCCAAGAAGTTGAAATTTCCCCAGAAATCTCATGTTGGGAGAAGGGAAAGGATGAAGCCTGGTACCAGCCAGAGGAGAAACTTATCTCTTGGGAAGAGATTTCACAGTTCTGACAGCTTGTCAGCCTACCTTACAGCAAAGCCTAGACAATGACAGGATACTGATGGTCGGGGGACCGCAGTTTGACCAGAAGTGATTTGTTATGCATAACTCTGGCCCTTTGATTAAATCTAAATCTTATGGCAGAACTCTGAAGATGGACTTGAGGATTGCTGGGCCCTTTGTTTTTGTTCCTATGATAGCCACAGTCATTTTCTAGTTTTCACTACTGCTTGTCTATTTAGTTGACCTGTTGAGGATGGGTGACTAGATCCCAGACTCTGACTTTTAACACTTGGATAGCAATTCTCACTTTTTTCTCCTCTGGTAATTTTGGCTGGGTGAGCCACACTTTCAAGCCACTCTTCTCCAAGACTGTGTTGTGGAAAGGTTATACTCTACCCACTCTGTCAGATTCTTCTTTAGCATAACTGTAGTGTATCTCTTCAGAGAGACCCAAGACTTTGTTTTGCTCTCCAGAGCTGGCTGTGCCACCCCCTCAATATACCAAAATTGTGCTGGAGGTCTGTTAACAGTTCACCTGCATAGTTGCTAATAAATGACCATCAAATGGCTTAAGGGAACAAAGGGTTTATTTCCTTACAACAGTCTGGTTGCAGTTCAAAGTCCAGCTTGACAGGAGAGCATGTATCAACAGGGCCGAGCGAACTGGCCATACCATCTTTACGTAATAGCTAAGAGAGGGATGATCCTTACTTTCCAGACCAGCATGTCTGGCCAAGTGTGCACAAGGATGCCAACTCCTTCAAACAGACCTCCGTCTTTTATTCCAGGGCCTAATCCCACCTACCATAGGCTGAGCTCTCCCCATCAGCCAGACAGTCTCCTGCAGGCTTGCTCTGGGCCCAACTCAACCACTAATTCTCCACAAATGTGCCCAGAGCTCAAATCCTCAACTGTCAAGTTGACACCTGTGCTTAACTATGACAAGATTTGTGTGTTTTTAAGTTACCATAGAAGGTTACACAGTTGTCCTATTCTGCTCTTTTTTTGCTTGTGCCAGAGGAAGCCATTGTCACACTCTGGGAGCACTCAGGTAACCCCAGGACAGTGGCCAACCAGCACTGACCCGTCAACACAGTGACTACTGTCCCTGCCCTGTCACAGGGACCCAAGCTGTGAAGATAAGGTCAGGCGAGCCACCTCCAATTTCCAGCCCACAGACAGTTAGAGAGATGCTAAATGCTTTCTGCTTCCAGCCACCAGGTTTAGGGTATTTATTTTCTTAGCCTTGGTTTCCTGAACATGACCATGACAACAAAGAGATTTTTTTTTGGTATGGTTATTGAATTGTAGATCATAGTCCAAGGCAGACATTGCCCCAGAGCCTATAAGTGGTATTAGTGGAAGAACCATGAGAGACAAATTGCTGTTATTTCCATACCTCCCAGCCATGGTGTTCCTTATATATCAGGGACATCCCAAATGGAAAATGGACTTCTAAGCTTTTGGCCCTTTTCTCCACATGAAAGGAAAATGTTTCCAAGAGTTGTTGATGCTGAACCAACACCAGTCCATTGGTACAGACTAATAGAGACAGGAATTTGTTTGATGTGACTACCTTTCCTATTCTATGACTGCCACATCTGGTGGGAAAAGAATAACAGACACAGAGGTTTTTTTATAGTTATATTTTTTAATTAGCTATAGCTTTGTTAAATTCTGTTATTTGACTCTGTGGACAAATATCAAATTAGCCTGGAGAAGGTCCTAAATCAAAATGAACTTCTTATTAGTATTAAATTTGCAAGCTTGAAGTGGTGACTTATAGCTAATTGCTGTAGTTCACCTGCATGATTTGATGATAAAGTCACCATCGAACAGCTTAAGGGAACAAGGAGTTTATTCTTTTACAAAAATCTGGTTACAGTTCTTAGTCTAGCTTGGCAGGAGAGCATGTACCATCACCAAAGGGCTGAGGGAACTGGGCACACTAACTTCACAAACAACGAGAGAGGGACAATCCTTACTTGCTAGACCAGCATGTCTAACCAAGTATTCACAAGGATGCTCACTTTCTCAAACAGTTCCCTCCATTTTATTCACATGCCAAGGGACTACTCATATGGGCTGGGCCTTTTCCTGTCTACTAAACAATCTCCTACAGATTTACCCTAGGCTTAACTCAACTACCAATTCTCTACAAATGTGCCCAGAGCTCAAATCCTCAACTGTCAAGTAGACACCTATGACTAGCTATGACACTAGACATGTTGGTTATGTATTCCAAAGATGTCTGCTAACCCTGCCACTTTTGTGCATGAAAAAGTAATTCCAATGCTTTATCCACAGGCTACATGAATGGCTACAACAACTTCCATGAAAGTTAGTCTCAAATGTCAACCTAATACCTGGGAGATAAGCTTCTGTTTATGAAGAATTATCTAGTTAAGGCAGATCTCTGGGCAAACCAGGAGGAGACTGTCTTGATTGAAAAATCAATGTGGGAAGATTATCTTACAGTGGATGGGACCATTCCCTAGGTAGGTAGATAAAGATGGAGAGCAAGCAGGCAGTCAATACTATTGTGCTCTCTGCTCTTATTGTGCTGCAATGTGATCAGTTCCCTTGACTCCTGTTGTTGGTATGACATCATAATGAGCTGTGACTTGGCATTATAAGCTAAACTAAAAGTCCTTATTCCCCAAAGCTGCTTGGGTCCAGTATTTGTTGTAGCAATGAATTATGAAACTAAAACAGATATTGGTACTAGAGAAATACAGGATTGTCATGAAACTAAGACAACCCCCAAACACATCAAAGGTAATGGACAGTTGCCAATCAGCAGGTTTTTACTGGAAGGCAATATGAAGAAAAGCATGAAAAATGTGCCAGAGTGCCCATGAGGAAATATGTTCTTAGGAGCTGGCTTATTTGGCATTAGAACATACCAATTAGATTCCCCAGCACCTCAAGTGACTTTATTATGAATCTTCATGCCGAAGAGGGATTTTATAATCCAGACTTGAAAGGGCTGGGGATGTAGCTCAGGGGTACAACACTTGCCTAGTGCAGGCAAAGCCCTGGTTTCTATCCTCAGCTCTGTAAAATAAGTAGACCAATAAATGAACAAATGGATGGACGAATGCATAAATAGAATACTCAGAACAGAGAAAAGGGTTCAATTATTTCCACAACTTAATTTTAGACCTTAAATGTACATTTTGGTTAACCTTTTTCATACTTACATTTAGGTGTAGTTTACTAAAATGAGCAGCCACCAGTGCCCAAACTTCATAAATAGGTTAGAAGTTCCTTTGTAAACTTGTTCTAATACTTTTCACAGACGTAATCCAAAAACATGTGAGCACATCTATTCTCAGCTGTGAGAGTGATCTTGGACACATCCTGCTATCCGGCATACTTGGTTTGACTTAAAGTTTCATTGCACAAACATCATGCCAAGGATGGATGATTCATCCCCACATACCCACACGTAAGCCTGGCCATTACCAGCCACATTTCAGTTCTGGATGTTTGAGAGATTAAAGTTGAATGTGACTCGGAGGAGTGAATGTTTCCTTCTGGACCGTTTGACACGCTGTAGGGTTGTGGATTCCAAGTTTATGGTCATGTTTGCTAACATCTTCTGAGAAAGACAAATTCCTTTCCCAGCCCAGGCTGCACTCACAGAGAGCATTTGGCTGCACTTTACTGGTTTGTGTGCACAGCCTTATTTTGCTCAAGCTGTGGGGTGGTCATGCTAGTCTCCTCTCTGTCCCCTCTGGGAGCTGATAGCCCTAAAGCCCAAATTAAGCAGAGGGAAGATGACGATCTTGCAGCTTGGGGATGGTGAGAGCAGAGTGCCTGAGAACTCTCTGAGGCAGAAGATCACATGGGCTGGGGCCTCTGTACGTGCTTGGTGATTGGAAGCTCTGAAACACTTAGAAACTTTATGATGTGCTGGGTAAGTTTGTATGTGTGTGTGTGGGTCCCCTCAGACTCCTCCTGCCAGCCAAGGCGCAGAGAGGATGAACCATAGCTTTACATGGTGCACAGATTTCTCTGTGGTTCTGACAGTAGTCTCTTTGGTTAAAACCTGGTATCTCTGAAAAGACTGATTCATCTGTCTGTCTATGGGGCATGGAGAGATGGAGGGTGGAGGTGTTTATTTAGGGCCTGTAGCTTTGTGTGTATGTCTGCATGCGTGTATGTGTGTGGATGGGATGCATGTGCATGTAAGTGTGCATTTATGTGGAGGACTGAGGTTGATATTAGGAATCATCTTTTATTGCTCTTCATTATTATGATTATTATCATTATCATTATTGATCTGAGTGTCTAAACCCAGAGCTTGCCTATAGAGTCAGCCAGTTTGCTTTGGAAAATCCTAGGCTCCATTACTGGGACAGGACTCACAGGCTGGCTGTCATACCTTCCTGGCAGTTTACATGCGATCTGGGAATCTGAACTCCAGTCCTTTGGCTTGCATGATGATGCTTTAACTGCTGAGTCATCTCCTCAGCCCTAGGCCTCCAGTTCTTACATGAAGGAAGGAAGGGGCATAGGAGACCCCACCAAAGAAAAGCACACAGAAATGAGGCCATATGCGCCAGACATCCATGTTCTGTGAATCTTTGTCCATTTTGTGTTGCTGTGACAGAATACCCAAGGCAGAATAGTTTATAAAGAACAGTTTAGAAGGCTGGAGAGGTGGCTCAGGGGTTAAGCCTCTGCCTTGCAGGCAGAAGGTCCTGAGTTCCGATCCTAGATCCCACGTATAGATGCAGGCCGGAAGCGGGGGCGGCCTGCGCTTCTGGTCCTGGTAGGGCGGAGCCTGTGAACCCAGGGGCAGAAGGAGGTGGAGGCGGTCCATGGTGGTTCCTGAATTCGCCCGTGGTTCTACACATGCACATACACACACACACATACATACATGTGCACACACACACATGCACACACGCACAATTGACTAAAATAATTTAAAACAAAGAACAGTTTAGAAAGATTAGTTTTATAAAGGTTATTTCTTTTTAATTAATTAATTTATGAGAGACAGAGGTACATCATGCATGCATACCATAGTGTACAGATGGAGTTCAGAAGACAGCTTTCGGAAGTCAGCTTAAGTCAGTTTCTTCTTTCCAGCATGTAAATTTCTGGAGATCAAACTCACATTCCATGTTTTTGAGCAGGCACCTTGCCTGTTGATCGATCTCACTGTCCCTCTGGAGGTTTATATTTTACTGTTCTGGATGGTGGGAAGATGAAGATGAAAGGTAAGCATTTGGCAAAGAGGATTCTCATGACAGAAGAAGGACATAGAAACATGGCATGAGAGAATCAAAGATCCAACGTGTAGCCTTGGAGCCTTTGTAATTGGCCATGAACCCCATTCATTCATGGATGGAGTCCTTCATACCCTAGGGTAACTTTCCAAACTGCTGCATCCAGTGTTAGGTTCCTAATACATCTTTAGGGGGATGAATTCCAATCAACACCACTCATACTAGTCTTGCCCTGAATGCTTATGCATGTCTGTAGCACACCATCATCTGTAGCACACTGCAGTCATGCAGTGTTGCATGCCTAGCCACGGGGGTCTTCTGTATCCTATGCATTCTCAGGGTCTGGATGCCCTTTCCTCAAGCCAGAAGGTGACTCAGAGGGGCCCCAGAGTCAGGTACTGCAGTTTGAATGCAAGAAGAACCACAGCTGCCTTTGCAGGTTGAAAAAAGATGGAGTAGGGAGGTTTTTGAGATTTTCCTAAGAAGAAGGAGGGCCTACCCCTAGAGGCACTGCACATATGGTTGCTGTGTCCTATGTATATCAGATGGTGACAGAGAGGAGATAAGACTATTTCTACATTCAACGTTCTGACCTGTGGAGAGCTGAATATTAATAGCCTGACATACCATACTACCTGCCAAAACCCTGAGTTCCATATCTGTTTACTCACAACGTGAAGGCCTCTCATGGGGTAGGATCCATGGGCACACAATGTGGATGGCCTCCCTGCGCTGGAGCTCTGTATAGTCACAAGGTAGATGGACTCCTGTGTGCTCACAAGTGGGATGGTCTCTTGTTGGCCAGGTCTCCATGTGCCCACAGCGGGGATGGCCTCCTGTGGGCTGCAGCTCCATGTGCTCACACAATGGACTTAGTATCATAGAAGATGGACAAAACTGCTATTCTTCAGCTTTATCATCTGTTCTTAACCATATGAAACTGGGAGTGCAGTCATAACCATCTACATCCTTAATGTATTTTCTCTTATTGCTTACATGTTATTTTATATCATCCAATTTAAAAAATTAGGACATAAAGGCAGGAGGAGGACATGCTAGGGAAAAGTCCAGGAGAAGTGAGAGAGAGAGTCAGAGAGAGGGGGGGGGAGCTATGATCAAAATGCACTGTCTACATGTATGAGATTGTGAAAGAGTAAAAATAAAAACAAAATTAATTTTTAAAAAACAACAAAAACCATGTTGAGGGGGATAGAGAAAAGGGGGTCGGGGACAACCACTCATTATGTTTGTAATTTGGAAAACTTAACATTAATAAAAATGATTAAAAAAAAATAAAAGTCCACATGCAAATTAAAAAGAGAAACAAGGAAGGTATCACATTCAGGCCTCTGTGTGGTCCTTGAGTTCTGCTTTTCTTTTATCAGGTCAGGTTCTATGGATAGCCAGACCAATAGTCCATATTAGAAGCTCAGGGTAGAGGAGAGTGAGAGTCTAGGACAATCTCCAGTTGGGAGCACAGTGAAGGATGAAGCCACGGCAGGGTCTGGTTGTGAACCATGAGTAGCATGGACACCTCATTTCCTCCTTTAGGTCCCCACAGGGACATACTGGGCCAGGGCCTAAGGCCTTGCTAGAGAATCACATACTTCTGCCTCTCTGCTTCATGACTTCCCAAAACCACAGGCAGAGCTGTGAGGTGGGAAGAGTAGGGGAGAAGGGGGAGTACTCAGATAGGATAAAAGGACCCAGATAAGCTCACTTTGCATGTGGAAGGTTCTTTCTTGGCTGTGGCTCAGTGAGTGTGTTTTGGGAGAAGTCTCTAGGAAAGCATGTTCAGAGAAGGAACAAGGACAAGGAGGAAGGGGAGCAGGAAGATCTCAGTTCCTGCCCCCAGGGTTGGAGCTCTAAGTTCTTGTGAGGATTTGTGCCCTTCCATAAATGGTTCCCTGTTTCAATTCCCAAAGGCTATGGGCATGCTGTGACTGCCATGTGACTAGATGCTGTAAAGGTCATATCTAGGAAACCAATATAACCAGAAACCATTTCAGAATCCAGATAGAAAGATGATTACTGCCTGCATGGTCCAGGCTTTGGAAGAAAGGAGAAAGGGAGTTGGTACGATTCCTACCCATGATTCTAGTAAGCGGGGACTCACCTACTAAGTGAGGTAGCAGTTCCCTGCAATGAATAACCCTGGTTGGGATATTCTGACATCAGCCGCAGAGGACCCACGCTACATCCCAGGACCTCTTCAGAGGGACACACTCATCTCACTTGGATTTGCCATTGTGAGGTGGGGTCTTCCTTCTTCCAGCGAGTGTTCTGTCTCACCCTCCTGGGACCATTTTCCCAAAGCTTTGTGCAGTGGCTGCAGTAGGAAAGTCAGCCCTGTCTGTGGATAGCTGGGGGCCTTGGGAATTCCTCATTGGCTTGGGATAGGAAGTCTTTCTCTAAGCACCCTTATGTCCTCTCCTGGGGTTGCACCAGGCCTACCACTACTGTTACAGAGCCTCAGGACAAGCTGGGCTTCCAGGTGTCCCAGGCCAGGCTGTAGACAAGTCCCTCTCTGAATGGCCAATCATCCTGCTTCTTATTCCTCTATTTGCTATTTTTTTAAATAACCCTTCACAGTTCAAAGTTCATGAGGCACCACCGTCTCTTACCCTGCAGACAGGGCTGGTGACACGTTTTCACCTCCACATGACAGATGAACAAGTGGAAGCCAGAGAGTTGGAGAGACTTCCCTCCCCCTTACATAGCCCCATGAAGCAGAACCTGGCTGCGCACCCTTCCCCTAACCCAGACTGCTGGTCCATTGTGGGTCTCTACAACACCAACAGGTGGCAGGAATTGGTCACAGTCTCTTGCCAGTATCCAAAACACAGAATGTTTCTGCTGTTTTACCCATGTGTTACCAGAAGAGGAAAAAAATCACAAAGAAAGATTAAGTTGGGCTGGGGAGATGGCTCCATGGCTAAAGTTCTTACTGTGCATCAGGATGACCAGTCTGTGTCCCCAGAACACACATAAATGGCAGGTGAGCATGGAGGCCTGCTTGTAATTCCATTCTTGAAAGGAGACAGGGCATCTCCAGAGTAAGCTGGCTAGTGAGATTAGCTGTGTAGGTGAGCTCGTAGTACAATTGAGAGACTCTGCTCCAATGATTAAGATGAAGAGCTATCAAGGATTCCTCACATCAACTTTGTTCAGGACTCTACATGCACACGTGCACATGCGCACACATACACACACACACACACATACACATACACACATATATATATATACACATATGCATGCTCACCTACTTACATATACATGTGTTCCCACACATTTCAACATTCACACACACACACAAACACACACAGGCATACCCATGAGTGGACTCCTACATACATATACAAAAAAATGTTGAGCTGAAGAACTGATACCTAGATCCACATGCATAGGAATGAAGGCTGAAGTCTGTTGTCCATCTTAACATGAAGAAGACCGTGGCAGACTGATGGATGGATGGAGGGTGATGGGATGTGGGAAACACAGACAAGCTAGCCTTCTGGATCTGTAGCTTCCATATCTGTATGCTGACCAAATTGCAGAATAATAGCGTTTGGAAAAAAATTGTATCTGAATTGCACATGTGCAAATTTTTCCTTGTCTTAGCCTCCAAGTGATATAGTCTAACAACTATCTATATAGTATTTACATTTATTTACATTTATTACCATATCTATATGGGATTACATTTCTAGTTGTCATTCAAAGTAATGTATTTTGTTATGACATTTTCACAGATATGAATCATTCTGCTTTATCCATACTTGTTCCTACCCACTCTCCTTTGTCCTTTTTCTCTCCTACTGGTATCCTTCCACACTTCACATAATATCTCCCTTCTGCTGAGGTGACTAATTGAGTGGGTCTATATCTGGATCTTTTTTCTATGTCACTGGTTTATGTGATGGGTTTTTGTACCTGCACTATGGTGTCTTTGTCACTTGCTCTATAGTGTAATTTGAGGTCAGGAGTTGTGATGCCTCCAGTATTATTCTTTTTGCTCAGGGTCACTTTGGCTAGTAGATGTCTTTAGTACTCCCCTATGAATTTTAGATTTTTTTTCTAGTTCACTTATCAACTAAAATTGGAAAGACACAGAAAAGATTAGCATGGCCTCTGTGCCCACATGCAAATTCATGAAATGTTCCATATTTTAAAAAAAGAATAACAATTCAGTGTTCAGTCTTCAAGTATATGTGTAGTTTTTTTGAGTCCATATAGTTGCTATTGATTGCTAATTTATTCTACTTCAACCTCATAACATGCAAGAGATTATTTTGATCTTTTTGTTCAGGGTGTATTAGTCAGGGTCCCTAGAGCCACAGAAATAACAGAATGAATATATAAAAAGAGTGTATTAGTCAGGTATATTAGTCAGGGTTCCCTAGAGCCATAGAAATAATAGAATGAGGGGCTGGAGAGGTGGCTCAGGAGTTAAGCCTCCGCTTTGCAGGTGGAGGGTCCTGAGTTCGGATCCCAGATCCCACGTATAGACGCCAGGCAGAAGCGGGGGCGGCCTGCGTTTCTGGTCCTGGTAGGGCGGAGCCTGTGAATCCCAGGGCAGAAGGAGGTGGAGGCGTCCATGGTGGTTCGCGAATTCGTCCGTGGTTCTACACACACACAGACACACACACACACAGACACACACGCACGCGCACATACACACGCACATGCGCACAGTTGAATAAATAATAATAATAATAAAAAATTTTAAAAAAAAGAATCATTATAAGAAATAACAGAATGAATATATAAAAAGGGAATTTATTGAATTAGCTTATTAGATATGTCCCAGGTAGTCCAACAATGGCTGCCAGTAGCTGCTCAGTCTAGTAGCCCAGTGGTGACTGCCGAAGGCTGGAGAATTCCTGGAAAGTCTTTAGTCACTTTGAAGACTTGGAGGGTTGGAGGGCTGGAGAATTATAGAAGTGAAGAAGCCAGGTGGCAGGAGAGAAGGAAGTATCTGAAAGTATCTCTTCAAACTCTTCTGTTTTATGGTTCCATTTTAAAATTTTTTTCTTTTTCTTCTTTTACAAGGATATTGAGTATTCATCCCAGCTTCTCTCCCTTCCCTCTCCCTCCCATTCCCATCCCCTTCCTTCCCTTAGCCATTCCCTCCCACTACCACTCACGCTTCTCCCTATATACATCAATGGACCCCCAGGTTCACTCTAGCTTGTCTACTCCTATGGGAGTTCAGGTCTTCATGGTATATTGTTACTTCTCAGGCCACCACACTGATATGTGCAGTTCCCTTCACATATCCAGCTTTAGACCCAAAGATTTCCACTGTAAGTTCCCATTCTACAGGTATAATAACAACTACCTACAGAGCACTTTGATCCACTGACTTCCTACCTATAGGTTTATTGACTGTCTTCCCTATTGATCTGTACCTTCCTCTTTTTAGGTTCTTGCTCTAATTTATAGTAAGAAGGATGGGTACCATTCTGACAAACAGGTCTTAAATTCAATCAGAAAGCTGTTGGTTGTCTCCTTGGTGCTCATGCCACTATTACACTGGTGGTCACCTGTTGCCACGGTGACTTATATTGCAACTTATAGATCTCATGCTGTTGATGGGGCTTGTCATTATTTCTCTCCCTTAGCAACTTCTACAGTATTCCTTGTTACTGTGCAAGCTATCCAGCAAAGAAAAAAATCCTTGGATCAGTTCCAGTTGATATATTTTGCCCATGTTCTGTGATCCATTTGTGTTGCATCTTTAGTAATAGGGTCTTACTGACAATTTTTGGAAAGCAACCAAGAGCAATGGCAAAAGCCTATAATGTTTGGAGGCCTTTTTAAAAAAATTTAAACTAGGTTGTTACAAATAAATAGCTAATAATGAAAATAATCAAGTGGCAATATTAAATAGCAGTAGCACATGGCTATATTTTATTATAAATTGAGAAACTTGGCAAATTGCTTTGAACATTCTGATGTTCTTTTATAATACTGATCAAGAAATAAATTTTAAAACCATCTGCAAAACAACCCATCATTTAAACAAAATATTCTAAAAAAATTAACAGTCTTCTTTTATAAGTTTAATAAAGGTTAAGACATTTAAGAGAAAAGGAGAAAGGACTGTATGATTTTTATACTATGTGCCAAATACTGACCATCAGTAGAAAAAGTACCTAATTCATATTAATGACCAGTTTAAAGTTTCTTTTAAATCTAGAAAACAAAAGGTGTTTTTCCTTCTCTGCTTAATATATACATTTTCTTTAACACATAGAGCTCTTTCAGAACATAAAGGTCAACCTTTTATTACAATGATAACAGATATGCTGTTATCAGCTGATTTCAAATATGGATTTTATCTGGGTAAAGTGTTTGCAGACACTGTAAACCTCTGTTTCAAGAACTCTCTTTTCTGTACTAGAAAATTTTCAATTGTGTAGGCTTCTTTGAAGAGTCCATCTATCTCATCAATGTAAGATGCATTTACTGCTGCTTTCTCACTTAAAATCTTTGCATAAGTAGACAACATTGCATTAATTTCCTTGCTCATATCATTTAAATCTTTCTCCAAAGTGTCATCTTTATAAAATAATCCAGAACAGTCAGTGAAACATGAATCTGATTTTCCAAGAGAAGATAGCTGTGGGCTGTCAGGCACTTGAGGCTCTAACTCTCTCGGCCTCTTTCAATTTCTTGAATCAGGTTTTTCAAGGTGGCTGGCCATCATACTCTGGAGGCACAAACTTTTAGCTCCACTTGGGTTCAGTCCTCTCAGTGGGGGCACGGGTCTCATCAGCACCAGTGCGGGAAGCTATGCTTGAGGGCCTTTAAGACCTCTCTGACCAACATTTTATCAGGAAGCGCCACATTCCTGTTACTTCTAGTATAATTTTGTCCCTGGGTTCTAAATGGATCAGCTCAAGGCTTTTTTGTCCCCCTGTTTTCCTCACTCTATGCTCCTTTGCATAGGGACTGCCCATTCTTGTTCCTTTCTTTAAAAGATGTGGAGTTTTTTTAAAAAATGTATTTAATATATATAGTAATATACATTTAATATATAGTAATATATGTATAGTTATATATATATATTACTAGCATAAGATGATCCCTGAGGGTTACTTCCCACAATCTTAGGGCTTTTCTATACATCTCTCTCTCCCTCCTATCTCCCATCCCCTTCTTGCTCGCTATGTATTTTCCTCAATTATTCCCTCCCTCACCCTTCTCCTGAGATCCTAAATATACCCTTTAAAAGGTTTCACCCCAACCATCCCTTCCCACCTTCCCACTCACAGGTCTTTTTTGAATTTTCTGTCTGTTACAATAATTCTAAACCAAAAATATTGACAAGAATATCAGTTCAATCATCTGCATATAAGAGAGAGCATTCAGTGTTTAACTTTCTGAGTCTGAGATACCTCACTCAACATTAAAGTTTCCAGTTCCATCCATTTTCCAGAAAATTCCTCATTCATCCTTTTTGATGGCTGAGTGATATTCCATTGTGCATTTGGTTCCACATTTTCATTATCCATTCCTCTGTTGATGGGCATGTTGGCTGATTTCATTTTTCACTATTGTGGTTTTTTTAAGTGGGAAAGATAGAGTGTATAAATGTTTCTGTGACAAAATCTCATACATTTAAAGTATTTAATATATGGTCCATTTAATCTTTGATGCAGATTCCCTCTGAAGTTTTTTGTTGATTTTTAGTCTGTGTGAATTTTCTACTGAGGCCAGTGAGGTTCTGAAGTCACCACTGAACATGTTATCCTTTCATGTCCACTAGTTTCTACGAAGTTGGGAGACCCAATGATTGTTGCATATAGATTTGTGACTGTTACATTTCTTCTTCTTTAAGACAGAATCTCATGTAGTACAGGACATTGAACTCACACGTGATCTTAGCCGAAAGACTGAGAAGCGATAGGACATTGAACTCACTAAGAAGCCAAGAATGATCTTGAACTTCTGATTTCCCTTACCTACTTGCCAAGTGTTGGGACTACATATACTATGTCAGAGTTACGTACAGGGGTCAACTTGATGGTTGAAGGTTTGAGCTCTGGGCACATTTGTAGAGAATTAGTAATTGAGTTAAACCCAGAGCAAACCTGCAGGACATTGTCTAGTTGACAGAGAAGGCCCAGCCCATGGTGATTGGGACTAGTTCCTGGGCAGGTGAATAAAACGGTGGGAACTGTTTGAGAAAGCGGGCATTCTTGTGTATACTTGGCCATGCATGTTGATCTGGCAAGTAAGGCTGTCCTTTTCTCTTCCATTTATGGCCAGTTCCTTCAACCCTGGTGTTAGTGTGAACTCTTCTGTCAAACTGGACCAAGAACCGTAGCCAGTCTATGGTAAAAGAATAAACTTTTTTTCTTAAGCAGTTTTGTCAGATTGTATGAGTAACCATGCATAGTATTTCCCATGCCTAGTTTATGCAGTGCTGAGGATAAAACCCAGGTCTAATCCATGCTGGGAAGCTTTCTACCAACTGACATTCCCAGCTCCACAAGTGTTATCATCTTGATGGATTTTTTTGCCTTTATTAATATGTGATAGCATTATTTATCTTTCCTGACTAGTTTTGGCTTCAAACTTACTATAACAGGTATAAAGAACAGCTAGACTGGGTAGTTTTCAGTTTCCATTATTTGGTATAGTGACTTATGTCCTTTAGCTCTCATTCTCTGTGGATGAGGAGTACTTTCTGGGGAGCAAGGATAGTGGGATCTTGGCTTTTTGAATGCAATCAGTTTGCAACTTTTATGTATACATACTTAATTTTGATTCTTTGACAATTTCATATATATGTATGTACATATTTATACACAATGAGTTTAAGTTATTTCAACCCATGTTTCCAATCTTTGTACCTGTTTCTGCTCCTTGTCCCAGTGAAAACTGTCTTCCTCCCAACCTGTCTCCCTTCTTCTTTCATGTCTTTTTCTGTGTGTGCTCCACTGAGTTCATCAGGTTTGATTACATTAGCGTAAGTTTGTGCCTCTAAATTGTAGAGTTGAGACCATTTACATTTAAGGTTATTATTGAAGTAGAGTTGAAGATGCCTATAATTTTGTTGGTTGTTTTCCTGGTTGGTTGGATTATTGCTCTTCTCCCCCATTTTTGAATTAAGGGCTTTCTATATTACTAAGTTGGACTTAGTTGATTATTTCCTATTTTGCCTTTGTTTCTTTTTCTCTATGAAATGTATTCTTTCCTGTGCTCTTGTGATTGAGTAGTCTTTCTATATCTTCTGTATTTAGGATTCCTTAATGTATCTTCTGTAATACTGTCTTGGTGTTCATGAATTGATTTAGTTTACACTTGTCTTAAAATGTCTTTCTTTCTTTATGAAGCAAAATGGTTTGCTATTTTATTTGTTTATGTGTTTATGTATGTAT
>JALPQD010000920.1:274273-285286 GCA_023101885.1 Typhlomys cinereus | reverse complement strand
GAACGCAAGAAAAGTTCTAGAAAATGCCACTGAGTCCTTACACCTCATCAGAGAGGAGGACCCAGAGGAAAGTGATGTACACATTAAAGGATGCTTCATAGATGGGGAAGGGGGCACTGGGAGAAAGGAAGGGAAGGGGGAAAGGAAGGGGAAAAGGGGAGCGAGCAGCGAGGTCCAGGGAGGGGCGGAGGGAGGAACAGGGGTACCTATTACGTTTGTATGAGTATAATAAATATATAAAAAAGTAAGCCCTAGGTATGTGGCACAGTTTGTGCAGGGCTCTTCTATGTTCTTTGAAGATATTTTTTTCCTTAAATTTATTTTTTTGTGTGTTTAGTTTTTTCTTTATTTCTTCCAATCATACAAAGATGATAAGTATCCCATTCACCTCCTTCCCTCCCTCCCCTCTCCCTATATCCCCTTGTTCCCTTCACCCTTTTCCCCTTCCTTTCCCCCTCTTCCTCCCCTTTCCCCAAAGCCCCCTCCCCCCCCTTCTTGGAGTATCCTTTATTGCATGTCAAACTTCCCTCTGGGTCCTCTTCTCTGATGAGATGTAAAGACTCAGTAGCATTGCCTAGAGCTCTTTTTGTGTTTCCCTTTAGTATAGGAACACTATTGTGGCTGTTAATCCCTTGCCTCTAAGGATCCTAGTGCCTATTATCCATTCTATAGACTCTGGGGGGGGTCATTGATATGTTGGTCATTGCGCAGGTCAGGCAAAGTCTTACTATGATTACTTAGGCCCTAACTTGTATGGAGTATCTTGCATATGGTTGCTCCTCCCCATCTTTAGGCTCTTACAATCTTACCCGCCCCCTTTTTCGCAAATTTCCCTGAGCTTTAGGATGGGGAGAGACTAGGCTGGCCTGGTTCCTGGTGCTTGATGTAGAGTCTCTGATGTTCTGAATTATAGTTTGTTGATTTTTTTTTTCAGTTTCGCTGCTCCTGCATTGCCCTTAGCTCCATCCGATGGGTATTGGATGTCACCTCCTGGCAGAGATATAGAAGGCTGTTAAAATAGAGTCTTATTATAAGAGTAGATTCAATGGTAGATGGAATAGAGTAGGAGACCATGGTGAGGGGGTTCAGTCTCCCATTTGCTGGATGGTTACCTTCTTTTTTTTTTTCATCACTTTTTTGTACAGAAATTGACTTCATCCTGTATGATGTCCAAGTCCATGAATCTCACCACCGACATTCTAGTTATCCATAACAATTGCCAAATCCTCTGGGAAATAGTTCTGAATCTTGGTATCTACAAAGATATCAAGTAAGTCAATCCATTCATCAATAATCTAATTGGCAATGTCCAGTGTCTTCATTTGTCTGGCCTGTTTTTCTCTGGATTCAGAACTGGACAACAGAGTACACAGAGCAGAATAAGGGGTAGTCATCCTTCTCTGAGGTTCAAATCTACCAACGGACATAACAATGTTCTCATAAGCACTGGAATTCAGTGCACATGGTGGAAATAATGTAGAAGGCGACAACTCTAGATCACAGTATACTTGGGGAAGATGTGAAGAAGCAGAGAATGGAGGAAATACAAATCTCAGGAGGAGTCAGGAGACTTTGGATTGGGTCAGTGGAACAAAGTATCCTCGTATTACTGGACACATGTGAAGAGCTGGGCCCACACTCTATGTGAATACGAGACAGCAACTTTCCACAGATGTACATGAAGACAGAGATCAGCTCACTGACCGTTTGAGGACCACCTGAGTGTATTGAGCTCCTTGTAGCTGGAAAGAAAGTACCTTCTAGGTTGTCCATCTTAGTAACCCTAGGATCAGCAAGCACTCCATCTGGAAGTGACAAAAGAAAAAATTAGCATCCATTGAGCCCTTTCTACATGACTGCCCCCCCTCCCCCGGCAAGTCCTTCAAATGCATCCATTATAGGAGCCTGATAATGTGTCTTCCACTAACTTAAATAGAACTTTAGCATAACCCCATCCAGCAAGGCAAAAGTAGAAAATGTCATTACAGCTTTTACATGGATTTAGAAAATTGTAAGCTTATGGAACCAGGAAACAGGCAGGGGTAGCAATTATGCTTTCAGACAAAGTGGACTTCAAACCAAAGAAAATCATAAGAGACACAGATGGATACTACATTTTAGTCACAGGTACAATTCACCAGGAAGACTTCACAATACTGAACATATATGCACCCAATATGGGCCCCTCCACATTCATTAAGAAAACCCTACAGCGTCTAAAGCAAGAAATCAACCCCCAAACAATAATTCTCGGGGATTTCAACACCGCCCTCTCAACATGGATAGATCAACAGGTCAAAGCTTAACAGAGACACTTTGGAGCTTAACCAAACCCTTACTGAAATGGACTTTACAGATCTCTATCGAACTTTTCACCCACTTACCAAAGAATACACATTTTCTCAGCAGCACATGGAACTTTCTCCAAAATAGAACACATATTGGGCCACAAAATGAATCTACACAAATACAAAAAAGTCGAAATTCTAGCCTGTGCCCTATCAGACCACCACGGCCTAAAGCTGGACATCCACAACAACACAACAAACAAGAGAAAATACAACTAACTCCTGGAAACTTAACAATATGATGCTGAATGAGAACTGGATTCAGGAAGAAATTTAAACGGGAAATTCAAGATTTTCTGAAAGTGAACGAAAATGAAATACAACTTACCAAAATCTCTGGGACACAATGAAAGCTGTTCTAAGAGATAAGTTCATAGCTCTTAATGCCTACATCAGAAAATTGGAAACATCAGAAATAAATAATTTAACAATGCAGCTTAAGGGCTTTGGAGAAACTTGAGCAATCTGATCCCCAAAAGTAATAGAAGAGAGGAGATTAGCAAAATAAGGGGAGAAATATCTGAAATCGAGATTAAGAAAACGATAGAAAAAATCAACCAGTCAAAAAGCTGGTTCTTTGAAAAAATCAATAAGATTGATACACCCCTAGCTAAATTAACCAAAAGCAAGAGAGAGAAAACCCAAATTAACAAAATTAGAAATGAAACATGGAGTTATCACTACGGATTACCCAAGAAATCCAGAGAATTATAACATCATATTTCAAAAACTTATACTCTGTGAAGTTTGACAACACAAAAGAGATGGATGAATTTCTAAGTAAACACAACTTACATAAATTGAATCAGGAAGTTGTGAATTATTTAAATAGTCCTATAACATACGAGGAAATTGAAGAAGTAATCTCGAATCTTCCCACCAAAAAATGTCCTGGGCCAGATGGATTCAGCACAGAATTCTACCAGACATTTAAGGAGTTAATAACGCCAATACTCCTTAAACTGTTCCATCAAATAGCAAAGGAAGGAACACTGCCAAATTCCTTCTATGAAGCTAATATCGTCTTAATCCCAAAACCTAATAAAGATGCACTTAAAAAGAAAACTATAGGCCGATCTCTCTGATGAACACAGATGCAAAGATTCTCAACAAAGTCTTAGCAAATCGGATTCAAAAACATATCAAAAAGATCATTCACGGGGACCAAGTAGGCTTCATCCCCGGCACACAAAGTTGGTTCAACATACGCAAATCAATAAATGTAATTCATCATGTAAACCAGTCCAAAGTCCAAGACCACATGATACTCTCCATAGATGCAGAAAAAGCCTTTGACAAAATCCAACAGCCTTTTATGAACAAAACGCTAGAGACTGTAGGAATGGAAGGAACCTTTATCAATATAATAAAAGCTGTATACAACAAGCCCACAGCAAGGATTATGCTCATTGGGGAACAATTGGAAGCATTCCCACATCGATCAGGAACTAGACAAGGCTGTCCACTCTCACCACTTCTATTCAATATTGTACTTGAAGTCTTAGCTGAAGCCATAAGACAAGAAAGGGACATAAGAGGGATTCAAATCGGCAAGGAAGAAGTCAAACTATCCCTATTTGCAGATGACATGATCTTATACCTGAGGGATCCCAAAAACTCCACCAGGAAGCTCCTGGAACTAATTGAGAAGTTCAGCAGGGTGGCAGGATACAAAATAAATGTGCAAAAATCAGAGGCCTTCCTATATGCCCAGAATGAAAGAAGTGAAAAAGCCTTGAGAGAAACAATCCCATTTACTATAGCCCCTAAAAAAATGAAATACCTTGGTATAAACCTAACCAAGGAGGTAAAAAACCTTTACAATGAAAACTTTAAAACCCTAAAGAAAGAAATAGCAGAAGACACGAGAAGGTGGAAAGACCTCCCATGTTCCTGGATTGGTAGAATCAACATCGTAAAAATGACCATCCTACCAAAGGCAATATACAAATTCAATGCTATACCAATTAAAATCCCAAAGCAATTCTTTAAAGAAGTTGACCAAATAATCTCAAAATTCATATGGAGGCACAAAAGACCCAGGATAGCAAAAACAATCCTGAGTAACAAAAACACTGCTGGAGGTATTACCATACCAAACCTTAGTTTATACTACAATCCATAGTTATAAAGACAGCCTGGTACTGGCTCCAAAATAGACACACAGATCAATGGATAAGGATTGAAGACCCAGATATAAGCCCACAAAAATACAGCCATTTGGTCTTTGACAAAGGGGCCCAAAAAATCCAATGGAAAAAGAACAGCATCTTCAACAAATGGTGCTGGCAAAACTGGATCTCCACATGCAGAAGATTAAAGCTGGAGCCATACTTGTCACCATGTACAAGACTTAATTCCAAATGGATCAAGGACCTTGATTTAAGGCCAGAGACTTTAAAAACCATAGTTTAAAGGATAGGGAACTCCCTCGAGCTGATTGGGCTAGGCCAACATTTCCTAAACAGACATCCAATGGCACAGTCACTGCTACCAACTCTCAACAGTTGGGATCTTGTGAAATTAAAGAGCTTCTGTTCAGATAAAGAGATTGTAACATGAGCTCAAAGGCCACCCACAGAATGGGAGAAAATCTTCACTAACCACATATCTGACAGAGCTTTACTGTCCAGAGTGCACAAAGAACTTAGAAAACTAAACTCCAAGGAAAACACTGGCCCAATTAAAAAATGGGCCCTGGAACTTCAAAGAAACTTTACCAGGGATGAAATTAAAATGTCTAACAAATATCTTAAAAAATGCTCCACTTCCTTCGCCATCAGGGAAATGCAAATCAAAACTTCCCTGAGATACCATCTCACCCCGGTCAGGATGGCAAAAATCCACAATACAAACAACGACAAATGCTGGAGAGGATGTGAAGAGAGGGGAACTCTCCTACATTGTTGGTGGGAATGCAGGCTCATACAGCCACTCTGGCGAGCTGTCTGGAGATTCTTAAAGAAATTAAAGATTGAAATGCCATATGACCCTGCTATCCCACTTTTGGGAATAACCCCCCATGCAGCAGAGGTTCGCCTCAATAGCACAAGCTCGACCATGTTCATAGCAGCACTGTTTACAATAGCAAAGTCATGGAATCAACCTAAATGTCCAACAGTTGACGAGTGGTATAGGAAACTGTGGTACATCTATACAATGGAGTACTACTCAGCCATCAAAATGATGAATTACTGGAATTTGCTGGGAAATGGATGTCATTAGAAAGAATTATATTAAGTGAAGTATCCCAAACCCAGAAAATTAAGCGCCGTATGTACTCCTTAATAGGTGGCTCGTAGTACCAAACTCATCCAGCCCACATTGAGACACTTAAAAGTAAACCTATGTAACACAGTAATTGCAAGGATTATGAACAAGAGAGATGGGGTAGGAGGGCCAAACCAGAAACAAGGAGAGAGGGGACCATGTTACAGCAGAGAAAATATGCCTCCATCAAGGTCTGCAAGTAAGTAATGAGAAACCAGGTTAAGTTCACAGACGTTCTTTCCTGATTTCACCAGAAGGGGGGGCATATAGTCTAACAGATAAAAAGTAATCATTTCACAAATGGGTGATGGACCCCTCCCTCACTGAGGTTTCCTACTCTTATTACATATACCCTTGAATGTGCTATTATAACAAGACTCCAGTTTAACAGCTTTTGTCTCTGGCCAGGGGGTGACATACAGTGCCCAGCAGAATGGAGTGAAGGGCATTGCAGGAGCAGCAAAACTGCAAAAGAAAATCAACCAACCACAATCCAGAACTTCAGAGACTCTATATCAATCACATAGAACTAGGCCAGCCTAATCTCTCCCCATCCTGGAGCTCAGGGACATTTGCGGAAGAGGGGGCGGTAAGATTGTAAGAGCAAAAGGATGGGAGGAGCAACGATTTGCAAGATTCTCAACAATAGTTGGGGCCAAAGCAATCATAATGGGACTTTGCATGCCCTGCGCAATGTCCAATGCACTGATGCCCTCATAAAGTCTAGCATCTGTTAAGGGTACCGAGACCCCTGGAGGCAAGGGATTGACAGCCATAGTAGTGATCCTATGCTTAAGGGGAACAAGAGAAAGGGCTTATGGAAATGCCACTGGGTCCTTTTATGTCATTGGAGAGGAAGACCCAGTGGAGACTTAGGCGTACACAATAAAGGACTCTCTGGGAATTGGGGGGGAGTCACTGGGGGATGGGGAGGGAGAGGAGGGAGAGGAGGGGGTTCGGGGGGAGGAGGGGGGAGGGAGGGAACTGGTAAAAAATTTTAAAATGTATAATTAAATTTTTAATAAAAAAAAAGAAAATTGTAAGCTTAAGGAAGGTTAGTATCAGAATAAAGAAATCGACTATTTCTCAGCTAAAAAAGGCCAGGGCAGATAGACTTAGGCACTAAAAACAGAGTAAGAAACATGACTTTTGAAGTAGTTGAAGAGCTAGAGAGGGTTTTATAAACACTTTGGGGAAGTAAAAAGGATAAGCCACAAAGAAAAATGAGTCTTCTAATAAATGAGCCAGAGAAGAAAATTAAGGACAAATGAGTACAGCTGGAATATTGAACTCATCACTTGCAAGAGAAAAAAAAAAAAAAACAGAGAAAATAACTTAGGTTCTTAGCAAGGAATAAAAATCCTGCAAAAAATTCTCTTTTTTTAATTTACTTTTTCCATTCATACAAACTTGATAGGTACTCCATTCCCCTCCCTCTCTCCACCCCTCTCTGGATCCCCTTGCTCCCTCCCCCTTTTTTCCCCTTCCTTTACCCCTTCACTTTCTCCCAGTGCCCCCTTCCCCCTCCCCAACCCTGGAACATCCTTTAGTGTGCATGTCAAACTTCCTTCCAGGTCCTCTTCTCTGAATAGATGTAAGGACTCAGTAGCATTGCCTAGAGCTTTTTCTTGTGTTCCCCTTTAGTATAGGAACACTATTGTGGCTGTTAATCCCTTGCTTCTAAGGATCCTAGTGCCTGTGATCCATTCTAGACTTTGGAAGGGTCAATGATATGTCAGTCATTGTGCAGGTCATGTAAAGTCAAATTTTGACTACTTTGGCCCTAACTTGTGTGGAGTATATTGCATATCATTGCTCCTCCCATCTTTATGCTCTTACAATCCTACCGCCCCCTCTTCCACAAATTTCCAAGCTTCAGGATGGGGAGAGATTAGGCTGGCCTAGTTCCAGGTGATTAATGTAGGGTCTATGATGTTCCAAATTATGGTTTGTTATTCTTTTTTATCCTTCTTCCAGTTTTGCTGTTTCTACACTACCCTTGGCTCCATTCTGATGGGTATTGGATGTCATCTTCTTGGCTCCATTCTGATGGGTATTGTCATCTTCTAGCCAGAGATAAAAGGCTGTTAAAATAAGAGTAGATTCAAAGGTAGATGGACTAAGAATAAGAGACTGCAGTGGGGGGGGGTCAGTCCCTCATTTGCAGAATGGTTACCTTCTATCTCCCAGACTCTACGCTCTCCCTTTCTGTTGAGATCAAACCCCATCAGTTGCAAGTGACCAGGAAGGAAGTCTGTGAGCTTTACCAGATGTCTCATTACTTATTTGTAGTTACTGATGTGTCCTATTTCTCTTGCTGTAGCTTGATCCCCTCTCTCCTTGTTTCAGGCGGTGCCCACCTTCCCCTTCCCTCCTGTTTATAATCTTTGCAATTACTGTAGGTATTACAGAGATTTATCTTTGAGTGTGTCACTAAGTGGGATTGGTAATAGGATCCACTTATTATTGAGCACATATGTGCTTCTAACTTTCGGTGTCTGTGATACTTCATTCAATATAATTGTTTCTAATTCCATTCATTTCCCAACAAATTTCATTAATTCATCATTTTTGATGGCTGAGTACTATTCCAATGTATAAATGTACCACATTTTCCTTATCTACTCATCAACTGTTGGCCATTTGGGTTGATTCCATGACTTTGCTATTGCAAACAGTGCTGCTATGAACATGGTCGTGCTTGTGCTATCAAAGTGAATTTTTGCTGTATGGGGCGTTTATTCCCAAAAGTGGAAAGCAGGGTCATATGGCATTTCAATCTTTAACATTTTAAAGAATCACCAGACGGCTCACCAGAGTGGCTGTATGGAGCCTGCATTGCCACCAGCAATGTAGGAGAGTTCCCTTCTTGCCAGATCCTCTCCAGCACTTTGTGCTGTTTGTATTGTGGATTTTTGCCATCCTGACCGGTATGAGATGATTGATATCTCAAGGAGGTTTAATTGCATTTCCCTGACGGCTAAGGATGCAGAGCATTTTTAAAGATATTTGTTAGACATTTCTTTTAGAATTTTTTGTTATTTATTCAATTTTGCTTGTGTGCGTATGTGTATGTGTGTATGTGTAGAACCATGGGCGAATTCCGGAACCACCATGGACCGCCTCCACCTCCTTGTTTACTCTGCCCAGGGATTCACAGGCTCCGCCTCCTACCAGGACCAGAAACGCAGGCCGCCCCCGCTTCCGCCTGGCCTCTATACGTGGAGTCTAGGATATGAACTCAGAACCTTCCGCCTGCAGACAGAGGCCTAACCCCGGAGCCACCTCTCCCAGCCCCTTTTATTAGACATTTCAATTTCATCCCTGGTAAAGTTTTCTTTTAGGTTCCAAGGCCCATTTTTAATTGGGCCATTTGTGTTTCCTTATTGTTTAGTTTTTCTCTCTGTGCACAATAAAACATATTTTTTTATGTCTAGCTAGTCTATAAATTGAATAATAACGGAGAGTCTGTTTAAATTATCTAACTGGGTTGTAATCTGTGGCTGAATTTCATGAATTTTTTCCAATTTTTAAAAAATTAGCCTTTGCTTTCTTTTAAAACTTGGTACATCTCACCATTTAAAGATATAAAGGGATTTCTCATAATTTTCATCTTTCTATCTTTTGAGGCTGTGTGTGTGTGTGTGCGTGTGGGTGTTGTGTGTTGTGTGTGTGTGTATTAGATGATCTGTGTGGACCTATTGAGGCACAAGGTTGAGTATGAATTATCTGATAACTCAGAATCCTTTTGTCTTTTGACTGTGTTTTTCGCTAAGACTCTGTTTTCAACTGGTAGAATTATAGGTTTCAGTCATTTCTACCCAGTTTTTTTTTTTAACATGATATCTGGATCCTTTGCTCATAAGGAAAGTCATGCCACTAAGCTAATTTTGTGCCATGGGATTTCCCATATTATGTCTTTCTGCATGCACCATGAGCACATTCATTATTAGATTATTCATTTGTTTTAGATTCACCCATTTCTAAGGAGAATGAATTCATCCTGTGGCCATGTGATTTTGGATGGACGAATACAATGTGATTCAGAATATGACATTCTCAACTATTGGAATTTTCCATATAGTCTTGAACAAAAGGTGAAAGTAGGAATATTTTCTCCATTTCTTCCACATGATCAGCAACTATCTATATGTGCAGACATAATACAGTGGGCCATGGCATTACTGAGGTGGGTGAAACATCACTGCAATGTGTTCAAACTAATGCAAAAACCAATTCTTGTTCTGTATTGTTCCTGCTTTTTTTTTGCTTTACAGGTTAGCTATATAAATTTTACTTCAACATAAACGATATTTCTTAATGTTGGACTACGGTGGATTTAAAAGATCATTTACCTGCCATATATCCTATACCAACATTCTATATTAACTTTCCTTCCTTAAAAATAAATGGAGAATCATCTAAAAAGAACAAAAATTATACATTTTGGATCCTTTTTTGGATCTAAGGAGAATTAATACTGAACATGTGGGCAAATTTAATTGTTCTTCTGAGGGTTATTAAAAAGCAAAGTGAGACAGAATTGGTTAGATTGATAACTGCCCCTTCAGAAAACTCCTTGATCACCTTTCTCATGTCCACTAAGCTTCATAAAATTAAATTACAGTTTCCAACACTTTGCTGAAGGCATGTTTCTGGGTACAATCTTTTTTGTTCTTTTTCCTCCTGTCCCCCAGAAGTGTCATGAAGATTGGTGAAGTTGGGCATTCCTGCATGGGCAATAGAGCCCTTACTCACAGACTGTAGAAAAGCCCTGACAAGCATTTCATATGGCCTCATGTGGCCCTTGTGACCTCACCAGTATGAGGTGAAACCACATAAGAAGAACTTCTCGGTGGCACAGCACAGAGTCTGTCAGGGGAACTGTGCCAAGGGAAGAGAGACCCCAAAGTAGGCAGTGAATATCTGCAGCAACAGAGATGGCTAAAAAGGATCCAAGTCTTTCTGCCTCAGAAGGTAACCTTTGAGAGCAAGGCGTCAGGAAAAGAGAGGCTTTCTTCTGGCCAGCCAGCAGCAGGAGCTGGAGACCAGCTGGCCTTCCTCCATCACTGTACTGGGAGGACAAAGGGCCAGGGTGACCCTGTCTGCAGCTAGGCCAAAGCCTTAAACAGATCATTGTGCTGCTCCCCAAGCTGTGGGCCCTGGTTGATACCACATCTATCCTTGGGCCAAAAAGCAGGCTGATCTTCTGCAGAAGATGGAGATACTATTCTGTCTTCACTGTAGGGGCCTCAAGATGCCCACCCAAAAGCAACCTGCCAGACCCTTTGAGAGATCCTGTCCTAAAGTGTTCTGGCCGCTACTTCCCCTGCCTTCTGAGAAGCACAGGGCTCCTTGTGCATGACCGAGCAGTTCTGGAAACAAGCATTTCCTT